>LNAC01000914.1:238225-270958 GCA_002007465.1 Ailurus styani
GGGGGGGGGATGGGTCGTGGAGGGTAGGAAGGGAAACAATGAAACAAGATGGGATCAGGAGGGAGACAAACCGTAAGAGACTCGTAATCTCAACAAACTAAGGGTTGCTGGGGTGTGGGGGGTAGGGATAGGGTGGCTGGGTTATGGACATTGGGGAGTTTGTGCTATGGTGGGTGCTGTGAAAGTATAAGACTGATGATTCACAGACCTGTACCCCTGGGGCAAATAAGACATTATATGTTAATAAAAAAATAAAATGAGAGGTAGTGTTCATCAAGTGAAGTCATTTATTCATTTAAAAAATGCAGCACAGTAGAGAAGATATTTTCAATACATAAACAAAACACAGGATGAGTTTGCAAAAACTCTTTCGAATCAATGAAACAGAAGATTGATTTCTAGCAAAATGGTCAAAAGTACTTGTCAAAAGCAGTTGTAACAAAACTACCATAACATGCTATGAAATACTGCCAGAATTAGAATTATAGAATGACTTCTATATTATTGCTCTATTTTAGTGTCTGTCACCCATTTTGCATATAGTTAACATTTCAGAGAAAAAATTTTTTTAAAGATTATTTATTTGACAGAGAGAGAGAGAGAGAGAGAGAGTGCAAGCAGGGGGAGCGGCAGGCAGAGGAAGAAGCAGGGAGCCCGATGTAGGACTCGATCTCAGGACCCTAGGATCATGACTTCAGCCGAAGGCAGACATTTAAACGACTGAGCCACCCAGGCATCCCTCAAAGATTTTTTTTTTAAAGCAAATTTCAGGGACACCAGGGTGGCTCAGTTGGTGAAGCATCTGCCTTTGGCTTAGGCCATGATCTGGGAGTCCTGGGATGAGCCAAGCTCAGCAGGGAGTCTGCTTCTCCCTCTTCCTCTGCCCGTCCCCGACACTCATGCACGCTCTCTCTCTCTTGCTCTCTCTCTCTCTGTCTCTCTTGCTTGCTCTCTCTCTCAAATACATAAATAAAATCTTTATTAAAAAAAGCAAATTTCATGCCATAAAATCAGAAAAATGTGTGGTTGGATTGCTATGTGAGTACACAAAGACCTAACTAATTTGTTAGTCAATGTCATTTCATGATTTGTGTCAAGCTCTGATCAGACTAGCCACCTTGATCCCATCAGTTAACGAGGCAGCAGATTCTGGAAAAACCCCTTAAGAGAAAGTTGAACACATTCTTGCCTTTTCCTAATTCATTTATCATAAAGCTTCAAGGCAACCTTTCTAAAATCCTCAACTGCTCAGGTTGCACTCCACTTTACTCCCTCTCTGCCTCCCTCTAGCCCTTGAGAAAAATACCAAGACCTTCTTGGTCTCAGGAGGCCTTGCCAGGGCCATCTCACCCTCCAGCCCCACCTTAGGTGTTGTGGCTGGTTCTTTATATCCAGGTATATATACCTTTCTTCTGTAGAATCCATGTCCTCTTCTTCATCTGGGCCTCCCCATAGTTTCTCTTTCTGGATTATCCCAGCACACAGGGGCTACATGCTCACACTTGTAGACATGCACTCAATTCCACGCAGATATAGCTGTGGAGCATTATTAGCGCTAAGACCTTGGAATTAAAATACTGAGTGTCATGTTATAAGTTCTCATCAGGGGCGCCTGCGTGGCTCAGTTGTTTAAGCATCTTCGGCTCAGGTTATGATCCCAGGGTTCTGGGATGGAGCCCGGCTTCGTGTTCCCTACTCACTGGGGAGCCTGTTTCTCCCTCTCCCTCTATCTGATGCTCTGCCTACTTGTGTTCTCTATCTCTGTCAAATAGATTAAAAAAAAATCTAAAAAAAAAAGTTCTCATCATAGGGGCCCTTGGGTGGCTCAGTCCCTTAAACGTCTGCCTTCACCTCAGGTTGTGATCCCAGGGTCCTCGTATTGGCCTGAGTCAGGCTCTCTGCTCAGCGGGGAATCTGCTTCTCTTTCTGTCCCTCCCTCTGTTCATGTTCTCTCTCCCTCTCACATGATCTCTCTCCCTCTCACATGATCTCTCTCCTTCTCACATGATCTCTCTCCCTCTCACACGCGCTCTCTCTCTAAATAAAATCTTTAAAAAAGAAAGTACTCATCACAAGGGGAAAAAATTGAAACTATGTAAGATGACGGATGTTAACCACACTTATTGTGGTGATCGTTTTGCAGTATATACAAATATTGAATCTATGTTGTATTCCTCTAACATACTGTTATACATCGATTATATCTCAAAACAAAGCCCAGGCTCCTGGGGTTCTTAATCTGGAGTCTGGCATTTACAAGCTGACTACAGGCACATTACCCATCATGGCCTTGTCTATATCATGGAGGCTCTGATCTCTGATGACACCCAGCACCCAGAGTTGGGATGGGAGCTAAAAGAGTAAACACATATGAAGCACTATTGGAGTATATGCTGGCACATGATAAGCACTCAGTAAAGTCTGCTAAATACCTGACACCCCACCTGTAAATTTTAGCTCCTACCCACTCACCCCAATCTGCTATAGGCCAACATGTTCACAAGATGTAATAAAAGTAATTACTAGAAACATAAAATTTACAAGATAACAGAGCCATACAAAAACAATTTCACAAGGAGAAGTCCCCTGCAATCAAGCCAGGTTTGTTTTTTTTTTTAAAGATTTTATTTATTCATTTGACACAGAGAGAGAGATTACAAGTAGGCAGAGAGGCAGGCAGAGAGAGAGGAGAGAGGAGGAAGCAGGCTCCCTGCTGAGCAGAGAGCCCGATGTGGGCCTCGATCCCAGGACCCTGAGATCATGACCTGAGCCGAAGGCAGCGGCTTTAACCCACTGAGCCACCCAGGCGCCCCCAAGCCAGGTTTTATAGAGAAATTGACACAGTAGATCATCCCCCACACTTGAGGGACCCCTATAGCTTTGCACCTAGGAATTTTCTCCCCAGAGCTGTGCCTACATACACATGCATGTATATTCATACACACAAAATCAGAAATTGTCCTTTCATCCTGGAAACTCACCTCAAGAAGACTGAACTTCAAACTGGGCAATCCTGGGCTGAAACCTGAGCTTCTGTGTGACTCACTCACGGCGCTGGCGCTGGATTCATCTGACGGGGCTTCCTTAGGCTCCTCCCTTTTATAGGGAGTGGGCTCAGTGATGCATTTACAGATGCGATTGGATAAAAAGGCTCACTGAGGAAATCCCTGATGGAATCTTCATCTGGCTCCAGCTCCACCTCTCTAATATGTTATTACACAACTGGAGGGGTGCCTGGGTGGCTCAGTTGGTTAAGTGTCTGGCTTCTGCTCAGGTCGTGATCTCAGGGTCTTGGGATGGAGCCGCTGCCTGACTCTGGCCCAGGCCCCACCCCTGGCCAGAGCTCGGACTCCCATGCTTAGTGGGGAGTCTGCTTGTCCCTCTGTTCCTCCCCCTGCTCCTCTGGATTCTCTCTCCAAAAAATAAATAAATAAATAATCTTTAAAAACCCCAAATATCCCTGAAACAGGGACAATTGACCACAAACACACTTTCTTTTTTTTTTAATTTTTGATGTTTTATTTAAATTCAATTAATTAAAATATAATGTATTATTAGCTTCAGAGGTAGAGGTCAGTGATTCATTAGTCTTTTTTTTTTTTTAAGATTTTATTTCTTTATTTGACAGAGAGAGATCACAAAGAGAGGCAGGCAGAGGGGGAGGAGGAAGCAGGCTCCCCGCTGAGCAGGGAGCCCATGCGGGCCTTGATCCCAGAACCCTGAGAGCACGACCTGAGTCAAAGGCAGAGGCTTTATTTAACCCACTGAGCCACCCAAGTGCCCTCATTAGTCTTATATAATACCCAGTGCTCATTACATCACATGCCCTCCTTAATGTCCATCACCCAGTTTTCCCATCTCCCACAACCTCCCGCAACGCTCAGTATGTTTCCTATGACTAAGAGTCTCTTATGGGGGCTCCTGGGTGGCTGAGCAGGTTAAGCATCTGCCTTTGGCTTAGGTCATGATCTCAGAGTCCTGAAATCAAGCCCCGAATTGGACGCCCTGCTCAGTAGAGAGCTTGCTTCTCCCTCTCCCATTCTCCCCTGTTGTGCTCTCTCTCTCTCAAATAAATAAAGTCTCTTAAAAAAAAGTCTCTTATGGTTTGTCTCCCTCTCTGATTTCATCTTGTTTTACTTTTTCCTCTCTTCCTCTGTGATCCTCTCTTTTGTTTCTTAAATTCCACATGTGAGTGAAGTCATGATAATTGTCTTCCTCTGACTTATGTTGCTTAGAATAATACTCTCTCATTCCATCCACATCACTGCAAACAGCAAGATTTCATTTTTTTGATGGGAGTTGTATTCCACTGTGTGTCTGTGTATATGTATGTATATATATATATTTGCATGTGTGTATATATATAAAGTGTGTGTATATGTGTGTATGCATTTATATATTATTAATTATATTATATATTATAAGTCACATAATTAATTTAATATAATTATATAATATATAATGTATATTATATATACTGTATATAATATGGTATATGTTAAATATATATTAATATATATATTTATACATTATTATATTTATATATAAATGGATAAAGAAGATGTGAAATAGATATATATCTATACACATATCCCTATCTATATATAGATATCTATCTATCTATCTATCTCACATCTTCTTTATCCATTCATCTGTTGGTGGACATCTGGGCTCTTCCCATAGTTTGACTATTATGGACATTGCTGCTTATAAACATTGGGGTGCAGGTTCCCCTTCAGATCACTACATTTGTATCTTTGGGGTAAATCCCTAACCGTGTAATTGCTGGGTCATAGGGTAGCTCTATTTTCAACTTTCTGAGGAACCTCTATATTGTTTCCCAGAGTGGCCACACCAACTTCCATTCCCACCACCAGTATAAGAGGGTTCCCCTTTCTCTGCATTCTCACCAACATCTGTCATTTCCTGACTTGTCAATTTTAGCCATTCCGACTGTGATATCTCATCGGTGTGAGGTGATATCTCATTGAGGTTTTGATTTGTATTTCCCTGGTGCCAAGTAATGTTGAGCATTTTTTCATGTGTCTGTTGGCCATTTGTATGTCATCTTTGGAGAAATGTCTGTTCATGACTTGTGCCCATTTCTTGACTGGATTTTTTGTTTTTTGGGTGTTGGGTTTGATTTTGGATACTTAGTCCTTTATCTGAGAATACATTTGCAAATATCTTCTCCCATTCTGTCAGTTGTCTTTTGGTTTTGTCAACTATTTCCTTTGCTGTGCAAAAGCTTTTTATCTTGATGAAGTCCCAGTAGTTCGTTTTTGCCTTTCTTCCCCTTGCCTTTGGAGACGTGTCTAGAAAGAAGTTGCTGTGGCCTAGGTCACAGAGGTGCCTGTCAAAATCTTCTAAGATTTTGATGGATTCCTGTCTCACATTTAGGTCTTCCATCCATTTTTCATCCATTTTGAGTCTATTTTTCTGTATGGTGTGAGGAAATGGTCCAATTTCATTCTTCTGCATATGGCTGTCCAATTTTCCCAGCACCATTTTTTGAAGAGACTGTCTTTTTTCCATCGGATATTCTTTTCTGCTTTGTCAAAGATTAGCTGACCCTGGAGTTGAGGGTCCATTTCTGGGTTCTCTATTCTGTTCCATTGCCCTATCTATTTTTGTGCTAGTACCATACTGTCTTGATGATGACAGCTTTGTAATAGAGCTTGAAGTCCAGAATTATGATTCCACCCGATTTGGTTTTCTTTTTCAACATTCCTTTGGGTATCTGTGGTCTTTTCTGGTTCCATATGAATTTTAAGATGATTTGTTCCATCTCTGTGAAAAAAAACCTGATGATATTTTGATAGGATTGCAATGAATGTATAGATTGCTCTAAGGAGCATAGACATTTTAACAATATTTGTTCTTCCAATCCATGAGCATGGAATGTTTTCCCATTTCTTTGTGTCTTCCTCAGTTTCTTTCATGAGTGTTCTGTTGTTTTCTGAGTACAGATCCTTTGCCTCTTCGGTTAGGTTTATTCCTAGATATGTTACGGTTTTGGGTGCAGTTGTAAATGGGATCGACTCCTTAATTTCTCTTTCTTCTGTCTCATTGTTAGAGTATAGAAATGTAACTGATTTCTGTGCATTGATTTTAAATCCTTTCACTTTGTTGAATTCCTGTATGAGGTATAGCAATTTTGGGGTGGAGTCTTTTGGGCTTTCCACATAGAGTATCATGTCATCTGCAAACAGTGAGAGTTTGACTTCTTTGCTGATTCAGATACCATTTATTTCTTTTTGTTTTCTGATAGCTGAGTCTAGGACTTCTACTACTATGTTGAACAGCAGGGGTGAGAGTGGACATCCTTGCCATGTTCCTGACCTTAGGAACCTCAGGAAAAATTGAGAGTGTTCCCCCATTGAGAAAGATATTCACTGTGGGCTTTTCATATATGGCTTTTATGGTATTGAGGTATGTTCCCTCTATCCGCACACTGTGAAGAATTTTAATCAAGAAAGTATGCTTGCTGGACTTTGTCAAATGCTTTTTCTGCATCTGTTGTGAGGACTATATGGTTCTTGTCCTTTCTTTTATTAATGTAGTGTATCACATTGATTGATTTGCAGATGTTGAATCACCTTTGCAGGCAAGGAATAAATCCCACTTGGTCCTGGTGAATAATCCTTTTAATGTACTGTTGGCTAGTATCTTGGTGTGAATTTTTGCATCTATGTTCATCAGGGATATTGGTCTGTACATCTCCTTTTTGATGGGGTCTTTATCTGGTTTGGGGATCAAGATAATGTTGGCCTTATAGAGTTTGGAAGTTTTCCTTCCATTTCTGTTTTTTTTTAAACAGCTTCAGAAGAATAGGTATTAATTTTTCTTTAAATGTTTGGTAGAGGGCGCCTGGGTGGCTAAGTGGGTTAAAGCCTCTGCTTTCGGATCAGGTCATGATCTCAGTGTCCTGGGATCGAGGCCCGCATCAGGCTCTCTGCTCGGCAGGGAGCCTGCTTCCTCCTCTCCTTGTCTCTCTGCCTGCCTCTCTGCCTACTTGTAATCTCTCTCTCTGTGTCAAATAAATAAATAAAATCTTTAAAAAAAATACATGTTTGGTAGAATTCCCCTGGGAAGCCATCCAGCCCTGGACTCTTGTTTTTTGGAAGACTTTTTATTATATTGCTTCAATTTCCTTGCTGGTTATCGGTCTGTTCAGGTTTCTATTTCTTCCTGTTTCAGTTTTGGTGGTTTATACATCTCTAGGAATGCATCATTCCTTTCAGATTGCCTAATTTGTTGGCATATATTGGCTCATAATATGTTTTTATAAATGTTTGTGTTTCTTAAGTGTTGATTGTGATCTCTCCTCTTTCATTTATGATTTTATTTATTTGGGTCTTTTCTCTTTTCTTTTTGGTCAGTCTGGCCAGAGGTCAATCTTATTCTTTCAAAGAACAAGCTCTTAGTTTCATTGATCTGTTCTGTGTTTTTGGTTTTTATTTCATTTGTTTCTGCTCTAGTCTTTATTAATTCTCTTCTTCTGCAGGGTTAAGTGTTATTTGCTGTTTTTTTCTCCAGCTCCTTTAGGTGTAAGATTAGGTTGTGTATTTGAGGCCTTTTTTGTTTCTTTTGATTGGGACATTTAGCCCATTTACATTCAGAGTAACTATTGATAGATATGAATGTAGTGCCATTGTATTACCTGTAAAGTCACTGTTTCTGTATATTGTCTCATTCCTTTCTGATCTATGTTACTTTTGGGCTCTCTCTTTGCTTAAAGGATCCTCTTTAATATTTCCTTTCAGGGCTGGTTTGGTGATCACAAATTCTTTTAGTTTGTCTTTCTTTCTTTCTTTCTTTCTTTCTTTCTTTCTTTCTTTCTTTCTTTCTTTCAAGACTTTATTTATTTGACAGAGAGAGACATAGCGAGAGAGGGAACACAAGCAGGGGGAAGGGAAGAGGGGAGAAGCAGGCTTCCCACTGAGCAGGGAGCCCAATGCAGGGCTCAATCCCAGGACCCTGGGATCATGACTTAAGCTGAAAGCAGACGCTTAACGACTGAACCATCCAGACGCCCCTCTCCTGCTATTTTCAATGACAGCCTAGCTGGATATAGTAATCTTGGCTGCATATTTTTCTCATTTAGCATCCTGAACACATCATGCCAGTCCTTTCTGGGCTGCCAGGTCTCTGTGGATAGGTCTTCTGCCAGTCTGTTTCTACCCTTGAAGGTTATGGACCTCTTGTCCCTGGCTTCTTTCAAGATTTTCTCTTTTTCTCTGAGATTTGCAAGTTTCACTATTATAGGTTAAAATGTTGACCTATTTTTATTGATTTTGAAGGGGGTTCTCTGTGCCTGGACTTTAATGCCTGTTTCCTTCCTTAGATTAGGGAAATTCTCCACTACAATTTGCTCCAGGATAACTTCTGCCCCCTCCCTCTCTTTCCTCTTCTTCTGGAATCCCAGTTATTCTAATATTGTTTCACTTTATGGTATCACTTATCTCTTGAATTCTCCCCTTGTGATCCAGTAGTTGTTTATCTCTCTTTTTTTCAGCTTTTTTATTCTCCATCATTTTGTCTTCTATATCACTAATTCTCTCTTCTGCCTCATTTATCCTAGCAGTTAGAGCCTCCATTTTTTATTGCATCTCATTAATAGCCTTTTTTTATTTCAACTTGATTAGATTTTTGTTCTTTTATTTCTCCAGAAAGGGACTCTCTAGTGTCTTCTATGCTTTTTTTCAGCCCACCTAGTATCTTTATAATCGTCATTCTGAACTCTAGTCCCAACATCTTACTGATACATCCATACTGATTAGGTCCTTGGCACTCAGTACTGCCTCTTGCTCTCTTTTTTGTGGTGAGTTTTTCTGTCTTGTCATTCTGTCCAGAAAAGAATAGATGAACAGGGAACAAAATATGAAAATGGTGGCAATAACCCAGAGAAATATACACTAAACAAATCAGAAGAGACTTGAAACTGAAAAAAACAAAACAAACAAACAAAAAGAATATAGGGAAACCTGGGTGGCTCAGTTGTTTAAGCAGCTGCCTTCAGCTCAGGTCATGAGCCCGCTTCTCTCTCTGCCTCTGCCTGCCATTCTGCCTCCTTGTGCTCTCTCTCTCTCTCTCTCTCTCTCTCTGACAAATAAATTAATAAAATCTTTTAAAAAAAGAATATAATCACACAGGTGAACAGAATAGAACAGTACACTGGATTGTGTGTGTGTTTTGGTCTGTTTGTTAGAAAACTAGATTCCAAAATTGTAAAGAAAGAAAAACTTATATATGTGCAAAAATAAAATTAAATAGAAAGGATAGAATGTAACTTTAAAAATGGAAATTTTAAAAAAGAATTGATAAAATAAGAAATTGGTTGAAAAAGGAAGAGGAAAAAAATTAAAATTGGAAGACTAGAGAATTGCGGGGGAAAGAAATCATGAATTCTATATACTATTTTCCCCTAGACTGGAGCTTTGCAGTTCTGTGTGATCAGTAAACTTGGTCTTAGCCAGATGTTCCTGCTGATCTTCTGGGGAAGGGGCCTGTTGTACTGAGTCTCAGGTGTCTTTGCCCTGGGCGGAATTTGCCATGGGGCCAGACTAAGTAAACTGGTCCAGATTGCTTTTTCTTTTTTTTTTTTAAGATTTTATTTATTTGACACAGAGAGAGAGAGAGATCACAAGTAGGCAGAGAGACAGGCAGAGAGAGAGGAGGAAGCAGTCTCCCCGCTGAGCAGAGAGCCTGATGCAGTGCTTGATCCCAGGACCCTGAGATATGACCTGAGCCAAAGGCAGAGCCTTTAACCCACTGAGCCGCCCAGTCACCCCTGGTCCAGATCGCTTTATGTGGCTTTTGTTTCCTGAAGGTTTTCCACCCCACTTCAGAGGATGAGAATGAAAATGGCGGCCTTTCAATCTGTGGCCCTGGTGCCAGAAGCTTGTGGCTGAAACCCAAGGGCCCCAATCCTTAGTGCATCCTCAGGGAAAAGTTGTCAATCACTCTTGTCTTCCTGGTCTCCATCCACACTCTGTGCTCACCCAGCTGTGACCCAGCATTTCAATCTCAGGCACACGACCCTGGTTCAAGTGTCCAAACCCTGCAAATTTCTGCAACATACACCTGCGCCACTCCTCCCGGGGGAGGAAGGGGGTCTCACTATGGCTCTGCCGCTTGCTGGGTCCCTGCTCGGAGAGTGGTTGCCCGACTGAGCCCTGGTTCACGGCAACACTGAGCTGAAAGCCCACTCCTTGCTGATTGTAGCTAGCCTCCCTGTTCTGTCTGGGAACTCTGCCACACTCAGGCACCCCCGTTCTTACGGCGACCCCAGGATCCTGAGATCACGGTCCCACCTAGGGTTCTGCCCTGCTCCACCACCTGATTACCTTCCAGGCAGGGACATCCCTCAACTGGAGTAGACATCTAAAAGTTCTGATTCTGCACTCTGCTGTTATATCACTTCCCAGATGTGATCCCTCTCACCTCTCTTTTATTTTTGAGGGCTGCAGAAGTAGTGGCTTATTGACCAGGCCAGCTTCTCCAACTTGGTGACTGCCCACCTCTGGGGCTCAGGGGCTGTGGGTTGTATGAGCCCTGGCAAAAGGTGGTCCTTCAGGTCCAAGGTCATGAAGGCAGACAGAGGTGGGGGTCATGCCCTCTTGTTGAAAGGCAGTTCTTGACAGTTCCCAGTGGCTCTGGCAGGCATCAGACACAGCCTGAGTGCCCACATCCTGAGCAGGGGCCACAGGGGCTCTGAGGCCGCACTTCCAGAGGATCTCACAGTCTTGGGCCTAAAAAGGTGAATCCGTGTGAGGTTGGGGTTGGGTTATAGCTATGGCATTGGCCTGGGGGCCACCCAGAGTCCTACCCTAGCCTGAGGGCCCTGGGAAACCTCAGCACAGGCGAGGGCTGGAGGCCAAATCTGAAGGTGGGTGATGGTTGTAGGCCATGAACGTTAGGCTGGATGGTGGAAAAGGCCACCTGTCTGGAGTTTCTGCTTGAGCTCCTGCCACAGCAGCTGCTGCTCCCACCAGGCACCCTTCATGATGCCACTGTTCTCCGGGGCACAGCGGAACACGTATGGCAGCAGCTCCATCACAGGGCCATAGGACACATACTTGTACACAGGAAAGCCTACCTGGCCTAGTGGGAAGTAGATCTGGTTACACATGCCTAGTAGCTGTCCAAAATACACCTGACAATTGGCAGGGTACAGGCCCAGTTCCTCCATCCTGCACAGCATAAAGTGAATTGTGTCCTCATTGTGGGAGGCCACCATCACTTTGGACTTGGTGTTGTCCTTTTGCTCTTCCAGGACATGGTTAAGGCACCTCTGGTACATGGTCTTGGTGGCCTGGTATGTTGGGTTAATGGGGTCCTAATAGCTGATCTCTGTGGTGGCGGTACGTTCCTGGGCCATCCATGTATGTACCCTGCACCAGCTTGGCCCCAAAGGACCTGCCTGCATGGTGGGCGAGCTCCATGCACAGGGTGATTTTGTCATAGGCATCCTTGAGGTAGTACTGTAACTGTTGACAATGAGTGGCTTCTCCACGTTGAACTTGCACTGCATTTCCAGTGTCAGGTGGCTGACTGTCAGCTAGAAGTAGGTCTGGTCAGCGTCCACCAACAGCCACATGCCCATTTCAGTGGCTTCCTTGGCCAGGATGTCCATTCTTTGCAGCATCCTCATCATCTGCAGCTCTTCCTCCTTGGTGGGGGTCAGTGGCAACAGAGGCTCCAGCTGTCCTGTTTGCATGTTAGGGTCCACCAGGTGCTTGGAGAGCTTGGTCCTGCTGTCGATGAGGCTGCTTCAGTCCAGCAGGTCTAGGGTGCCAGACACCCCCAGGGTCTCCACAGTGAACCAGTTCTCAAACTCCATCTTGGATGTGATGCCCATCTTTGCCAGAATTTCCTGTACCACAGGCATTCCCAACTTCATATCCATGGCAGCCAGACCAGCCTTCCTTTGCTCTTTAGCCATTTGGTGAAAGCATTGTCTCCCCTTGGTCAGCACACCTGACAACTGCCAGCTTACAGAGGCTCCCTCCCCCTGTTTATTTTCCCATAGATCACCTTAGATTCACTTCTCTGCACCTCCTACTTTGTAGAAAGTAGTCGCTTTTCTATTTGTAGAGTTGCAGCTATTCTCTTAGATCTCCAGTTGAGTTCCCAAGTGTTCAGAATGATTTGATAGATAACCAGCTGAATTCTTGGGACCAGACGAAACTAAGGTCTCCTACTCCTCTGCCATATGGACTACCCTCTCTAAACACACTAATATTTCTTTTGTTTTTAAAAATTTTAAAGATCTCTTTAAAATTTATTTGAGAGAGAGAGAGCAAAAGCCAGGGGGAGAAGCAGAGGAAGAAGCAGAGTCCCCGCGGAGCAAGGAGCCTGATGTGGGGCTGGATCCCAGGACCCTGGGATCATGACCTGATCTGAAGGCAGACACTTAACTGACTGAGCCACCCAGGTGGCTGGAACACACTATTTCTGCAGTGAAATGTAACAACAGTCACACTGAGTGGGAAAAGAAAGATTAACATTAGTCTCACATAAATTGTGGCCAAGTTTTCCCTTAAGCGAGTCTCACACAAACTTGCTAATATTTTTTTCCTGTTAATAATTTCTAATTTTCTGAGATTTGTGGATGGCAGGTTTGGCAGAGAACAAGGCTACTGTTCTCTCTTCCTGAGTCAACCCCAGGCTGTTGAGGAGGGGACCTGGACCTCCAAGAGGTGTTCCTAGCCCAGAAAAAAGACCACAGGTCATTTCAATGAGACTAAGGTCATTTCAGTGGAAAGGGAGAGGTGGATTCTTATTTTATGTTGAGAAGGTGCATGATGTCTGAGACTCATCTGTCAGAGATGGAGGAGTTACAATGGTGGGAGATTCCTGGTTTGAAATGTGGCTGGGTGGGGTGCAGGATAAGTGGCAGGAATAAATTTTTGGAGACTCAGAATGTCTGTTTCCTGACTCTTTGTAGTGGGAATGACTACCAGTACAAGATGAGGGAGAGCTGGCAGAAGGAATGGCTTTTTTTGAGGGAAGGGACCGATGGGGCAATCCAAACATCATCTGTCTGTCCTTTACTTTCAAGCATACACAGAGTCAAATCACTTGCACCTCATACTGTGCAGTCTCCATCATGCCTCATTGGTGGGGTAAGCTCTTGTCTGGCCTCCCGTCCTCCTGCCAGTTTTCTATCCTCAAAGCAGCTATTACAAGGACCCTGTATAAACCATCTGACCATGTCCCTCCTCTGCGGAAGCTCCCTGATGGCTTCCAGAGTCACTCTGCCAGAGTGTAAACCACCCTTAGTGAAAGACTCCCCAAAATGTCACAGACTCACAGTTTCACAAACTGCAATAAAAATGAATTAACAGAAATGCGAAGGCAACAAGAAAACAAAGGCATACAAAGTGCAAGGGCTTTTATGTCACCAGATTCAACAGACATAAAATGTCTACAACTTGTCCTGAGTTTATACACTCTCTCTGCTTAGGTACTTTCCTCGCCAAAGACAGGAGCAAGTGTGGAGAATGGCAAGGGCTCTCAGACCACACTCGAAGTGTCACAGACACAGTGTGAAACCAGCTTCCTGACAGTGGCCTGGAGACCCTGTTGATCTGCCTTCAGTGGCCTGTCTGCCTCAGTAGCCCCCTCTGCCACGGCCTCACAGTTCCCGCGGGCAGCCTAACTCCCACCTTGGGTCTTTATTTCCCCTTCCCTTGGCCCCTGGGAAGCTCTCCTCAACTTCTGTCTGAGTCTGCACTGGATGTGTTCCCTCACATCTCAGTGCCCCACTCCCACAAGGCAGTTTTTAGTCACCCTCTTTGCTTTATTTTTCTCCATAGCAATGCTCTTCATCAGACAAAGTATATTCTTCTTACTTGTCTTGTTTATTATCTGCCACTCCCCATAGCATTTAACCAACTCACAGACAGAAATTTTTTTTCTAGACTGTATCTGAAGTGGTTTATCTAGAGCTGGGCACTTGGAAGTTCTCATTAATTATGTGTCTGTTTGAAATAAATATTCCAGATATGAGAGGGTGTGCCTGAGACAAATACAGCAGCTGCAGGGAGGGCAGCACCAGGTGAACCATAGAAGGATGTATAGAACAGAAACGTCAAGATGGCTTTGGGATCCAGGAGAGGTGGTGCTCTTTCAAGGGCTGCTGCCTACAACCCAAAATCAAGGCAGAGGAATTAGAAGTTAGAGGGAAACACAGATGAGAGCAACTTCCAGAGTCCTGTTCCAAAATACAGGGAAATCCAAGCCATCTCAGACTTGTCTAGATGAGAGCCCAGAGTTGAGGACAAGCTAAAGAAAGCTATTTCATTTATCACCTACATGGCCTCAGGACAGCCAATATCTTCATGTACCACCTCCTGTCTATGGTGCTGGAATAGGCAGCAATACCACAGCAAGAGAATTGGAGGAGCGGTCAGTCGGGCTGATCAGCTTCCCCTGGGCGGTTGTGCCATCCTTTCTCATCCCACAGACCTTCCGGATGACAGTTCAGGTGATGCCTGCACCCTGGCCAAGTTAAGCTGAAAACCACTGATCTGGTTGCCTAGTATAGAGGAAGCAGGGCTCCCTTCCTGACCCCTGCCCTTGTTTATATTCATTGCATCTGCCAGAGCACATAGCCTGATTTTGGCCTTTCCACCATACACACGTGAGACAGAGCAACTCATATCTCATATATCCAGTGAAAGTAATTAGATACGAAAAAATCACAAAAAATCATAGTAAACAACATCTGGCACCTGGAAAACAGTGATGGAAGAGAGTACAAAGAAATTCAAATAGGAAGATAAAATATCAAGGAGGGTCGCCTGGGTGGCTCAGTTGGTTAGAACTCTTGGTTTTTGCTCGGGTCATTACCTCAGGGTTGTGAGATGGAGCCCTGTGTCAGGCTCTGTGCCCGGAGGGGAGTCTGCTTCGGGATTCTTTGTCTCCCTCTTTCCCTTTCCCCACTTGGTCTCTCTCTCTAAAATAAATGAATAAATCTTTTATTTATTTTTTTAAAGATTTTATTTATTTATTTGACACAGAGAGAGAGATTACAAGTAGGCAGAGAGGCAGGCAGAGAGACGGAGAGGAGGAAGCAGGCTCCCTGCTGAGCAGAGAGCCCGATGCGGGCCTCGATCCCAGGACGCTGAGATCATGACCTGAGCCGAAAGCAGAGGCTTTAACCCACTGAGCCACCCAGGCGCCCGAATAAATCTTTTAAAAAATAATCAAGGAGATGAAGAAAGACAAAAACCATAGGAAGAAGATATGCTAAAAAAAATAGGAAAATATTGGTCATGGAAAACATTTATAAAGATAGGACTGGGTAGAATAAATAGAATGAGATACTTAAAGAATTAATTACTGAGTCAGATGATCAGAATGAAGATGAGATCTGAAAGGCAAAAGATACAAGAATGAAGTAGAAGGCATAACAGAGCTAAGGTCATGATCCAACTTGTGAGAAGGGATATTCTTCTGCTTTATGCTTCTGAAAAGTGGTTAACACATAATGCTACTAAACATCATTGTGGAATACATAAAGGAAGTGAAAGTACAGTTACCAAGATCTGGATGTAAGTATTCCCCAAATGAGGGGGAAAGTGTGAAGACTCAGCAGAAGACACATGGGTAGGAGATTCAGTGGTGGCTTAAACTGGGCATGGACACAAGATCCTGAAGTTGCTGAACTCTGAGGCACGTGAGAGGCGGTGGCAGAAGTAGTTCAGGGTGAGGCAGGAAGACACACACTATGGGTGACTCAGGGGACAAGGATGCACAGGTGACCATTGTTGCGGGCACCGTGACAATGTGACCGGAGGGCGTATGTACAGAGACTGGTAAGAGTGGCAAAGAGAGGCCAGAATTTCCTCACCAGGAAATGGTGTAGCTCATTTAAAGTGAAGTAGATGGGGCAGGGCTTGGGACAGGACATGCAGGAAAGGGAGATTGGTACTTTGGTGAAGGAGACCATGGTGTGAATTGAAAAGCTCTCTCCCATCTCGCAGTGGCACTCGATCTTTCCCCATTCAGTACAGCTCAGAGAAAAGGAGCAAATCTTCGAGTCCTTCACCGCCGGCTGGCCATCAGAACTGGGCACCCAGGGCCACATCCCAGGCTTCACATGGTTTTCTTGTTAGTTGGTAACATCTCTTCTCAGTGGAAGAGACAGTTGTTGATAAAGATGATGCACACATCCATGCTAATTATAATGCTTTTGATATTGATGGGTTTTGAAATCAGATCTTTAAGGTCCAAATTTGTTCTGTTTTAAAGAAAATGTTTTTACTCTTATAGGTCTTTTGCATTTCCATATATATATATTATTTCATTATCTTTTAAGTAAACATAACCTCAAGATGTTATTGTCTTCATAACAAAACTAAAGGTGAAGCTTAGAACTGGGTTTCTTGGCTCTTTATCTTATATTTTTCCAGTTCATGTGTGAAAAGAGGTGGGGGGGGCTGGTAGCTAAGTGCTTGACTCTGGGGACAGACTGGGATTCTAAATCATCTGAGTTGTCGGGCGCCTGGGTGGCTCAGTGGGTTAAAAGCCGCTGCCTTCAGCTCAGGTCATGATCCCAGGGTCCTGGGATCGAGGCCCACATCCGGCTCTCTGCTCGGCAGGGAGCCTGCTTCCTCCTCTCTCCTCTCTCTCTGCCTACTTGTAATCTCTCTCTCTCTCTGTCAAATGAATAAATAAAATTTAAAAAAAATAAATAAATCATCTGAGTTGTGACCATTACCAACTGGCTGACCTTGGTCATGTCTACTCTCCCCAGGCTTCAGGATTCATGTCTGTAAAAGTGGAAAAATGGATATAAAACTGTACAGCACAGAAAATGAGGCAGACATTAAATAACAGATGATATTATACAGCTCAGTGAAGACCCCATCCCAGTGCAAAGGTGAGGAAAGATTCTCAGCAAAGAGAAAAGAAGGTACCAAGACTCCAAAGCTAGTGAGAGCTTGGCATGTTAGGAATCAAGTGAAGGCCAGTAGGGCTGAAAGAGGAGAGTGATGGTTGGAGGGATGAGGGAAAAGAGGCTGATGAACATGGTTTCATAGGCTATGATGAGAAATTTGGATTTTATTTTCTGACCATTCTGGGAAGCTGTGGGAAGGATTTAGCAAGACAGACACATGATTTTTAAAAAATGTCTTATTTTGAAATAATTATAGATTCACAAGAAGTTGCAAATATAGTGCAGAGTACCTTTCAATTAGCAATAATCGCGCCCCGGATAAACCTCATTGGCTATGATACTGCCACTGCGCAAAGCTACCTTTCACTTAGTTTCCCCTATGGTAACATCTGACATAATCTTAATATCAAAACCAGGAATTTAACATTGGTTCAGTCTTCAGACCTTTTTCAAAGTTACCATTTTACATGTGCTTGTGTGTGTGTGTAGTTCTGTGTAATTTTATCACATGCGTAGATTCATTAACTACCTTCACAATCAAGATACAGAACTTTTTCTGGCAGGAGGTCAAAAGGTTATATTTAGCCCCCAAATGGAGATGGTGCAAATCAAATTAAGAAAAGTCTGAGGTGGAGCAAAATATGCCTGTAGAAATGAGGGATGTTTATAAATATAGTCCTTGGGGGCTAAAATCTTGGTCTTAGCATTTGACATGAGCAACCAAGAATTTCTATGTTGTCTGTAAGCATTTTGGTCATGACATTGTGCCATCCTGACTAGCTGGGAGTTGTTTTTTAAAGGGAAGGCCAGGAGAACAATCAAGGTTTAGAAATGTGTCCAGCCAAAAAGATCAATAGGGCATGGGTAGTGCTACGACCGAAGTTTAAGATCATCTGAATAGACTTCGACATGGTTGGGCAGTCAAAAAGGGAAACTTATGGCATGACCAACTTGTACAAAATTTTGCTGGTGAGATAGGAACAAAATTATGGCGCTAACTAGTGGTTAGCTGTGGCACTGGTGTTTACGAGGGCATGGATCTCAGTGTGCCAAAATGTAGCCAGATGGCTGTTGCTTTGGCAGGTGGGGTCTGCTTATGGCCTGCAGTGTTCCAGGCCCATGCTATTACCTACCCAAAGTAGGTATAGCCAAGCTATGAGAAGCCAGAAGGCTGGGCAATAGTATTTGTTTTGTGTCAGTGATATAACTAGAGGCACTGAGGGCCCACCGACCACATGGGCTTAGGGTAGACTGGGTCATGTTCCCATTTCAGGTCTATATAGTTGGAGGGAACCTGCCTTCCTTAGTGGAATACCTTACTAGATAAGTCCAGTTTTAGTCTTTCTTGGCCTCCGCTTTCTTGGCCTCACACTGCTATGGGTGTGAGTTCTGGACACATGAGCTCTACTTCCTAAGTGAGATTATTACAGGCATTCGAAATTAAGTATCTTTTATAGCCAGGATTATTTGGCAAAGCTTGTGGTGTAGGCTAAGCAAATCAACATTTAGCAGGGTGCCAAGTAACTCTGGCAGATAGCCAAAAGGACATTTGATAGTGAGATGATCATATCTCACAGTAACTCAAGCCTTGACCTGGACTCCATCCCGCTCAGGACTGGGGCAAGACCAAAAAAGACAGATAGCAGAGGAAGAGGAACAAGAAGGAATGCCTACTCCATATGATCTTTGTAGATGCTGCTATGTGAAGTGTCACTGCAGAAGGTAAGCAAAGGCAACTGACTTCAGTGCATTTTGATACTGAGGGACCCAAGGGCTGGGGATTTTGTATAATGAGGTCCTGTGGTAGGAGGGAGACCCATTTATAAGATCATTTGTTGTTTGTAATTTTCAAAATATTTCAGTAAGACATTGAGGCATTCTCTAAGCAGCCTGGGACTGATAGGGAAGGTGAAACATCTGTTGAACGCCTTGTTCTACAGTGAGAGCTTCTTCGTTCAATGTTGGTAATGTCTAGAACTTTAAAGGGAATGAGTGTTTCTGTAAGGCTTTGTATGGTAGCTGCATCAGTGGCATGTTTAGTGGGGTAGACAAATAAGATGTATGGGTAGGTATTCACTATTATTAAGTCATAATAAGTGGCATTGGCAGAGGCAGGCAGACGCCTGATAAGATTGATTTGCTGGTGACTATGGGAGTGAGACCCCTCTGGGATGGCACCCCTCCATTGTATTGCCAACGACAGTGTTCCCACATAGTGTGCATTGCCTTGTCACATGTAGGCCGTGACAGGAGAGAGGGGGAGCCCTTTGAGTTTAGCCCAAGCTTCAAGGGCTCAATGACCTTAATTAGTACCTCTGGGGTAAAGTTCTTAACCCCAGAGGGGTAAGTTTTGAATGAGAAATTATTATTGCCATTGGTTGCACCAAAGAACTAGAAGTGGCAATGACACAGGAGTCTGTGAAGTGTCACAGGGCATTCCCCAATGCTAAGTGACACCCTGGAGTCAGGCCACTTGTATTGACTCCTGGGTCCATTTTCAAGGATGTCCTGTTTAAAGGAAGTAAAGCAGCAGCTCTCCAGATCCATCACACGTACTGGTGCCATTACCACCAATAAAGTATGTGATTCCCCTTCGTTCACTTAGTTGATCCTAAAGGTATCCCCAGGTAACTGAGGGTCCAGGAGAAGGGTGTCCTCCTCCAGCACAGCAGCATCAGGCCAGAGACTGAGGGTAAGGCCCTCTTCCTTCAGGTGGGATACACCAGTGGGTCCAGGTTTGTCTCCATCCCATACCAAAGCCTTGAAGGTCTTGCTGAGCTTATGGGATGCTGCCTCCACGACCAAGGCAATAATGGGTAACTGAGCACAGAGTGTCACAGGTCAGGTCCTGTGAGAGCCTCCATTTCTGAAAGGGCGCAGCATGCAGCCAGTAGTTGTTCCTCAAAGGGCATGTAATGTGGAGTCAAAACAGGCAGCTTTCTGCACCAGAAAAGCTTCCAGGTAACCTACTGCCAGCACCAGTGGTCCAGTCACTTGAAGAAACGTAGGAGGTGAGCACCAGAACTTCCACCACGTAGTTGCCAGTAGGCAAATAAAAGATGGGTCTGTTGTATGGCTATCTGAACTGAATCCAGGGCCTTTTGTTGCAAAGATCCCCAAAGTAGGCTGATTTGGGGTGAGTGCATAAAAATCTTAGTAGTATTTGTAAATGGAGACTATGTTCCCTTCAGAAGCTAGAAAGACTCACTAGGTTTGGTCTGCTTGAGACTGACTAAAGCTGACAAAATTAGAAGTTGCCTTTTAACAACATGAATAGAGTGGCCCTTAGGCACACTAGATGAACGGAAGACTCACTGAGGTGGCATGACCTTGAACTTTATGGGGAGGGGAGGCCAGAGCCCATTTGCTCTCTGTAATTGCAACAATGAGCCTGCATATCCTGTGTGTCTAGTTAGTTCCCTCAGAGGAGGATGTCATCAGTGTAGTGGAATACATGGGTGCCTGAGGACACCTGAAACCAATTAGGGTTTTGCCAGTAGAGGTTGTATGCGATAGTTGACCTTCTGAGGTACCCCATGGGAAACTGAGTGAAGTGATAAACTGTTGAATTCACCTTTGAAAGTGAATGTGATTAAAAGGGTGTTGAAATAAGCACCAAAGAGAACATATAAAATAGGAAAATATTTGCCAGCAGAAGACTGAATGGCTTCATTCATTTCAATTATGTAAGTATAGGGATTTTAATCGATGGGACCAAGGTAGCAGTAACTTACCAGGAAATGACATTCCACTGAGGATTCTTTTTTTTTTTAAAGATTTTATTTATTTATTTCACAGAGGGAGAGAGATCACAAGTAGGCTGAGAGGCAGGCAGAGAGAGAGAGAGAGAGGAGGAAGCAGGCTCCCTGCTGAGCAGAGAGCCTGATGTGGGGCTCGATCCCAGGACCCTGAGATCATGACCTGAGCTGAAGGCAGAAGCTTTAACCCACTGAGCCACCCAGGCGCCTTCCACTGAGGATTCTTAAATATCTACTGTGGTTTCTCAGATATAAACAAAATTGGTTACTTCTTACAAGTCAATGAACCTTACCTATTTTGTATGTTAAATATATTCTTGGGGATGCCTGGGTGGCTCAGTTGGTTAAGCACCTGCCTCTGGCTTGGGTCATGATCCCAGGGTCCTGGGATCGAGTCTCACATTGGGCTCCTTGCTCAGTGGGAAGCTTGCTTCTCCTTCTGCCTGCTACTCCCCCTGCATGTGCTCTCTCTCTGACAAATGAATAAAATCTTTAAAAAATGCATATATGCATATATATGTGTGTGTATACACACACACACACACACACACNTATATATATACACACACACACATATATATATATTTGATGTATCTTCAAAATGATTCCTGGCCCTTTTCCAGTTTTTCTCTTACTTNCACACATATATATATATATACACACACAGATATATATATTTGATGTATCTTCAAAATGATTCCTGGCCCTTTTCCAGTTTTTCTCTTACTTAATTGATTCAACTGTTGTTTTGTCTACTGACTTTACCTACTACTTCCTTTTCTTATTTCATCTTTGAACTTAAATTTTTCACTTAAATACATGAAGACAATTTACACAAACTCATTTAGCCCCTGCCAGATGCCTGTGGACAACTGTGATTATAGCTAGTGAGATGTGTCCTCTGAGATCCAGCCCTGGATCTGGGGCAGGGAGACAACAGCTATTATCTTCTCCAAACATGAGTGCTACTTATATTAAAAAACATACCAAATACAGGCAACTGAAATGTGAGCTATTTCAATAAACCTTAATTTATATGCACTGGAAAACTTTAGAAATTAGAGGCTAAGACTTGTTCCTCAGTTAAGTATGGGTGATAATATCAAGAATGTAGAGAGCATAACAACACTTTAAATATTCCCTCTGAATGTTTTCAAATTTATTGAAATTAGCCAATCATTTTTATGGAACCCCAAGCTGAGAATTATGATGGATTATTCGTGGTTTTTCCATCAACAAAAACAAAAATACAAATTTCCAGAGGGTTCATAATAAAAACACACTTAACCCCAAAATAAAATGTTGGCAAATTGCATCCAACCTGTTACTTTGCATTCTTGATCCTTTGTGGAACATCTTCGAAGTTTGACTTTTTTCCAAGAATTTCCTGTATTTCAAATATCTTGCCTGCTTTGTTTTTTTCTTCAACAATTGAAGTATTTAACTGAATTATCATCAGAATTATAGATCTTCTTTTATGTTTTCAATGAAATTTTTGGTTTCAGGGGTGTTAAGGATGTACCAAAACATTAAAATGTATATCTTAATTATGTGCAGTTTATAGTTACTAATTATAGCTCTATTAAATAAATCTTCTCAACTTGTCACATCTTAATCATTTTTGTATGTTTTGTTATTGTCTATATTCTACCAGTTATTTGCAGCTACTGGATCAGAAGGGTGGAAACAGAATGCTGTTTCTCTGGCAATTCTTCCCAACTATCCTCAGTGACATCATATTGGCAGTTTGAAATTGGCCATAGTGGGAGTATTTATACCAGAGAACTTGAAAGACACTACAAACCAGGACTTACAGGTATTACTGAAAGTCTGGACTTAAGAACATGATGGAAAATATGTAAATAATGCAGATTAAACTTAAAAGTGTGTGGTGCATGTAGTTTTACCTCGTATTTATCACAAAAACACCTAAGGAATAAAAATAAGCTGTTTCTTTGTTAATAAAAAAGGAAATAGCCACAGTTCATAAAAAAGAAAATAAGCAAAAGATATGAACAGACATTTTATCAAGATATAGAGATGACAAACACAAGAAAAAAAAATGTTCGACATCATAAATCCCTAGGGAAATGCAATTAAAATTACCACTTGCTTGTTAAAAGGGTAAATTCCAAAGACTGAATCAAAAGACTGATCCCATGTACTGGCAAGGATGTGGAAGAACTGGAACGCTCATGCACTCCTGATGGGTATGCAAAAACAAAAAATCATTTTAGATTAGTTTGGCAGTTTCTTAATAAGTTAAACATTCACCTATCCTATGACTCAGGCATTTTACTTTGAGTTACTAACATGAGAAGTGAAAAATACATATGTACATATTAAATTATACACAAATGTTGAAGCAGCTTTATTTGCAATTGCCAAAATGAGGGACCAAAGCCCCTAACAGATGAATGGATAAACAAATGGTATATTCATAGAAAAGATACTACACAGCAATAGAAACACTTATATAAGAATCACTGAAGAATCTTACAAATCACAAATGAAACCAGAAAAAAAAAAACACCCCACTATGACTCAGATCATATAAAATTCTAAAAGATACAAATGAATTTATTATAAATGAAGGTAAATCAAGGGCTGCCTACAGAGGGGAAAGACAGATTATAAAATGACATGAGGCAAATTAGGGGTGATGGACACATTCATAATCATGATTATGATGAAGTTTTGTGGGTTTGCATGTATGTCAAAACTTAACAAACTGTACACTCAAATAGGTGCAATATAATATTGTATGTCAACTAAACCTGAATAAAGTTCTACAAAATAGTTCCAAACAAAAAAACACAAAACCCTGGATCTCTCCCTCTTTTCATAAAATCAGGTTTGGCAGCCCTATATTGACTCTATCTTTCCCAATGGCCTTGGAGGAAGAGGCTTGCCTTAGTGGTAGCAAGTATTTATGAGTAAGTAAATTCATACCACTCAGTGAAGAGGAATGCTGGCTACATCACAGAGCCACATTGAGGCACTAAGGGATCTCCTTTCTCTGCACGCTTGTTTTCCTGTGTGTGTAGAAATGGCCTTTAGGTGAACATACCAGAAAGGCTATGGGAACCCACAAAACCAGTAGCTTATTTGCTTTGACAAAGATCTCAGCGACAAAAGATGCACATACCTGGAGGTCCTGAGAGTTTCTGTGCACACTGATCCTGCACAGTCACAGTCATTGGAGCATTTGTTGATGCAATGTTAGAAGGGGCACGAGCCGTCTACTTTGCTGCAGTCTTCTCCACTGCAGTGCTATTGTACCAAATATAGTTCCCCCAGGGCCCTGTATTCTCACCATGACATTAGCCTTGTGAATTCTGGGTATCAGGACACATGGCTCCTTTGCAGCACCTGGGGTAGAGATTCCCCTCAACACTACTGTGCATTATGTGACATCCACTGTGAGAAACGAAAAACAATTCATGTAGTTCTCAGAAGCACTGGAGGTTGTCACAACTTTCTGACTCTTCCGGGTGTTCCCTGAGCCCACAAAAAAAATCCTGATACCCAGTCCACAAGTTAGGACAAGGCCCTGAAGTCTTCTAGGAGACCTCAGGCAACAATGTAAATTAGGCCAAAGGGGGAAAGAGAGCTATTTTCTGTCATCGGACTGTCATCTCGGAGGCACACAAAGCATTGGGAACCTCAACAAAGCTGTTCATTCTTTAATGCCAGCAAAGCCCAGCCATTTTCAAATCATCTCACACAGTGAACAGAACCCCAAGATCAAGGTGGCTTAAACAATAAGGTTTTATTACTACAAAATCCAAAGCAATATGAGGCAGGGAGATCCCAGGTTGGTGACTTGGAGGATAGGAAAATCCAAGAGGAGTGTCACACAAAACTAACACATCCTTGAAAATGTGGTCCTGCTTGGCAAGTTACCAGCAGAACTCAGATTGGGTCCACTGGGCCATGTCCTAACTTCTATAAGAGAAGAGAATGAAGACCCTATAAGGGCTAAGAGTAATCATGATTTCCTCCAGCAAAAGGAGGGAAAGAGGTCAGCTTCCCTGAGGACACTGTGGTGGTAACTATTGCACTAATGCACACTGTGTAAACCTGCTGAGTGGCAGAGGTGACAAAACTCTGCCACAGAAACTGGCAGTGACATAAATCGGGCAAGAGCCCTGGACAGGTTAGAAACTGTAACATAGCTTGACAGATTGACACATACTTGAACTAAACGGAGATCTCTCCACTGTGGATTATCAGATGTACAGGCTTAAATTTAGGTAGATGGCTTCCTCACAACTTCTCTCCTCCAGCATAATTATCTAAAAGGAAACTGTACAGCCCTGTACATCTAAGGCCTTTCTCTAGTATGAAGTCTCTGGTGTTGAATGAGGTCCGATTTGGAGCTAAAGGATTTCCCACATTCTCTGCACTCAGTAGGCCTTTTTCCAGTGTGAACTCTCCGGTGTTGAATGAGGCTGGAGCTTTGGCTAAAGGATTTTCCGCATTCCCCACACTCGTAAGGCCTTTCTCCCGTGTGAACTCTCAGGTGTTTAACGAGGTTAGATTTGCAGCTAAAGGACTTTCCACATTCACTGCACTCAATAGGCCTTTCTCCAGTGTGAACTCTCCAGTGGTTCTTGAGGTTGGAGCTATGGCTAAAGGATTTTCCACATTCCCCACACTCATAAGGCCTTTCTCCTGTGTGGACTTTCCGATGTGAACTGAAGCTGGAGCTTTGCTTAAAGGATTTCCCACATCTACTGCACTCATAAGGCCTTTCTCCAGTGTGTAGTCTCCTGTGGTGAATGAGGCTGGAGCTTCGGCTGAAGGATTTCCCACATTCGCTGCACTGATGAGGCCTTTCTCCAGTGTGAACTCTCCTGTGGTAAATGAGACTGAAGTTTTGGCTAAAGGACTTCCCACATTCACTGCACTCATAAGGCCTTTCTCCCGTGTGAACTCTCTGATGTTGAATGAGGTTGGACCTTTGGCTGAAAGATTTTCCACATTCCCTGCACTCATAAGGCTTCTCTCCAGTGTGAACTTTCCTATGGCTATTGAGACTGTAGCTTTGGCTAAAGGATTTCCCACATTCATTGCACTCATAGGGCCTTTCTCCAGTGTGAACTCTCCGATGTATAATGAAACTGGAGTAATAGGTGAAGAATTTTCCACATTCACTGCATTCATAAGGCCTTTCTCCAGTGTGGACTTTCTGGTGCTGAATGAGGTTACATCTTCGGGTACAGGCTTTTCCACATTTGCCACATTCATAAAGTCCTTCTCTAGTGACAACTCTCTGGTCCTGAGCAAGTGTGTCTGTACAGCTGAAGGCTTTCTTGCATTCTCCACAGTTGTGATGACTTTTACCACTGTGAAAGACAGCCTCATGCTCATTGTTTGGCTTCTCCCCAGTGTGAGTGACCTGTTGTTGGAGAAATCCCACGCTGGGTAAGAAGTTCTTCCCTGTTTCCTCACAGGTAAAGGGCTTCCCTGACACATGGACTGTACAGTTCTTCATAAATGAGGCTCTGTCCACATAACTTCTGAAGGGTATCTCTCTAGCATGCTGCCCCTGGTACTGTTGAAGGGTGGCAGCTAAACAGAATTGTTTCCTACATGTATATGGTTTTCCCCCAAGATATGTTCTCTGGTGCTCAGCCAAGTACAAAATGTTTCTCAAGATCGGGCCATGCGGTTCAAAGGGCTGGGCCTTCTGGGAAGATGAACCTGCCTTGAGAGTCCCAATCTGTGACACTCCTATAGGAAGGCTCTCTTCAGAAGGTGCATCCTCATCCTCTACACCAAGCCAACAACCTGAAAGCAAAGAAGTGATGATGAAATACATGTTGAGGGCGCCTGGGTGGCTCAGTGGGTTAAAGCCGCTGCCTTCGGCTCAGGTCATGATCCCAGGGTCCTGGGATCGAGGCCCACATTGGGCTCTCTGCTCAGCAGGGAGCCTGCTTCCTCCTCTCTCCTCTCTCTCTGCCTGCCTCTGCCTACTTGTAATCTCTCTCTCTGTGTCAAATGAATAAATAAATAAAATCTTTAAAAAAAAAAAAGAAAAAAAAAAAAGAAATACATATTGACTTTATTGGGAAGGGGCAAAAACCATCATAAATGGAAACCTGACACATTAAAGAACTGCTATACGGAACTGCTTCAGGAAAAGGAAGTTGGGGTTAGGTTTTGGAAGCAGCTGCTTTGCACTACTGGGTCTCCAAGGTCACAGAATTAGGGAGGCCTCACTAGGCACGGGATACAAGAAAAGGGTTGGGCAGGGGTGAAACACATGTTCTATAACTCATTCTACTGTTACTGGCTTTTGGCAGGATTACATCTACTGATAACCTGTGATGCTGTGCAGAAGTCTATGTCCACATGTAGGAAAATCTGACTGGAACAAAGTAACTGGTTTTAAGAATTAATAAAAGATGGGGGCCTGAGTGGCTTAGTCAGTTAAGTGTCTGACTCTTGATTTCAGTGCAGGTTGTGATCTCAGGATAGTGAGATTGAGCCCATGGCAGGCTCCGCACTGGGTGTGGAACCTGCTTAAGATTCTTTCTCTCCCTCTCCCTCTGCCTCCACCCTTCTCTTAAAAAAAAAAAAAGAATTATTAAAAGATATGTGCATACTGTAGAATACAATAATGTTGGAAAGCACTGTGGAGAGAAGAGTGTGAGAGAAAAGGTCCAGAGAGGTGGGGATTAGCCTGGGGCTGGAGAAAGAATAAAAATGACAAGTCAGTAAAGTGTGAAGAATGGAGAAGGGAAGGTAGAAGTGAGTTGTGGCCACCAGCAATGGCACCAAAACACAAGTCAAATAGGACAGGTTCCTGGTATGATCTGAACAAAGCTCTGACATCACATTCTCCCTGTCATTCACCTGGGTTAGGCCCTCTCTGGGCCCATCTTGTGGAGATTGGATTTATATCCATCCTGTGATGCACAGGGGACTCTTCCCCTAACCTCAGCTGAGCTACAGCATGGGACCTAGAAGATCCAAATCCTAAGGGTAAAACAGGACAGGTGTGTGGTTAATATTGGCCTGGTACAACTCAGCACACAATGGATCACAGGAAACATACTACAAAAAGTACCTCCAGGGGCCCAGCTAGAGGGAAGATGGTGGGACAGTAAGTACCAGGAGCCTATCTCCTCACCTGGACCACAAATGCATTGACAGAATCAATCTGATGTAACTTTTTTGCAACTCTAGAGTCTAATAAACGCTTGCAACATGCTAAATTACTTTAACTTTGGTCAATATCAGCACTTAGCATTGTGTAAGTTATCCTCATCCCAACTTGTCTAACTCTGAGGCCCAGAGCAGGCAGCCATGCATATTTTCCTAGTGCAACTTGCTGGACCCAGGGTGGGCAATAAGGACTCTGTCCTCCAAGTATCACAGATCTATTCTTCTGATAGTGGAGGTGTGACGGACAGGTAGGCAGCCATTGTTGCAAAACCTCTTCCTCCCCAACTCAGGCAATTTTACAGGGGATTTAAAGGGCAGATGTCGGGCACCTGGGTGGCTCAGTGGGTTAAGCCTCTGCCTTTGGCTCAGGTCGTGATCTCAGGGTCCTGGGATCGAGTCCGGCATCGGGCTCTCTGCTCAGCAGGGAGTCTGCTTCTTCCTCTCCCTGCCTGCCTCTCTGCCTACTCATGATCTCTCTCTCTCTCTGTCAAATAAACAAATTTTTTAAAAAATCTAAAAAAAACACAAAAACCAAAAAACAAACAAAAAACCTGTGCTCTTTGTTAAAAAATCATAAAAAAATAAAAAAATAAAGGGCAGATGTCTATCCCCTCCACCACCTCCTGTTTCTCTTATTCCCCCTTTTGGGAGGCAGAAATTCAAGGACTAGGATATTCAAAATCACATATATGGGTGAATAGAGAAAATCATCACATATGCCCAGGGAAAGGCACAGTCTCAGAAAAAAACAGAGATCTTAAGTTTACATATCAGACCGATCTCCAGTAGACACTCTACAACCATTAAACAAGCAAACAACAACCTCCAAATGTTCAGTTTTCAACGACAATAACAACAAATCACAGGACACACAAAGCAACAGGAAAGTTTAATCCATTCTAAAGAAAAAAGAAAAGCAAATCAAGAGAAAGTATCCTTGAGAAAGACCGCATTGTGTACTTATTAGACAAAGACTTTATTTTTTCTTAAAGATTTTATTTATTTGACAAAGAGAGAGACCACAAGCAGAAGGAGCAGGAGAGGAAGAAGCAGGCTCCCCACTGAGCAGAGATCCTGATATGGGACTCCACCCTAGGACCCTGGGATCATGACCTGAGCAGAAGGCAGACCCTTAACTTTTCTGAGCCACCTGGGTGCCCACAAAGATTTAATTTAAAATATCTGTCTAAAAGATGCTCAAAGAGCTAAAAGAAAATGTGGACAAAGTCAAGAAAATGTTGCATGACCAAAACATAAATATCAACAGAGAAAGGTAGGTAGGAGAAATAATCGGTGAACTCGAAGATATCAAATCTGAGGAAAAGAAAGAAAAAGGATTGACCAGAAGTGAACAGAACATAAGAACCTATGGGATACCATCGGTAAACCAATATATGCAATGTCTTAGTCTAGAAGAAGAAGAGGATACAAAAGGACAGAGAGGTTATTTGAAGAAACAATGCCTGAAAACTCCCCAAATTTGATGGAAGACACAAATATTAACGTCTAGGAAGCTCAGTGAACTCCAACCAGGCTAAACTCTGAGATTCACACTTGGCACATTATAATCCAAGTGTCAAAAGCAAAAGCCAAAGAGAGAATCTTGAAAGCAACAAGACAGAAGCGATTCATCACATACAATGGATTTCCAAAGACCATCAGATTTCTCATCAGAATCCACAGAGGCAAGGGGCAGTGGGTTGATATATCCAAGTGCTGAAGGAAAAAAAAAACAAGAATCCTATAACAAGCAAAACTGTCCTTCAAAAATAAGAGAGAAATCAAGACCTTGCAGATAAATAACAGCCAAGGAAGTTTTTTTACTACTAGATGTATCCTGCAAGAAATGCTAACGGGGTCCTTCAGGTTGAGATGAAAGGGTACTAGATAGTAACTCAAAGCCATTTGACCAAATAAAGATCTCTGTTAAATACAAAGACAATTATAAAAGCTAATAACTTGGGTTTATAACTCCACTTTTTGTTTCCTATGTTTAAGAGATTAACACGTAAATAACAATTACTGATCCAAATTTTTGGTCACACAACACACACAAGATGTAATTTCATGATATCAGTAACTAAAAGATGTGGGGACAGTTGTATAGAAGCAGAGTTTAAAAAAATACGATTGAAGCTAAGCTGGCATAAATTTAAATTAGTTGTTATAATTTTATATGTTAAATGTAACCCCATGATTAACTACAAACAAACAAACAAAAAACCAAAAAACAAAGCCCTCTAGAAAGTATACCAAAAAAACCCCCCAAACAAAACCAATCAGAACATTTCACTAAAAAAAAAAAAAATCAACCAAATACAAAAGACAGTAGTACAGAAAATGAGGGAAATAAAGCTACAAGGCCTATTGAAAACAAATAGCAAAATGACAGAAGTCCCTGCTCATCAGTAGTTACTATAAATGTAAATAGATTAAACTCTAAACAAAAGACAAAATTGGTAGAATGGATAAAAAAATATGATCCAACTATATGCCGTCCACAAGACACTCACTTCAGACCCAAAGACATAAGTATGTTCAAAGTGACTGCTTAGAAAAACACATTTCATGCAAATAGTAATCCAAAGAGAGTAGGGGTGGCTACATTAATATTACATAACAGAGACTTTACGTCAAAAAAGGTTATGAGATAAAGAAAAGCATTATGTATTAATAAAAGGTTCAAGACACAAGAAAAGATAATAATTATAAATGTTTAGGCACCTATGACCAAATAAAGATCTCTGTTAAATTACAGACCCTCAAAACCTATAAACCTATAAAACAAAACCTATAAAACAAAATTTGACAGAACCGAAGCGAGAAACCGTTCTAAAATAATAGTTGGAGACATCAATGCCCCACTCTCAATAATACAGAATAAACACACCAAAGTAAGGAAATAGAGGACCTGAACAACACACACACACACACACACACACACACACACACTCACACACACACACAAAACAAGTAGAACTAGCAGAATATACAGAATACTCTGCCCAACAGCAATATAATACACATTCTTCTCAATTGCACATGGGACATTTTCCAGGAGAAAGCATATGCTCGGCCACAAATTAAGTGTTACTGGATTTAAAAAGACAGAAGTTATGCAAAGTATCATTCCAATTACAATAGGTGAAGTTATAAATCAAAAACTGAAGGAGAACTGGAAAATTCACAAACCTATGAAAATTAAATGAATAATTTTTAAACAACCAATGGGTCAAAGAGTCATAAGGTAAATTAGAAAATACTTAGGTTTAGAGATAAATGAAAATGAAAAGACAATATCACCAAAAATTATGTGAAGCAGCAAAAATTATGTGAAGTAGCACTAAGGGGAAAATTTATTGCTATAAATACATTAAAAAGGAGAAAGATCTTGAATCAATAGTTTAACTTTACAACTTAAAGAACTAAAAAAAGAGCCAATAAACCCAAAGCTAGCAGAAAAAAAAAATAAATAAAGATTAGAACTGAGGTAGAGACAAGAAAAACAATAAAGAAAAGTCAACAAAACTCAAAATTGGTTCTTTTAAAAAGCTATCAAAATTTAGACAAACGTTTAGGTTGCCTGGCTGGCTCTGTCAATGGAGCATGATTCTTGACCTTGGAGTTGAGTTTGAGTCCCATGTTGAGTTTAGAGATTACTTAAAAATAAAATCTCTTAAAAAGAAAATTGACAAACTTTTATGTAGAATGGTCTAAAAAAAAAAAAGACTCAAAATACGAAAATGAAAAATTATAGTAGGAACATGACTACCAATTCTACAGAAATAAAAGAGATCATAAGAGTACTAGTAAGAAGACTGAATCACTCATCAAAAACCGCCTGACAAAGAAAAGCCTCGGGGCACCTGGGTAGCTCCCTCAGTTAGTTAAGTGTCTCCTTCCAGCTCAGGTCTTGATCCCAGGGTCTTGAGATCAAGTCCTGCAGCAGGCTCCCTGCTCAGCGCAAAGTCTGCTTCTCCCTCTACCCTTCCCTCATGCTCGTGATCTTTCTCTCAAATAAATAAATAAAATATTAAAAATAAAATAAATTCAGGGAGCCTGGGTGGCTCAGTTGGCTAAGTATCTGCCTTTGGCTTGGGTGGTGATCTTGGGTTCCTGGGATGAAGCCCTGGGGGGGGCTCTCTGCTCAGTGGGAAGCCTGCTTTTCCCTCTCATTCTCTCCCTGTGCTCTCTCTTTCAAATGAATAAATAAAATCCTTAAAAAAATAAATAAAAATAATAAAATAAACTCAGCCTTCCTTTGGGGGGAAAAAAAAAAAAAAAAAAAGCCCTGGACTTGATAGTTTCATTGGTCAGTTCTACTAACCGCTTAATGAAGAACAAACACCTATTTTTATAAAAAACAGATAAAGCCACTACAAGCAAACTGAAGACCAATAATATACTTCATGATTCATCAAGGCAAAAAATCATCAACAAAATACTACCAAACTGAATTCAGAAGCATACTGAAGGATTATACACCATGACCTACTGGGATTTCCTTCTAGAATGAAAAGATGGTTCAACATACAAAAATTAATCATGTAATACATCCCACTCACAGAATGAGGGAAAAATGACATGATCACTTCAACTGATGCACAAAAAAACTCTATCAAAATTTAACACCCTTTCATGATGAAAATAGTCAACAAACTAAGAACAGAAGGAAACTACCTTCACATAGTTAAAGTAAAAGATCACAACCCATGGCTAATATATTCAATGGTGAAAGACTGAAAGCTTTTCTTCCAAGATCAGGAAGAGGGATGCCAACATTCCCTACTACTATTCCAAATGGTATTGGAGGCTCTAGACAAGGGGGAAAAAAAGAGGTGGGGGAGAGAAGGAGGAGGACGAGAGGAGGAGGAGGAGGAGGAGGAG
>LNAC01000914.1:278395-350758 GCA_002007465.1 Ailurus styani
GCTCAGGTCATGATCTCAGGGTCCTGGGATTGAGGCCCACATCGGGCTGTCTGCTCAGCGGGGAGACTGCTTCCTCCTCTCTCTCTCTCTGCCTGCCTCTCAGCCTACTTGTGATCTCTCTCCCTCTGTGAAATAAATAAATAAAATCTTAAAAAAAAATTCCACTTAAGTTTATTTTTTTAAAAGATTTTATTTATTTATATGACAGAGAGAGAGAGAGATCACAAGTAGGCAGGGAGGCAGGCAGAGGAGGAAGCAGGCTCCCTGCTGAGCAGAGAGCCTGATGTGGACCTCGATCCCAGGACCCTGAGATCATGACCGGAGCTGAAGGCATTGGCTTTAACCCACTGAGCCACCCAGGCGCCCTGGCCTATGGTCTATTTTGATGAAGGTTCTTTGTGGACCTTAAAATACATTCTGCCATTGTTGGAGAAAGATTCTCTAAATGTTGATTAGACCAAGTTAGTTAATGTGTTAGTTTCCTATGGCTGATGTAACAAATGATCATAACCCGAGTGGCTTAAAACAACAGCAATTTATTCTATCATAGTTCTAGAGGCTAGAAGTCTGAAGCCAAGATGTCAGTAAGGCCATGCTTCTTGTGAAGGCTCTGGGGAGTACTCCCTCCTTGCCTCTTGCCTAGCTTCTGATAGTTTTTAAATCATTTTATTTTTTTTTCATCATGATAAGTGTACTCTCTCACTTTCCCAGTAGTGTGATTCCTGGATTGTAAGGTAGTTCTATTTTTAATTTTTTGAGGAACCTCCATACTGTTTCCACAGCGGTTGCACCAATTTACATTCCTACCAACAGGGCAAGAGAGTTCCTTTTTTTCCACATTCTTGTCAACATCTGTTGCTTCTTGTGTTTTGTAAACAGTAGTGATAAAAAAATTTTTTAAAGCAGCAAGAGAAAAGAAAATAGTTACATACAAGGGAAACAAACCCCTTAAAGCTATCAAGATATTTTCCAGCAGAATCTGCAGGCCAGAAGAGAGTGGCATGATATATCCAAAGTGCTGAAAGAGAAAAATCTATAGCCAAGAATACTCCATCCAGCAACACTATCATCCAGAACAGAAGGAGAGCTAAAGAGTTACTCAGACAAAGAAAAACTTAAAGCTCATGACCATTAAACCAGCCCTACAAGAAATATTAAAGGGGACTCTCTGACTGGAAAGGAAGACCATAAGTGAGAAAAACATGAAAAGTAAAACACACAAAAGCAGCAAAAATAAATATTTCTGTAAAAATCAGTCCAAGGATCCATAAAATAAAAGTATGTAAAATATGAGACAATACACCCAAAATGTGAGGGGGAGGGAAGTGAAGAATGGGTTTAAACTTAAGCAACCATCAACTTAATATAGACTGCTCTGTGCAGAAAATGTTATACAGAAACCTAATGGCACCTGCAAATCAAAAACCAGTGATAGATGTGCAAAGAATAAAGTGAAAGAATTCCAAGGATATCACTAAAGAAAGCCAACAAACCATCAAAGAAAGCAGAAGAAAGGATCAGAGAAAATCTCTAGGAACAACCACAAAACAGTAACAAAATGGAAATAAATACATACCTATCAATAATTACTTTGAAAGTAAGTGGACTAAATGCTCCAATCAAAAGACATAGGGTGACAGAGTGGATTAAGAAAAGACCCATCTATATCTGCCTACGAGAGATGCCTTCACAGATAAATTCTACCAAACATTAAAAGGAGTTAATACCCATTCTTCTCAAACTATTCCCAAAAATGCAAGAAGAAAATCTCCTTCTTATGAGAATTCATTCTTCATTCTATGAAGCCAGTATCACCATGACACCAAAACCAGACAGACACCATAAAAAAAAAAAAAAGGAACTATAGGTCAATATTTCTCATGAATAAAGATGCAATATCTTCAACAAAATATTGGCAAACTAAATCCAACAATATATTAAAAAAAAATCTTACACCAAGATCAAGCTGGATTTATTCCTGGGATGCAAGGGTGGATCAATATTGGCAAAACAATCAACATGACACATCACATCAGTAAGAGAAAGGGCAATAACCATATAATCATTTCAATAGATTAAGAAAAAACATTTGACAAGGTACAACATCCATTCACGATAAAAACCCTCTACAAAGTAGGTCTACAGAGAACATATCTCAACATAATAAAGGCCTTATATGAAATATCCACAGCCAACATGATACTCAATGGTGAAAACAGAGAGCTTTTCCCCTAAGGTCAGGAATAAGACAAGGATATCCACTCTCACCACTTTTATTCAACATAGTATTAGAAGTCCTAGCAACAGTAATTAGACAACACAAAGAAATAAAAGACATCCAAATTGGTAAGGAAGAAGCAAAATTCTCACTATCTGCAGATGACATGATACAATATATAGAAAACTCTAGATTCTGCCATGTATCTGTTTTTACATCTATTTCTCTTTTAAAAAGCTCTTGTTTTTCCCATCCTTCCAAAAACAAAATGCAGGGTATCTATCTATATCTATCTATATTTTTAAAAAAAGATTTTATTTATTTATTTGACAGAGTGAGAGAGATGAGAGATCACGAGTAGGCAGAGAGGCAGAGGGAGAGGGGGGAGCAGGCTCCCTGCTGAGCAGAGAGCCTGATGTGGGGCTCGATCCCAGGACCCTGAGATCATGACCTGAGCTAAAGGCAGAGGCTTAACCCACGGAGCCACCCAGGCGCCCCTATTTATTTAATTCATTTCAGACACAGAGAGAGAACAACCGGGGGAGAGGGGGAAGCAGACTCCTGCTGAGCAGGGAGCCCAATCTGGAGCTCAATCCTAGGACTCCAGGATCATGACCTGAGCCCAAGGCAGACGCTTAACCGTCTGAGCTACCCAGGCACCCAAGTGCAGGATATTTATAAAAGCTCTTTAACATACTTGTCTAGTTTTATCATTTCAGTCACTTTTTGTGCATGTTTCTATTTTTTTTTTATCCTGATATGCTATGTCTTATATTCCTGCTCCTTTGTGTGCCCAGTAAATTACTTATTGGGTGCCAGACAAGATAAACTTTACATTGTTGAGTGTTGCATTTGTTTATATCCTTTTAGTGTCAGGTTTTGTCATGGCTTTCAGGTAAAGGTACATGGTAGCAGTTCTTCCTTTGAATGTTTGCTTTTCATTCTTTTTAAGGCGGGTCTGGAGCAAATCTTTGTTTTTAATTAAGTCCCACTGTCTAGGTGATATATTTCCAAAGATTTTACCTGTTGCTCTGTATACTGTGTAATAGGTGTTTCCACACTGGCAGATAAGAACAAAAATGATTCCCAGCCTTATACAAGCTGCAGGAATTGACTGATATACTGTCTTCTAGCAGTACTTTTCTAAATCCCAGATAGTTTACTCTCGAACTTGTATAGATCAACAATTCAATGGATCTTTCCTCCGTTCTTTGCCTCTCCTCCCCATCTCTAGCTCCCTACCCTTTCACATCTAAATTCTAGTCACATTAGTTTTATACTGATTTTTGGTCTCCAGGCTCTAAGGGCAGGAAATTACTGGGCTCCACTCCTGTTCCCTTTGGGAAACAGCGTCCCAGTGGCTACTTCTGAATTTCCAGAAGAATTCCTTAATACTTGTCGAACAGCAGGAAACAAAGACCAAAGAAACTGACCAGAAAACAGGAAATGAAGGTCTTTGCCAGGCAGAAAAACCGTGAAAGCCTGAGAATGAAACTGTCACCATCTGAGAGCAGTGTTTCTGATGGAAAGACTCGAGCATCTGCCCAGAGGGTGACCTTCACTTGTTCCCAGAGGATCAGTTAAAGTGCCCAGGAAAACACCTCCTCCCTTAGAACTCACCCTGAATTAGGGACACCTGTGACGGGGAGCGCCCCTACCTCGTATCCGAGAGTGAGAAGCAGCCCTCTCGTTTGCACTGCACTGCACGCCCTTGGGTTTCCCTCAAGCCCCGGTATGATCTCACCACACAGGAGGGCGGCAGCTTCCTGGGCCCTTTTGGAACACCTCCTCTCACCCCAGACTACACTTCTTATTTCAGTGTTTCCTCTATGTCATAGGGTGAAGGAGAGGGAATGATTTTTTTTTAAAGATTTTATTTAGAGAGAGAGAGAGAGAGAGAGAGAGAGAGAAAGAGCACGAGCAGTGGGAGGGGCCAGAGGGCAGAGAGAAGCAGACAACCCGCTGAGCAGGGAGCTCCACGTGGGGCGTGATCCCAGGACCCCAGAGATCATGACCTGAACTGAAGGCAGATGCTTCACCAACTGAGCCCCCAGGCACCCCAGACAGGGAGTGATTCTGAAGCAGGCCTGGCAGGCTGAGAAAAGCTAAAACCTTGAGGTGCCAGGGATAAGGCCCAGGGGCCTGCAGCCTGAGCCTGAGACCAGACGGTGGGAGGTGGGTTATAGGGCCTGGGGCAGAGCAGGCAGCAGTGCAGAAGCAGGTGAGAGAAGTAGCCTTGAGGAGGCAGGGGGTGGGCAAGAGGAGAGCACGGGGATAGGGGGCTCAGACAGCAGCAGAAAGACTGGGCCACGGAAGGAGCGGGTAGCCACGAGTGCAGAACAGGGCCTGGGCAGCCACCAGGGCTGGGTGTCTTGACAGTGCAAGAGGTTCAAGGAGTCAACGCTGCTGCCAAGGAGCCATTACCTAAGGAGGGATTCCTAGGCTGGGCAGGGTCCTGGGACCAAGCCCCACATCAGGCTCCTTGCTCAGCAGGGAATCTGCTTCTCCCTCTCCCACTGCCTGTTGCTCCCCCTGCTTGTGTTTTCTCTGTCAAATAAATAAAATCTTTAAAAAAATAAAAAAATAAAGACTCGTGTGATTAGATTGAGCCCACCTGGGTAAGTCTCATCATAAAGTGCATTATACATTGCAAAGCCCCACACACCATCTACAGGAACATTCGCAGGTCCTGGGGATTAGGGCATGGACATCTTCTGGAGCAAAGATCCCATTTACCACAGTTTGCTGTCTGGTCCTCAGATTCCTCTCTCTCCTGCTTGTAAAATACATTCCACCCATCCCAAGATCACAAAATGTCTCATTCCATTACAGTATCCACTCAATACCCAAATCTGATCAGCTCAAAAATCCCAAATCTCATGACCTCAATTGTCTAAATCAGATATGGCTGAGGCTCTGGATATAATCCACCCCACACACAATCCTCTCTCTGTAGATCTGTAGAACTAGAAAACCAGGTGTCTGCTCCCAAATTAAAAAGGTGGAACAGAAATAGGATAACAGTTATATACATTGTTTCAAAAGGGAGAAAATATAAAAAATAGCCACAAGTTCCAAGAAATTTCAAAATCAATCTTAGCAAACTACATTAGGTATCAAGGCCTGGGAATACCTTCTATGGTTCAGGACTCTGGCCACTGGGCTCTCAGCTCCCCGCCCTGCGTTCCACTCTGTCCTCCACCTCCTTTTCTATGACCAGTAACAAAGGCCTGCAGCTTAGTAATTTTTTCTTTTTTTATTTATTTACTTGACAGAGATTACAAGTAGGTTGAGAGGCAGAAGCAGGCTCCCTGCTGAGCAGAGAGCCCAATGCGAGCCTTGATCCCAGGACCCTGAGATCATGACCTGAGCCGAAGGCAGAGGCTTAAACCCACTGAGCCACCCAGGCGCCCAGCTTAGTAATTTTCTGAGCCCGTTTCATGTGTGCAGAATATTGGAGGTCCTAATCTCATATTCTGTCCCGTTAGGATCCAAGGTGTTTCTACTAGAAAAGAATTTTCAAGAACTTTGTGGTTCTTCTGTATATACCACAGAGATTCACTCCTATTAGACAAGACATTGGTTCACACATTTTCCCCCTCTGGATAACCTATATCAAATTTTTGGCTTTTGCTGAGGTGGCCAAGGGATACCTTTAAACTTCCTAGATGGTCTCTGGTTGTACTGAAGAGACCTGCTTAGTCACAATCTCTTCAAAGAAATTTTATGTGACCAAATACTCTTCTCTTTTGATCTTGCTGAGATATTACGAAAGGTTGTACAGCTACACCCTTGGGTATTTCTCTGGAACATGCTTTCCTGACCATGAATCACTTCATTTCAGTGTCTTTTGCAATTAAGATGGAATAAGAATTTCCCAAATCATGAAGTCTTGGGGTTCTTTGCGTAGTAGTTCTTCCCTACGTTTCTCTCTTCCCTATCACATTTTACCATAAACAATAAAAAATAAGGCCACACTTTTAACACTTTGTTTAGAAATTTCCTCAGCTAAATGTCCACATAAGGACTTGTGCATTAATGTTTACAGCAGCTCTTTTTAATATTTAGAATTTAGGGGGGGAAAGCATGTCAATTAAGATAAGGGGGCAGTTCTTTCTGCCCACAGGTCCTGTCCCCGTTCTTTAATAAAACACACACACAAAAGACAGAAGGATAAATTGCAGTGCAGCCATAGAGTATTACTCAGCAATGAAGAGTACGAACTATTTACACAAACGATTCTCCAAATAATGCTGCATGAAGGACAGTGGACAATAAACTTCTGAGTTTCCACTTAAATAAGAATCTAGAAAAGACAAATTTATCCATACTGAAAGTAAATCAATGGTTTCCTATGGAAGGGATAGGAAATATTAAGAAAGGCATTGAGAGAGATTTAAGAAGGGCCATGAGGTAACTTTGGAGATGGAGATACCCAATACAACCGCAGGGTGATTCCTTACGTTTACACATACATTCAGGATTACAAATTGCACACTTTACATACATGTAGTATATGGCCTGTTGACTACACCTCAATGAAACTATAAAAAATGATTCCACTGCAACACCTGGGTCTCCCACTTCTACTGGAAAACCAGATTGAGCATCAATATAGTGACTCCACCTTCTTTCTCCAAATGCCCTGTAAAGAGAATATCTTCCCCAGCAACAAGAAAAACTGGCAAACACTGAAGGCTGTATCCAAGTGAGTCACCAGAAGCTCTGGTTGGTCACAAAATCTACATCCTTGAACCACAATGTCTACCCCAGAGTTCTCACCCATACAGCAAAGACACTAGGTACAGAGCCCAGGTACCGAAATCAATAAACTTGACATCCTTTGCTCTGCCACTGACCTTGGTCATAGAGTGACACGGCCCTGGAGATGCTAAGAATTCCCATGCATCCCCATCTCGTACAGCCATAGCGATGGGAATGTTTGTGGATGTTTTTTTAAAATGGGCACATCCGGGCACCTGGGTGACTCAGTTGGCTGAGTGACTGTCTTCAGCTCAGGTCATGATCCCGGAGTCCTGGGATCAAGTCCCACATCGGGCTCCCAGCTCCACGGGGAGTCGGCTTCTCCCTCTGACCTTCTCCTCTCATGCTCTCTCATTCCCTCTCTCTCAAATAAATAAGTAAAACCTTTGAAAAAATAAAGTAAAATAGGCACATCCACTCTCATTTACTGCAGTCTCCCCAAACCCAGTTATTCACACCCAGTGTTTCTGTATCAATTTTGTTTCCTTCCTGGGATGGTAAGTCTTGCAGCCAACTTGGGTACCAGATCAGATTCTAGCCTTCACGGCATATGGCGCTAGGCAGGTCCTCAGAAACAGCTTCCCCTCAACAGTGCTGTGAAATATGGCACATATGCTGGAAATAAGACACTCACTCCATGCTGCTCCCAAACATATTGAAGGTTGTCACAACCTTCCTCAACACCACCCTCAGGGCGATGTCTGGGCCCTCAAATAACTCTGAAATCCAGACAAGATCAGGCCCATAAACCCCTGAACTCTCATCTAAGAAGCTTTTGTCACCAACACCAGAACTGGACTGAGAAAGGTTCTCTGCTGACCTGCTCTTCCATTTGAGGCACAGGAAACTGGAGCCTCCCTCCCACACACAGTTTATCTCTTCCGTCTGGCAGGGCCTAAGTGTTTTCAAACCATTCCAAACAGTAAAAACAATGTCCAAGGTTAATGGTGGCTTAAATAGTAAGAAGGTCTTTATTATCACAGAAACCAGAGCAACATAAAATAAGTAGTTCTCCAGGTTGGGTGGCCTGAAGGCTGGAAAATCTGTCACAAGTACCCATGAGCCAACAACGTCCGTGAAGAAAGTAAACCTTTTCTATAAGCCAGAATGCAGCTCAGATCCTCTTGGCTAAAGATGCACAGTAAGGTCCATACCTTTAATCAGTCAGTGGGGGAAGAAATGAGAAATCTCATTAATTCAGGATTCCGGTAACTCCTTCCAGGGACTGGAGAGTACAAAGTTCTACCTTCCCTGAGGACATTACGGTTAAGTAAGCTGGCAGAGCTCAGATGGTTTCAGCCACAGGCATTGAGTGACAAGTCTGGCAAGGACCTGTCTGAAAGTGCAACACAACCTACAGAAGCTTCCCGGTACCTGGCATTCATAAACTATCTCCCTGGTGTTAACGAAGATATATGAGGATCGACACCCGACTGAGGTCTTCCTCTCAAAGGGTCATCACAGAACTCCTCTCCCTGTGAGTCCCGTTGTGTTGAAAGCCCACCTACAGCCTTCCTGCAGTGTGAACTTTCTGGTGCCGAATGAGGTGGGAGCTTAAACTATAGGCTTTCCCACATTCACTGCACTCATATGGCCTTTCTCCAGTGTGAACTTTTTGGTGCCTAACAAGGTGGGATGTTCTGATGAAATCTTTCCCACATTTGCTGCACACAAACGGCCTTTCCCCCGTGTGAACTCTCTGGTGTGCAATAAAATCAGAGCTTCGACTAAAGAATTTCCCACATTCGACGCACTCAAAAGGCCTTGCCTCAGTGTGAATTCTCTGGTGTTTAATGAGGGTGTATTTGTGGCCAAAGGATTTCCCACAATCACTGCAAACGTAAGGATTTTCTCCAGTATGGATACTCTCATGCTGAACAAGTGTGGATTTGTGTCTGAAGACTTTCCCACAACTGTTACACTTATAAGGCCTTGCTCCATTGTGAACTCTCTGGTGTACAATTAGGTTGGAGTGATGGCTAAAGTATTTTCCACACTCACTACACTTGTAAGGCATTTCTCCAGTGTGAATTCTTTTGTGCTGAGTAAGGTTGTCTTTGCGACTAAAGGCTTTCCCACATTCTTTGCACTCGTAAGGCCTTTCTCCAGTGTGGATTCTCTGGTGCTGGATAAGGGTGGCTTTGCGGCTGAAGGCTTTCCCACATTCGCTGCACTCGTAAGGCCTTTCTCCGGTATGGATTCTCTGGTGCTGGACAAGTGTGTCTTTGCGGCTGAAGGCCTTCCCGCATTCGCTGCACCTGTAATGCATATGTCCGCTGTGAGAGGCCTCCCCACTCTCAGTGCTCCTTGTCTTCTTCTTGCTGTGGGTGGCCTTTTGCTGGTGACTGCCCAAACTGGCCTGGAAGTTCTCCTCCGCACATGGAAAAGGCTTTTCTGACAGGTGAGGCTCTTCACAAACTCTACAGTTTTTCACAAACGAGATCTTGCCTTTGTCTCTTTTCAAGGGTTTCTCTATATTGTACTGCTTCTGGTGCTGAAGAACGTTTGCAGTGAACCAGAATTGTCTCCCACATGCCTCACATGTGTAAGGTTTCAGTCCTTGGCGTGTTTCCTGGTGTTCATCCAGGTGCAAGATATCTTTCAAGATGGGGCCACATACGTCACAAGGGTGAGCCATCTGGGCTGATGAACCTGCCCTGGAAATACTATCCTGTGACACTTCTACAGAAATGCTCTGCTCAGAAGGCGCCTCTTCATCCTCCACTGCACACCAACAACCTGAAGGCAGAAAAATGCCGTTGAAGTGCATGATGACTTTGGTGGGAAGGGGTGACCCCATCACAGATGTGTCTCGTATACTCAGGATTTAGTCCATGGGAGTGTTGGCAGGACAGCAGATTTGGCATCAGGTTAAAGAAAAAGCTGCTGTGCGATACTGGGCCTCAAAGGGTGACAGAATGAGGAAGTCTTCCCAAGGGACAAAGACACAGGATGGGGTGCAGCTCAGAGAGAACCCACAGGCAGGATGTCCAATTTACTCCTCTGCAAATGATTGTTAGAAGGGCCTTGGCTACTGGTGAGCACTATACAAAACTGTATGTCTGAGCCCAGAAACATCTGATCTAAAAACGAGCAAGTGGTATTTCAGAGTCATTTACAGATATATGTACGTCTCACGACCTACTAGCACTGTCTAACACAGGAGAGCGCTGCAGGAGCAGGAGAGAGCACTGGTGAATGGGCATGGACAGCCCTGGGTCGGAGGTCAGAACAGAAATGACAAGTGTGATGAATCACAAACCTGTACCCCTGAAACAAAGAAAACATTATATGTTCATTAAAAAAAAAAAAAAAAAAAGGAAATGACAAGTGTGTAGAGTGTCCAGAATGAGGAGAAAAAGACAGAAACAGGTACAGTCTACAACCTAGGCACCAAACAGGAGTGGGGCCAGGACAGGCTTCTAGCATTATTTGAATCCAGCCCTGAGGTTACACCCTCCCCAAGCTCCCACTCACCAGGGCCTGTCCATGTCCCTCCTGCCATGGCTAGAGTCATGACCTCTCAGGCACTCAGAGTTCTTTCCCCTGCTAAGCTCTGGAACCACAAAGGATCTGGAAGAAACAAATCATAGAGGAAAAAGACAGGCAGAGCAAGTAGGAAAGCAGTGGCCCAGAGCAGCCCACCCACAGCATACTAAGACGACTAAATATTACAAAATGAACATTAGAAATGTCTTGCAGGATCAGCACCCTGGACCCCACAGCAGTGACCTGATGGCAATTCCTGACACAGGCAGGCCCAAGGAAATGCCAATTATAGGAAAGGGGCAGAGTCTAGAGTACAGAGGTATCATGAATGTAGGCAGAGCCATACAGCCAGGGAAAGGGCAAGCAGGGTAGTCCATTGGGCTGACCACTAGACTCCTGACCCTCAAACCCTTCCTGGTAACAGTCTGGGGCAGTAGGGGTGGGGGAGCATAGGGAGTAAAGGAGGCTACATACAGTAGAGCCTCAGCAACCAGAAAACCTATCTGGAAAATAGCAGTGTCCATGGAAGCTATGGGAAGAAAAGGGCAACCTTTGAGGGAAGAAAGAGTAGAGCACAGCCCAGAAAACTGGGGTATGCAGGGCCTGGGTAAGCACAAAGCATAGAAAACACTGCACTGTGACACCAGTCTCTCGGCCTTATCACCCAGCCCCCACTGCTCCCAAGAGAAATATACAAACACATGCTTGAAAGTCACATGACCCAACAACTGAGCACAGGGGCAGCAGCTTTCCCCAGGACTCCTGGTCTACACACCACACATTCACTTTCCTTCCCAGCTCCCCAACTTAGACAGATACCAGGTCCTTGTGACTGGTGCCTACTCATTCTCCCTATTTCCTAGTAATCATTTTGTCCAGCCCAGAACAACAGTAGGGGGACAGACAGAACTTTTGCCAGCTAGTTCCCCTGAGGTCTAGAGATCATGCCTCTCATATACAAATGTAAGCTCAGAATTCTCCCTAGGGGCTATGAATTCAGATTTTTTTTTTTTTTTTAAAGATTTTATTTATTTATTTGACACAGAGAGAGAGATTACAAGTAGTCAGAGAGGCAGGCAGAGAGAGAGGAGGAAGCAGGCTCCCTGCTGAGCAGAAAGCCCGATGCGGGCCTCGATCCCAGGACCCTGGGATCATGACCTGAGCCGAAGGCAGAGGCTTTAACCCACTGACCCACCCAGGCGCCATGAATTCAGATTTCATCTCCAGTACACATCACTCTTTAGACCATAGCTCCCTCAAGTCTATGAATACCCACAACATAGGTTATCTCCCACATGCAAATCTGCACATAGCATCCAGAGAAGTATTTGTAAATGTATCCAAGATCACATCTGGTTCCAGCAGATGGTTCTCACCGTCATGTAACTCTGAACCCAGCTTTTAAATCCTCCCTTCCTGGCCCTATGCCTTCATTCAACTTCAGCAACCCAGAACGACATACAGATATCAGATAAACCCAGCCCCTTCCGACTTTGCTGTCACATACTAAGGATGTTATATTCTCAACAATCAACAGGCTTAATACTGAACACTAAACTCTCAAAGCCCACACCCACTGTCCTTCTAACCCAAGCAGTTACTCTGCCAGCTGGCCCAATCTGCCCCTGAGCTCATATACCAGCTTGACTGAAACTCTCCACATCCCACGAAAGGTCACTATAAATATCTGAGAAACACCCAGGGAAGGGAACGCACCTGCTTTGGCCTCACTTTCGTCTCATCTCTAATACTGCTCTATCCCAGCATCCATCTCATGTCCATGCACTCTCTGGAAGACTTCCCCACCTGCCAGATTCTACTCTCTCCCTCCTCCATGGCCACTAACCTCCCTTTTCCTATCTCTTAGGTGACTCCTATCCCACTCTGTTGTGTCCACCCCCTTCCAGACTCTTAATGGCACTGCCACTATGACATTAAGGTTCTCTCTCTAAATCTGATAAGCAGCTCCACTCTAGTACATATACTGACTTCCACCTTGTGGACTTGAATTCCTCCTCTAAGATCCAAACCTCTGTGCCCAGCTGTCTACCTGTATCTCCATTCAGAGTCACCATGGTCAAAGCCTAATTCTTGACATTACTTCTCAAACTTACTCCCACCACCAACTTTTCACCATCTCAATGGAGGATTTTTCCATCCTTATACCTTCTCAGACCAAAAGCTTTGAGAGCTGCGAAGTCATCCCTGACTCTTCCCATTCTTTCTCTCACATCATCCACATCAGAAAATCTGGTGAACCCTATTTAAAGAAAAACAAAAAAAGGACCAGAATCCAAGCATTTGTCCCGCACTTCCAGAGAAATCAGTCTAGTCCAGCCATCATCAACAGTGCTCCTTCCTCACCCCAAAGTCTTTTGTTTACTGTGCAGCTAGAGAAAGCCTGTTAAGACCACAGTCAGATCACTCCCTCCTCTGTGTCAAACCTTCCATGGCTCCCACCATTCTCAAAACAGAAGTCCAGTTCCACAAGGTGCCATTCCAGAGTTGAATCCTACTCCCTGATCACCCTAGACATAATGGCGACATGAGGCTCCCTACACACTCCTAGTTCAGCCTCAAGTGATGTTTTTGCACATGCCGGTTCTTGTGCCTGGGTTTCCACACTTCACCCCACTGCACTCAATTCAAGGCAAAAGACCGTTAGTAACACCAGCATCCTCAAACTCAATGGCAAGTATAAGAGTAGGTTAAGACTCTAAGACCCCACCATTTGCCATCCTGGGTTGCCAAGGTCATGGGCAAGTGGGGTGTGATGAATGAGGACCTGCATACTCTGCACTCACCTATGCAGAGATCCTAAGTGCTTCTCCCATCAGAGCAGCCTGGCAGAAAGGAGTTGAGAGTGGCAGGTTACCAGAGTGGCATATCAGGGACTGAACTATTTCCCTAACTCCTGCCCTGCCCTTTGGTGTGAATGATTTCTGAATGTCTAATCTCAGATACTGAGACCTTAGTGTTGCCTCCCATCAGATGGGTGTCCACGAACAAAGATGTCTGGCAGTGTCCTCACCTGCAAAGCAGGGATAATAGTGGTACCCATCTAACAGGGCTACTGTTTGTATCGGACATGTTAGTACATGTCAAGGATCCTTGAATTAGCTTTTACTGTCCACAAGCTTCACATTTTTCCAAATGGTTTTGAAGCAAATGAAGGGATAGGCTTATGATATTTGAGACTTGTTTTTAAGCTTTTAAGAAAATGGATATTTAAGACTTTCATTATCATCAAACACTCAGAAGCAAGCACTTCAATTATTAAGCATCATTAATATAAACTTATCATAGCTATACATTTTAAATTTTTAACTGCTGGTCTACCTGCCAAGTGCGCATTAGTCCTTTCACCAAACCAGCCTACCTGGTACGTACTCCTCTGAAGGTGAGCCTGCTGGTGGCCCCTCAGTAGAGACGTTCATCATCTCTCCTTGCCTAAGAGTTGGGGAACGGATGTACCAGGGCCCTGGACTGGGCTGAGGCTGATTTACCTCTGTTCCACAGGCAGTGCCTTTTGCTGAGTCCACAGAATGGCAAATCTCTAGCACCTCACACCTGCCTCTGCATCTCAGGCCAGGTTCCTTACACCCTACAGCGCTCTCCTCCCGCTGAGACCAGTCAGAACTCCTTCCCCTGCTTCCTTCTGGAGGGAATAAAGGATGACCACCCCTTCTTCCCTGCCCTCCAATCTCTCGCCTCAAGAACTACATGAGATAAACCCATCATTACTATTCTTCCTTCGAATCTGAGCTCCCGGCTTTGACGTGAAGCCTCATCCCTCAGCGGGCTCCAACACAGCGTCCCCCGCCAGAGTTCCAGACCTGCACGGCCAGAGGCCCATGGGACACCTCCTCTGTGAAAGACCTTAGGTTTACCATGTCCAAAACGCAACTCCTAATTCCTTCAAAGGAGCTCCTACTCCAACAGACCCGTTCCCATTCAAGTCGGGGCGGGGGTAGGAAGGAAACAAAACCGTTTAGGTCCTTCACGCCCTACTTTCACGTACAGCTACTATCTGACACAGCAAGAAATCCTGTTGGTTTTGCCTTTAAAATCCCACTTCCCCACCTCCGACCTCCCCGCCACGGCTCGGGGCCAGCCCCAACACTCCTGGAGTCTGCTGCCTCCTCGCCTCCACGCTCATCGCCCCAGCCTACCGTTAATCTACTCCCCCGAGCCAGACCACATCAAGTTCCTCCACGGTGCCCAGCGTCCTCGCCGCGAAGGCACACTCGGCCCACCCTGCCTTTCCATGCAACACTACCACCCGCCCTCTAGGCTCCCTGCGAATACGAGGACCCCGGTTTCCTGAATCCTCCCGGCTCAGTCGCGCCTCCAAGCCTTTGCTCACGACAATCGATGGGCCTGGAACACTTGGACGGCTCATCACACCGGTGGTTAGAAAGGGGGCTCCCCCAAGGCCCAGAACACCGGAGCCTGGGCTGCAGCGACTTCATGAGCCTGGGCGCCCCTCACTCGGGGCTTCGTGATTCAGAGTGAAAGACGGAAACGCGTCAAGGTCCGGCGAACAAAGTACCCACCTACGCGGGCTCCATCACCGCGGCCGCCGCCATCACAATCTGGATCACAGAGAGCCGGGAGGAGTCCCAGGTCGGGACCCACGCGCCGCCGTCGGTTGGTCCTGGCCGCGGAGCCTTTGCGCGCGCTGCCACCCCCGAGCCTTTCTGCAGTGGGCACAGGATCTCCTCCCGTGCCTTCCCGCTGCTGTCACTCTGAACCGTACCAGCGTCCCCAAAGCTCTGCTCCGAGGGCTCCACCAGGAGAGGACAAAATGTCCGCCGCGAAGACGACGCCGGAAGTCCCGCCCAAGACGCCGTGCGCGCGCTTTTAATAGTGCCGCCGCCGTGCTGCGCAGAGACTCCTGGGTACTGTAGTTTTCCTGAGCAATCGGCCCCGGTGACTTGCGGACTTGCTCCCCGCAGGGGCTGGGCAGCGTGGTCCCGCGAGGGGCGCTGGGAAATGGTCCCTCCAGGCTCAGAAGAGGGGGCGGGGCTTCGGCCCTCTTAAAGAGCCCGCGACCAGATTCCATGCCTTGTCCGCTTGGGGTGGGTACCAGCAAGTGTCTGGAATTATTCTTGTAGATATTCCCCAAAGCCACAGAACCACAAGGTCACATCATGTGAAATATCATTTTAAGTCGATTTTGGGCGCTTTAGCTGGGTCAGGGACCCAGGATCAAGGGTTGGGTCAGCGGATAGGGCCCGGGCAGGACTCCCGGGACGGTTATTCCGCGAACGGAGGCACTTTCCTGCCTGTGGGGGCGTGATGGTGGCCAATCCAGGGTGCAGCACCCTGTAATTCAAATGATCCTTCTTAGCCTAAAGCTGAGATATATGGATTTCCCTCTAGGAATATGCCGCCTATCTGAAAAGGGCCAATATAAATGCTTTCTGATGTGCCAGGACTGGTGGCAGTAATGTGCAAAGGGGACCATCTGACCCAGAAATAAAGATTTAGAGCATCATGCTCTCATTTCTTTGCTAGAAGTGATTTTCACTTCACTTGCAATTACAGGGACAGTGTCTGAATTGGGAGTTGAGATTATTTTTGGTAAAGGATGAAGAAGAAGAGGAGAGGGAGGGTGAAGGGAAGGAAAGGAAGCAAGGAAGGAGGGAAAGAAGGAAACCAAAGAAGGAAAGAAAAAGAAAGGGAGGACGGCAAGGAACGAAAGGAAGAAAGAAAAAATTTATCAATTGTTCAAATTACCGAAAGCTATTAATATAATTCTGTGGTTATGCACGCATATAGTCAACAATGGCTCCCAGGGGACATAGCTGTGACAAGTGAAAATGGTTAAAATGGCAGCAAAAATTGAGTTGGAGACATCAAAGTCTGAGAAGTGAGAGAATGAGGCTGAGCATACATGGGGGCTGAAACATTGAATACAGGAGGGTTTAGTCACAAAAATGTAATTTCTTTCCATTCTTGAAAATGCTGAATATCTACTTTGAGGGAGAATTAAAACATTTAGAAGTGTTCCCAGAGGGCAACCCTCTCCAGTCCCCCTCCCTCTTTGGAAGCTTTGTACTATCACTCAATAAACCTTTGCGGCCCATCAAAAACATAATAAACAGAACAAAAAAGTGTTGCCAGAATGATGAAGATGAACAAGAATACTGTAATACCATGCCTATTCATGGCTCTAACAAACATTCAATGAACACCCACTGAATTTCAGACACTATATTAAGCGCAATGGAACAAATTTGAAAACAAGAGACAAAGACCCCAGCCATCAAGGAGCTTACACTCTACATATTCAAGGAAGACAGAGGAAGAAATGTGAAATATATACTGAATTATGTACAATGTTAGAATGTGGTAGGCACAACAGAAAAGAGAGAAGATGAGGGCACCAAGAAACGGGGTATGAGATGTAGCATTATATAGCCAAGGGAGGCTGATTTGAGCCCATGTGTTAGTTTATAAAGGTGACTTAGTGACAACATGGATAGGTCAATGCCATTGAGAGAAAAGTTTGTTACTCACCATTTCCCTAGAAACGAGAGGCATAGCATACCACAAAAGACCACAGAGGGAATGCCAGGTTTTGGTGAGGACACAAATGTAGGAGCCAAGGGAAGGCCTAACCCTGAGACTTTATTATGTTTTCTATAGGAAAAGCAAGGCAGAGCTGAGAAAACACCTGAGAACCGGCTAGTCCGAATAATTCCAGTGGGCTCTGGGTTATAAGGGTGACCCCTGGTTGCCTGGTACCTGGCACTGGGACGATTCAGGGCAGGCAATTTTTCTTTGGGAAACACTTAAATGATTCAACATTCTAGGTAATGGAGTTCCCCCATTTAAAGTAAGCCACGGAGTGCTTATATAAAACCTTGAGCCCATGAAAAATATTAACACAAGTTAAACTCCCTAAAGAAAACGTGCAGATTTTCGGGCGCCTGGGTGGCTCAGTGGGTTAAAGCCTCGGCTTTCGGCTCAGGTCATGATCTCAGGGTCCTGGGATCGAGGTCCTGGGATCCAGGCCTGCATCGGGCTCTCTGCTCAGCAGGGAGCCTGCTTCCTCCTCTCCCTCTCTGCCTACCTCTCTGCCTACTTGTAATCTCTCTCTGTGTGTCAAATAAATAAATAAAATCTTTAAAAAAAGAAAATGAGCAGATTTTCAATTAGAGGACAATGGTCTAATGAAGAAAAAGAACAGCTCTTCCTATAAGACACTATGTTTCTCTTGAATTTACTAGAAGCCAGAAATTTATTTCATTATGATTTATCATTCATAACAAACAGGTTGCTTAAATATATTGGATTAACATGATATTTAGATAATTTAGGTACATGTTTTATTTCTATATACATTAAACTGTATTTTACATGCAATAGTTTCAAAAATGTAATTGGGGTGCCTGGGTGGGTTTAGTCAGTTGAGCATCCAACTTTTGATTTCGACTCAGGTCATGATCTCAGGGTCATGAGATCAAGCCCCATGTTAGGCTCTGCACTGGGAGTGGAACCTGCTTAAGATTCTCTCTCTCTCCCCTTGCCTCTCCCACCCCCTCTCTTTTAGAAAGAAAAAAAAATATATATGTAAAAATAAAATCAATTTTAATACAATTTTAGTTATAGACATAATAGAAGTGCAGAATTATACATTTAGCCACATATATTTTTTAATGACCAAGTATTATATTTTTAAAGTTAGTGATAATAGTCAAGTGATTATTTTTTAAAAAGGTTTTTATTTATTTATTTGTCACAGAGAGAGAGAGAGAACAGCAGGAGGAGCGGCCGGCAGAGGGAGAAGGAGGCTCCTTGCTCAGCAGGATATGGGAGTCGATCCCAGGACTCAGCGTCTACTCTGAAGGCAGACACTTAACCAACTGAGCCACCCAGGCATCCTAGGTAATTAATTAAAGATGGAAAATAGAGGTGAAATAAAAATGGAACTCTTTGAACTACCTTTAAGTACCAAAAACTCACAAAATTTTCTAGAATTCAATTTTACTTCATAAAGAACAATAACTTTCAAGATCTATTAAAGAAAACCAGAGCTGAACAGTACTTAAAGCAGCAAAAGCAGGTTTTAATCAGGAACTGTTGTAATAGTGGAAAAGAGATCCCAGTATAGAACGTGGCTCAATTCCAAATATAACATGAACAACTAGGGGTTCATAGCCACGAGGCAGTGTGGGGGGGGGTCGGTGTATGGAAAAAGAAACCTCAGGGGTAAGGGGGATTCGTGCTGAAAGCAGGCAAGTGTGATCAGTACCATCTGGGGGATGGTAGGATGGGAAATTTGATCAGATATCAAGGGTTATCAGCTATTAAGCAGGGATGGATTCTGGCTAAACCAACTTAATAGGATTCTTGCTAAAATTGGGCAATGTAAAGATGGGCACGGAAGTCCAAATGTTGAGGTCTAGTTGGGAATAAGATTCCTGACAGGAACCTGGCTAAAGTTTGGTCAAGGAGAGACTCCTTCTCAGCTTTGACCCCTAAATATTGATAAATTGAAAGTACATTATTTTACCACTTATTTTTTAAATGGAAAAATATTATAAAGTAAGGTCAAAGAGTACTAAACTGTAATGTGAATGAAATTTCATTTTAATTAAATTATTTTTATTTTTTATCACAATTTTGATTATTTCACTGGACAAAAATTCTCAGAGACCCATGATCCTTCCTGTGAAAGGTTTTGATCATTGACACGACCTCCAACACCTGCCAGAAGATATCACCCACTTTCCCGCCTCGCCACATTGTACACCACATACTCTTAGCTAAACATCATGAACTTCTTTTCACTCTTTGAAGTCCACCTGTGTTGTACCAATTTAGGATATTCCCCAGTCATTTTCTGTTCCCTTGAAACATTTTTCACACAATATGCTTTAACAATGCAATAAATCTTTTGGATATCACTTCAGAGTTTGAATCAACAGTGAGTTTCTACTCCAGAACTCCTGAACACTGAAAATCTCCCCCAGGTCATTATCATTATTGCCTGATATTCTCCAATGAACAGCTGATGCAGTTTTAGAAAGTCATTGTTATATTTACACCATGTTCATTTTTGACAATCATATAAGTGGTACGAGGCCAGGGTTATTTTTGCTGTTATTCCATACTAATCCCTATGTGATAATAGATCATCTGGCAGAAAACATGAGTGTTTTATGTGCAAATGCACACAAAAAATGATTAAATAATTAATTAAACTACAGGATGCCCTATAGGGAACTTATTACCTGGACACCATACTTGGAAAAATCATTTTCTTCCCCAGAAAGCAGAGAAGAACTGAGAGGCGCAGGTGTCACTGGCGAGGAGTACAAAGGGGCTGAATGTCGGGGAGCCAGAAGTTGCCACCGCACAGATATTCATCAACCAGCGGCTTGGGTTCACAGTAAGTGTTACCCACAAAGACAAAATGGAAGAGAGGAAATAAAAGGAGATGAACATGCTCACCAGGATGAGGATGGTACGTGTGGCTCTAGCCTCGTGGGAAAGTCTAGGGAAAAGGTTGTTGCTGTGAATGTGTTGGACTCGCTGCCTGTGCCTGAGCAGGACAAAGACCCTGGAGCCACTAGACCAGGCCATGAGGCCCAAACAGTGACATCAATGAAGGAGAACGTGACTGCATGGAGTAAGACTACAGATTTGTTTGGAATGGCAAACAGTAATTTAAATCTACTTAAATATGTAAAAACGTACAATTTATATAAGATGAAAGGCATGAGGGGCGCCTGGGTGGCTCAGCTGGTTGAGCATCTATCTTCGGCTCAGGTCATAGTGTCAGGGTCCTGGGATTGAGCCCCACATCAGGTTCCTGCTCACCAGAGAACCTGCTTCTCCCTCTCCCTCTGCCTGCTGCTTCCCCTGCTTGTGCTCTCTCTCTCTGTCAAATAAATAAATAAAATTGTTTTTAAATAAAGGAAGAAAGGCATGAAAAAACTAAAATATAAAGATGTGCCACAAAATAATGGAAAATATTTTACATAAGAACAATGGAAAGGAGAGGCAATCAATCATATTCTAGATGTCCACTCTAATCAATGAGATAAATGATCATAAATTTTCTAACACTGAAAGTTATATGAACAAGCATTTTTTTTTAAAGATTTTATTTATTTATTTGACACAGAGAGAGAGATCACAAGTAGGCAGAGAGGCAGGCAGAGAGACAAGGAGAGGAGGAAGCAGGCTCCCCGCTGAGCAGAGAGCCCGATGCGGGCCTCGATCCCAGGACGCTGAGATCGTGACCTGAGCCGAAAGCAGAGGCTTTAACCCACTGAGCCACCCAGGCGCCCTGAACAAGCATTTTTTAAAAAGATTTTATTTATTTGACAGAGAGAGACACAGTGAGAGAGGGAACACAAGCAGGGAGAGTGAGAGAGGGAGAAGCAGGCTCTCTGCTGAGCAGGGAGCCAGATGTGGGGCTTGATCCCAGGACCCTGGGATTATGACCTGAGCTGAAGCCAGACACTTAACGACTAAGCCACCCAGGCGCCCCATATAAATAAGCATTTAAAAAAATTTTTTTAATGTTTTTTTCTTAAAAATTATCAAGCAAATGCATAGTAAATATAAAAGGGAATACCATTTATACGTAAAAATACACTCATTTGCCAATAATTTAATTCACCATGACATCTTCACTTTACATAATCATTATAATCTCATATAATCTCACCTAGATAAATATAAAATGAATTAATTATGGGTTCTCAGTTTGAAAATTTTTATGATGTATAAAAGTAGGATTTTTTTTCTTTTTAAAGATTATTTATTTATTTACTTGACACAGAGACAGATCAGATCACAAGGAGGCAGAGAGGCAGGCAGAGAGAGAGGAGGAAGCAGGCTCCCTGCCGAGCAGGGAGCCCGATGAGGCACTCGATCCCAGGACCCTGAGATCACGACCTGAGCCGAAGGCAGAGGCTTTAACCCACTGAGCCACCCAGGCACCCAAAATGTAGGATCTTTCTATATTTATAAAATATTATTACGTAAAAATGTTCAGTTCTGTTATCCACATTTAATTAAATAGCAATTCTTTATAACCTTCTAAATTTTAGATATTTTCTGGAGAATTAATTAGGATTCATCAAACAAGAGGTGTCTTCATTTTTGGAATAATATTTCAGTTGTTTATATTAATAGGAAGTAAGTTATCATATAAATTATGTAACTGACATTAAAGTTTGGGAAATATTGGAATCTTTGTGAAGTACAGATTAAGAAAAAGAAATGGTAATGAATCCATTTCTGGAAGGATACACTATAACTGATAAATCATAAACCCATGACATGTGAGCTTAGGGAAGTGGGAGAGTGAAGAAGAAAAGAACATTTCTTTTATGCATATGCATATAAATTTGTTAAAATATTTCTTGGGAAAAATGTAAGTTTATAACACCAGTTGAAAAATTTAGGAAATCACAGGTAAAGTTAAATAAAATACACATTAGAAGTTGATTAACAGATCCAAATAAGAGAAGGAGCTAGGAGGATTGCCCTTGAATCATAATTATAATAAAAATTAACATAATAAATCATAAAAATGAATTTTAATAATAATTAGATATTTTAATTGAGCAGGAATGAGAAAAACAATGGGTAAATAATGTAGCACAAATGTTCTGTGAATACTGGTCCCACATGTTCTTTAAGAAACACAGAGATTGGGTGCCTGGGTGGCTCAATGGGTTAAAGCCTCTGCCCTCAGCTCAGGTCATGATCTCAGGGTCCTGCAGGGCCTGCTTCTTCCTCTCTCTCTGCCTGCCTCTCTGCCTACTTGTAATCTCTCTGTCATATAAATAAATGAAANCGCCTGGGTGGCTCAATGGGTTAAAGCCTCTGCCCTCACCTCAGGTCATGATCTCAGGGTCCTGCAGGGCCTGCTTCCTCCTCTCTCTCTGCCTGCCTCTCTGCCTACTTGTAATCTCTCTGTCATATAAATAAATGAAATCTTTAAAAAAAAGAATCATTTTGGAAAAGGACAGTATCTATAGTGTTCCCAATATAGGAGCACATGTGCAAAGAGGAAACCATGAGGTAAAGTTTTGGGACATCAAGATCTCATCCATTTGATGGGAAGTTAGTATCATCCCTACTGTTATTGTAGGGATGGTGTCTGTATGAGGAGTTGAGATTATCCCCGAAAAAGTTGTGAAATGAAAATCACTGGAAACCATTAATAATGATCATACAGCCGTTCAGTGGCAGGATAGCTCTGGGAAACATCAAAAAAGGGTTAAAAATACTCCTACCAACATCTATGAGCAAATTATGCCTGGAAATGAAATAAAACTGTATATGCCAATAATGGCTATAGATGCTAAACGCATTCTCAGTAGTTATGAGTTAAATACATCTTACTGATCTTCACTTCATGCATAGTGAAGGCTTCAGCCTGGGTATTGTGAGGATCAGTCAGGTCGGTCAGAGATGAAAGAACTCAGGCTATTAGAGGGAACACGGAAAAGGAAAGTAGGTACCCCTAAAGCAAGTAGACAAGGGAGCCATGTCTCTGGGTCCACCAGAGACCATACCTGTGTTTCTCTTTGTTCCAACCCAAGCAAGCAGAATTGATTTTCAAAATAGTATTTCTTTATGATTTGCATAACATGTTCCTTTCTTTCTTATAATTTGACACTTATTTGGAAATACCACTTACCAGATTGTCACTTGCTGCCAGGATGGTGGTTGTCATGGTACTATCCATGCATGTGTAGAAAATGAGTATTGAGCCCTGAGATAAAGGGCTCTGTGTCTGTGAGCTCATCTCTTTCTGGGAAGTTATTATCATTTCGCCTCTAGTTGCTACGACTGGATCTACACGAAGAATTGAGATGACCTGTGGAAAACATTGCAAAACGTGCAAGTCCCTGAATGCTGTTGATATTGTTACCCATAAAAAGTGCCTGAAATACTGGGGAGAACACATATCTTTAATTATTGAGATAATTTAAATATCAATAGCAGAGGACCTTCTGTCCTATAAAATAAGGTAATGAAGTGAGCAGACTACATTCTGGGTTCCTGGCTATCTTGAGAGTGTGTCCTCCAAATGTGATGTCTTAAAACCCGTGTGGACACTTAAAAACACCAGATTCGAGGGAGACACAGAGAAAGGGACTTAACAGAACGTTTGCAGTGCAGTAAAGATGAATGAGGGGCAGTGGCAACTCATTCTTTTATTTCAATAAACATTTATTGAGCATATTGGTGTGTTCGTCTTTTATCAGGTGTACATAATGTCTCAGAAAACGAAGGAGACAAGAAACTCACTCCCATGTTGCTTATAATCATCTTAAGGCTATTGATCAGAATAATAAAAATAAATGTAAACAACATAGTATCTTTTAAGGGTATGCGGGCTTTGAAATAGAAAATAGGGTAGCAACAATGAAAAAAAGTGCAGGAGAGTGCAGATGGGCTGCGGTATTGAAGAGAGATTGTCAACTATTCCTCAATAAACCTGGAGAAAACAAAAGAGTTGAGTGGGATGCTCCGTTAATAAAGGCATATTTAAGGAAAGCCTTGAAGGATGTGGGGTTGACCTTATGTATGGCCTTATGTTCCACAGAGGAAACAACTAGAATAAATGCCTTGGGCCGGCGCATACCTTTCATGTTTCAGCTGGAGTAAGAAAGCTAATCCTGCTGAAAGCATGTGAGTGAGGAACAGCTTGGTAGAAGGTACCATGAAAGGACCATGAAAGGCACTGCAGGCCACCGTAGAAACTTTCCATTTACTCAGATGGATAGAGGAGTCACGACAGGGGCAGAAACATCATGCTAAGTGCCTGAATGAGAAGTGAAGAGAAGGTGGGCCGAGTAACTGCAGAGAGGTGAGGTCAGAAGCCGATGGATGACTTATTACAGACATCTAGGTGAGAGGAATGAGGCCTGCAATCAAAGTTGGAGCAGTACTGGATACAGCATCATTAGATACTTGGTATATTCTGAAGTTATTTCTTTTAATCCCTGACAGACTTTCAGTTGGGTTGCACGTAGGGCATGAACGTAAGGAAGGTGTAGAGAGGACTCCCAAACTTCATGTATGAACAGAATAAGGAAACTGCCATCAGCTGAGATTGTGGGAGAGCAGCAGAAATGGGTTAGGAAGGAAGATCAAGAATTCAGATACCAACACAGTAAGTACGAGATGCCTCTTGAGCATGTGAATGTAGCTGTCAAGTCAGCAGGCACATCTCTAGAATTTTCAAGAGTAGTATTGACAGAAAAGTCTGAAAACTGTTAGTTTGTAAGGTCCTAGGAGGTACTGAAAAGATAAGACCGGATGAGATTACCAAGGGGATGACTTTAAGTGGAATAGATGAAAGAAAATAGGCTGGTGTGCAGGGAAATCCCAACACTAATTATTTGGGTAGAAAAGGGAGAAATATTACAAACTACTTATCAAATAATAACAAGTCTCCTACGTCTGTCTCAGTCTGTTGAAAGTGAGGTTACAGCTAGAAATGCCTGAGGTACTTGCCTAGGCCGTACTACTTGTGAGTTGCAGAGGAAGAGGGAGAAGCAGGCTCCCCGATGAGCAGGGAGCCCAATGCTGGACTCAATCCCAGGACCCTGGGGTCATGACCTGAGCTGAAGGCAGACGCTTAACTGACTGAGCCACCCAGGTGCCCCTCTTTCTATTATACTATTTCAGAATGTCATGAGCTTTTCCACTGATGAAGACAAAACAGTATGATCTTTGTACAACCACATAAATAATGTTCATGTTAGGAATCTTATAGGATTATGATTTCCAGGATCTAACTACCCCATTGCACACAGAATAATAAATTTCTATCAGAATCTGAAAATTATTAGTTCCCTAAATATTAACAGATGGTAGAGGAAATGGTTAAATTTTATGTAGAGAACACATTCATATAGTCATAATCAGATTAGGAAATGTTTTCATTGCCTACCAAATGAAACAAAACTGAAAGATATGTATATCACTGAAAATGAGCACAAAGGGGCTGAATATTGGGAAACCATGAATACAAAAACACAGGGGTATTCACTCCACTGGCCTGGAATAACAGATGGAGTAACCCAAACAGACAAAAGAGAAGACAGGGAGTAAAAGAAGATAAAGGAGCTCACAAGGTTCAAAATGCTACAAGTGGCTCTGGTCTCATGGAAAGGTCTAGGGGGAAAGGCTGTCGCTATGAATGTGCTGGACTCACTGTTTGAGCCTGTACAGGAAGAGGACCGTGGAGCCACTGGCCCAGGCCATGACACTCAAAGATATAATAAAACCAGTTATGAAGATGACTACAATTACGAAACTGATAAATCATCTGGATTGGGTGAGGAACAGTATCCATAATTTATTATCACACTAAAGTTCCTGCTGTTCATTGGACTAATCGTTTTGATAGGAACAAAAATATTTAAAAGAGATGTAAAACCCAGCAAAGAAAACAGGAGAAACCAGTCCACTTTGGGGGTTTTATTCTGACCCCCAGCCACCCAGAGAAATAGAGACATAGCTTCTGAAAGACACTGAGAAGGATGGTAGCGCCGAGGGGAATCCCTCTGGCCACTCTGTGGAACAGAAAAGAAATTTACATGCAGCCTCATTCAGCAGATGCGGGATTTAAATGCAGATCCTTTGGTTAAATCCAGCTCCCCCTGGCTATGGACTGGGATGGAGCAGTAGCGCGGGACCCATATAAACCCATAGCCCTGCATCATCTCAGAAACCAGGCTGCGAATTATGTCCAATAACTGTCACCGCTAAGACCGCTTGAACAAGTTCAGTGGTTGTTCTGCTGAATTTCTGAATGCTGCATAATTCTTTCAGTCTTTTCACTCGAATTTAACCCTCAGTCCCAAGTTTACAAAGACTTTGCATAACAAGTTCAGCTGGAAGCCTTAATATCCATAAGCTCTGGCTAGAAACGCTGGGTGGTCACCTCAGGATCACTGTCTATTTGTCCTTATTTGTACAAAGAAAGTTGACCTTGTGTTCCAACTCCATGTGTAGACTGTCCATAAATCGCCAGAGTGGGCGTGGGCCCAACTTTGGGTACCAAACTCCACAACCGCCTGGAGGGCGAAAGCTCACCAGGTGCTTGTGCATGTGTCTCAGCGCTGCACAAAAACCTTCCTTACTCTCCAAACCACACTTTCAAACCTGTTCTGAAAATAAGTCCCTCTCCATCCCCTCCCCTCACCCCCCCACCTGCCATCTTTGGAAGAAATGAATGGGAAAACATTCTACCTTTCTGGTGTCTATTTATCAATAAAATAGCATTCTGCAACTTTTACTCATGTTTTATTCAGGTTCAGTTTAGCTATTAATATTTCCAGTGAAGTAAATGATTGTATCATTTTTAAAAAAGTATTTAAAAAATTTTTTTTTAAATTTACAAAAGGGCGCCTGGGTGGCTCAGTTGGTTGAGCGACTGCCTTCAGCTCAGGTCATGATCCTGGAGTCCCGGGATCGAGTCCCGCATCAGGCTCCCTGCTCCATGGGGAGTCTGCTTTTCTCTCTGCTCTCCCCCGACCTCATGCTCTCTCTCTTTCTCAAATAAATAAATAACATCTTTAAAATTTTTTTAAAGATCAAAAAAGTATTTTATTTTTATTTATTTGAGAGAGAGAGCGCGCAGAAGAGGAGGGCGGGGCAGAGAGAAAAGCAGGCTCCCTGCTGAGCGGGAAGGCCAACATGGGGCTCCACTGGGGACCTTGGGATCACAACCTGAGCCGAAGGTAGATGCCTAACCGACTGAGTCACCCAGGTACCCCTGATTACATCATTTAAATATAAAAGTTCCCTTTCCAGGTTCCTGCTTTCACTTCTCATGTTTTTAGGTGCATGTGGCCTGGGAGAGCTAACAAGTGTGGAGAGAGGACGGGGAGCAGGAGGGAAAGCCTCATTTGACCACTGGGAGCTGCTGTTTGTGTGCTGGGGTTGAACATTCCCGGATTTTAAGTAATAAGCACCAACGTTACACATTCACTGTTCAACAGATATTCATTGCTTATTTGAAATTTGTCAGCCACTTTTCTAGGTACCTGAGATACTCTAGTAAACAAAGTGAGAAATTCCTCCTTAAACTTACATTTTAGTGAAGACAATAAATGGAAAATATAATCAGGAATTATATGTTCTAAATAGGGAAGTACCATAGAAATACACATATTTACATCCATATTTATACATCATTCCATTGGGGCTGCACCCGGTGTGGAGGCAATACCTCTGAAGGCAGTTTTCTGGTGAGTCTTCAGGTGGCGGTGGTAGGTGGACGACTGGCGGTAGCTTCTCTGGCAGAAGGAACATTCATAGGGCTTCTCTCCCGTGTGGATTCTCTCATGTGCCAGAAGGTTGGTTTTGTGGCTGAAGGATTTCTCACACATGCTGCACGTGAAAGGCTTCTGTCCTGCATGAATCTTCTGATGCACGTGTAGGTCTGATGCTTGGAAGAAGCCTTTGTTACACTCAGCACAAATAAATGTCCTCTCGTTATTGTGTCTTCTCTGATGGGCTTTTAGCCGAGAGAAATACCTAAAGATCCTGGGACACTTTTCACATCTGTATGAGTTTCGGGCTTCACGGCATCTTTCTTGGTGTTCCCTGTATGTGGATTTCCCCTCAGTCCTCTGGTGGGTAGGAACAGGCTCAGGGGTGACCTGGATCGACTGAGAGAGAAACCCTGGTCCCCCCTCCACAAGGACATCTTGATATGAGGGTCCTTTCAGGGACCCTTCCTGGGAACCGGATGTGTCTAGACCTGCCCTCCTGGAGCTGAGTGGATTCTTCAAAGAAACACTGTCCTCTTCAGGCCTAGGACAGTCCTCTTCCTGGATAATGAGCAGGGAAGGTATTTCATTGCCTTGACTAGTAACACTGTCATTTATGTGATAAATGTTGTCATCATTTACTTTATCTTTATCTCCTGTGAGGGATAAAGTGATTCAGTGAATTTGTACCCAAGAAGAAGCCACACACAACATCCCTCTGGCACCTCGGCTTACCCCACTCACCTTGTCCTGTTTTCAGGGAAGTATTTTGGGAAGTCCAGGAGGGTGTCCCCATGTATGTCCCTGTTGGGGATCCTACCGACAGCTGTTTTGTTAGATGGACAATGACTTCTTTTAAGGGCATATTCTCAGAAAAGAGGGCTTCCTGTCCCTGCATGTGGACATGGACCTGTTATAAAAAAAAATAATGATCACTGTTACATATTCTTCTTTAATGTGTCTTTCCTAATGAAAAAAGATCAAGGGGCCCCTGGGTGGCTCACCAGGTTAAGCATCTGCCTTTGGCTCAGGTCATGATCCCAGAGTCCTGGGATCGAATCCCGCATCAGGCTCCCTCCAGTGGAGAGCCTGCTTCTCCCTCTCCCTCCACCCCTCCCTCCTGCTCGGGCACTCTCTCTCTCTCAAATAAATAAAATCTTTAAAAAAAGACAAATACTAAAGTTTTCGGAGGGAAGATCCAACTCTTGTCCAGGCATTTTGCCTCATCCTTGAGGTTTTGCCTGACTGACAACTTTTCAGCGAGTTCTTCCACCATTTCTCCAATGAAACTCAATGAAATAAATTAATATGTTGGTTCCTATATTATGTCCCCCTAAGAGAATGACTATAACACTTTTTGTTTTTGGTCACTGTGGTTGTGAAAGATTCCCCTTGGTGAGGAAGAGTGTGATCTGACAAACAACTGTGGCTACAGTAGCTTCTTTCTCTCCTTCCAGCTATCCCCTACTGACTACTTACTCCTTACTCCTTTTGGCCCCCCACTTCAGGTGAAAAAGAACCTTCTACTCACTAGGTCAGGTCGCCTCAAAGAACTATCACTCAGATCTTCCATGAATTTCTCCAGGTTTCTGCCACTGGATTCCCATTTCTTCTTCAAAGTAGACCGATCACTGCAGTGCCTGTTGATCATAAACTGTTCCAGGACCACTTGAAAAATAATTTCGTCCTTGCTGTGTTTTTCTGGCTGCAGCCACGAGTAAAATGATTTATAGAGTCTTTGAAGTTCCTGCTTTGCACATGAGTTGTTGCCATTTTGAAATAAGCTGTGCCGAGCATCCTGGAACTCAGAAATGTCCCCTGTCTTTTGGAGAGCAGGTCCTTGGCTGAGTGTAAAGTCTTTACTTTTTGACCCAGGGTCATCCATGGATGGTTCACACAGAAATGAATCTATTCTTAGCAATATTTATCAGAGACTCAACTTCCTGGATTCAGTTTGTGAAGTCATGTGTTTCTGGAGATCTGTTTCAAAACAAAATCAGGACATCTAAAATAATATTAGATGTATTTTATGATCTTATTTTACTAGTTAAAATAACAGTCAAATGTTGCATAGCATTGATACTGGTGGGTGCTTAATAACTATAAGCTATGGGCACCTGGGTAGCTTAGTTGGTTAAGCCTCTGCCTTTGGCTCTGTTCATGATGTCAGGGTCCTGGGATCAAGTCCCACATAGGGCTCTCTGCTCAGCAGGGAGTCTCCTTCTCTCTCTCACTGTCTCTCTGTGCTTTCCCCCTCAATCTCCCTCTCAAATAAATAAATAAAATCTTAAAAAAAAACTATAAGCTACAAACAGAAGAAATATATATTTAATTATATCACTGGAATAATTTTAAAAAAAGAAAATATAAGTTTCAGGTCCATAGTACTCCATTGGTGAATTTTATGAGACATTTAAGAAAGAAATGCTAGTCTTACACAAGAGTGTATAAAAAGACACTCCTCTTAGAAACAAGAGTACGGCGTGAACATGGGGAAGCAAAAGAAAGCAAGAAAGTATGTGACTATGAAGCAAATGCTCAGTCTCTAAGATCAGAGGCTTAAAGAAAAGGATAGATTAAAACCTAAAAAAAAAGAAAAGAAAGATCCCAGTGCACTCAAGGAAATCCTTCCTGCTTATTCTTCCGATGTAACACATAGCTGGGCCCACCTTACCACATCCTGGTTGACACACAAAGGAACCTATGCAGATGACTAGCCAAACTTGATTTAGTGCAGTCAATGATGGACTGTCTTTATGCCAAGTGTATCCCTTGTATAACTGACTGTGTAATGGCTGAAATTGAGAAACTGGGGCAGAAGTATCGAGTGGCTCTAAGGATTGCCAAGGATCCAAGATTTGAATGATTACCATGCACACACACAAAGGAACCTATGCAGATGACTGCTTAGTACAGACAGCAGCTCAACACAAGTGTTACATTGTGGCCACAGTTGACCGGGACCTCAAAGGAAGAATCCAGAAGATCCCTGGAGTTCCCATCATGTACATTTCTAACCATAGGTGTAACATTGAGCGGATGCCAGATGATTATGGAGCCCCTCGGGTCTAATTCTTAAAAGATAGAGTTCCTCTGCCTTCCTTTACCAACTTTTTCTTTTACCAGTTCATATTAGCAAATGCTATAGCATGCTATGGCATGAATTACTCTTCTGACTCTTTTCCTCTGTTATGAGTTGAGTATGGTTAAATGCACTCACTTTTTGATGCTGTTTTGAAATTGATATTTTGTATCACCTTAAATATTGTTGCATCTTTTTATAAATCAGATGATTGCTCATATAAAAAAAGACACTCCTCTTTTAGTTAATGAGGTTAATTAATTAAGCAACCTTATTGATAATAAATCTTACTAGTACATTAAAGAAACGCTACTAGCCAATAATTCTCATGAGCACAGATGCAAAAATCCTTAACTAAATATCTGAAAATCAAACTCAGTCATACGAAAGGAAAATAATACATTATGAATAAGTGGATTTTATCTTCTATATACAATTTGGGTTAAATCTCAAAAAGCAATGTAATTTACCACATTATTGAATTTCAAGAACATGCTATCATCTTAGTTGTAGATACACTAAATAAGCTTAATAAAAGTCACTACTCAATCCCGAGAAAGATATTTAGTAAACTAGGAGTAGAAGGGAGCTTCCATTGTGTGATAAGGCATTTACAAAATGACTATACAAAAAAAGTCTTAAAAGTTTTGCCCTTATCATTTGGGCTTTTCCCATAATTTGGCTAGAGCACTGTTATAAACATCGGGGTGCATGTATCCCTTCGAATCAGATTTTTGTATCCTTTGGTAAATACCTAGCAGTGCAATTGCTGGATCGCAGGGTAGCTTTATTTTTAACTTTTATTTTTAAGATTTTATTTATTTATTTGACAGAGAGAGAGATCACAAGTAGATAGAGAGGCAGGCAGAGAGAGAGGAGGAAGCTGGTTTCCTGCTGAGCAGAGAGCCCGATATGGGGCTCAATTCCAGAACCCTGAGATCATGACCTGAGCCGAAGGCAGAGGCTTTAACCCACTGAGCCACGCAGGCACCCCTATTAGCTAAGTCTTCTTTGTAAAAATGTCTATTCAGGCAGCAGTACAGATGAAGTTGAGTTTGCATTACTTAATATCTATTTCTATTTGCAAACACACTGTATGAGCAACTACAGGCACAACACTTGGAAGACTGAGTTGGTAAGATTAGGAGAAAAGGTACACTGTTGATGGGAATGTAAACTGGTGCCGCCACTGTGGAAAACAGTATGGAGGTCCCTACCAAAATTAGGCTAAATGAAATAAATCAGACAGAGACGGAAAGATAAACACCATATGATCTCACTTATATGTGGTATCTTAAAACACAAACCCAAACATAAATGAAGATGAGATCGGTGGTTGCCAGAAGCAAGGGATGAGGGGTGGCAAAATGGGGGAGGAGGATCAAAAGTCACAAACTTTCATGCAGATGTGATATACAGCATGGTGACCATAGTTAATATATTATGTTGCATATTTGGAAGTTGCTAAGAGAGCAAATCTTAAAAGTTCTCATCACAGGGATGCCTGGTTGGCTCAGTCAGAAGAGCATGCGACTCTTGATCTTGGGGTCAGGAGGTCGAGCCCCATGTTGGGTATAGAGATTACTTCAATAAATAAAACTTTGAAAACAAAAAGCAAACAAACAAAAAGTTCTTATCATAAGAAAAAAAATCTGTAACTATGTATGGTGATGGATATGATATTAACTAGATTTAGTGTGGTGATCACTTCACAATATAAACAAATAATTGAATTTTGTTGTACTCCTCAAGCTAATATGATGTGGTATGTCAATTACACCCCAATTCAAAAAACTACATCTATTTTCTATGTAACTTATCTATTTCTGTGTCCTTTTCAACCTTATATATGGTAAGTAATTCAAGAATCTGTATTTTATTTTATTTTATTTTTTTTAAAGATTTTATTTATTTATTTGACAGAGAGAGAGAGAGAGATCACAAGTAGGCTGAGAGGCAGGCAGAGAGAGAGGAGCAAGCAGGCTCCTTGCTGAGCAGGGAGCCCGATGCGGGCCTCGATCCCAGGACCCTGAGATCATGACCTGAGCTGAAGGCAGAGGCTTTAACCCACTGAGCCACCCAGGCGCCCAAGAATCTGTATTTTAAAAGAATTTCCTACTGGGGCGCCTGGCTGGCTCAGTCGGTAGAGCATGCGACTCTTGATCTCAGGGCTGTGAGTCTGAGCCCCACGTTGAGTGCAGAGGTTACTTAAAGTACTAAGTCCTTCCTGAGGGTCTCAAGAGGGCTTGCCTGGGCCATCTCACCCCTGCACCTCCATCCTAGGTGTCTACACCCCGGTACACTTGTCCACTTGTCTCCTCCCCCCCCCACCCCCCGCCGCCCACAGCTCTCTTCAGCTGTGCCTCCCCACAAGTTCTCTTTTTCAGGACCACCCTGGGCACACACAGACCACACAGTCACACTTGCAGACAATTACTCAATCCCACAGGGACACCACTGTAGGGCATTGTGATTAAGACCTTGGAATTTAAAATCAGACTGCTAGGTTCCAGTGTGAAACAAGCTGTTCGGCCCCAGCAAGTTAGCGATGAGTTCCCCATCTGGCACAGAATTCCTTTTTCCTTTTTTTTTTTTTTTTAAAGATTTATTTATTTATTTCACAGAGGGAGAGAGATCACAAGGAGGCAGAGAGGCAGGCAGACAGAGAGAGGGGGAAGCAGGCTCCCCGCTGAGCAGGGAGACCGATGCGGGCCTTGATCCCAGGACCCTGAGATCATGACCTGAGCTGAAAGCAGAGGCTTTAACCCACTGAGCCACCCAGGCACCCTCTTTTTTCCTTTTTTTAAAGATTTCATTTGTTTATTTGACAGAGAGAGACACAGCAAGAGGAAACACAAGCAGGGGAAGTGAGAGAGGGAGAAGCAGGCTTCCCCACTGAGCAGTGAGCCTAATGCGGGGTGACCCCAGGACCCTGGGATCATGACCTGAGCTGAAGCAGACGCTTAACCACTGAGCCACCCAGGTGCCCCTGTCACAGAATTCTTAAAAACACCCAGCTCTCAGAGTCGTCACTGGAACTCAATGAGTTAATATATGTAAAGCACATGGACAGGCTCTAGCATAAGGTAAGCACTTAGCAAGGGTGTGCTAAATAGCTGATACTTATCCTTTGAATCTTAGCCCCTACCCCCCACCCCAATCGGCTCTGGACCAACACTTTAACAAGATGCCATAAAAAGGGTGCCTGTGTGGCTCAGTCGGTTGAGCATCTGCTTTAGGATCAGGTCATGATCCCAGAGTCCTGGGATCGAGTCCTGTATGGGGCTCCCTGCTCAGCAGGGAGTCTGCTTCTCCCTCTCCCTTAGCTCCTCCCCACTGCTTGTGCTTCAGCGCTCTCTCTGGCATTTAAATAAATAAAATCTTTTTTAAAAAGTCTTACTAGAGGGGCGCCTGGGTGGCTCAGTGGGTTAAAGCCTCTGCCTTCGGCTCAGGTCATGATCTCAGGGTCCCGGGATCCAACCTCGCATGGGGCTCTCTGCTCAGCAGGGAGCCTGCTTCCCCCTCTCTCTCTCTGCCTGCCTCTCTGCCTACTTGTGATCTCTCTCTCTCTCTCTGTGTCAAATAAATAAATAAAATCTTTAAAAATACATACATACATACATACAAGTCTTACTAGAAATAAAATTAGGACAACAGAGCAGTACAAAAATGCTTCCGAAGGGAGAACTNCATACATACATACATACAAGTCTTACTAGAAATAAAATTAGGACAACAGAGCAGTACAAAAATGCTTCCGAAGGGAGAACTCTTTCAATCCGGCCAGGATCTCACAAAGTCCACAACATCAAGCCCTATCAAGCCAGAGCATCAGTCAAAATAGACCATCCCCAACAGACTGGAGGCCACTTCTAAGCAACAGGCTTGAGCAGTGGAATGCAGAAAGGCCCACAGTGATCTCCTGGCTGAATATGCACAGGCCCATCAGGCGACCCACCTCAAAAGACCCAGAGGCCCTAACTAATCAATGAGCTACTTACAACCAGGCAGTTCCCAAAAAACCAAAAAATTCCATACATCACCATACCTCCTCACCCTCCTTCTTTAAAAACAGCCCCCACCCATTGCCTCATTGCAAGCAGCCTCTCCTCTGCTGAGCTGCCAACGGCTCCCTAGAGGTGTATTCGATAAACTTCTATCACCTTTGTTCTGCCTCAGGTGAATCCTTTCACCTCCGACACCATGGATTTCCACCCATCTGGCCGCCCTACATTTGGGGGCCCCCATCCAATTGAGAGAGACACCACACCTAACGCCTTAATAAGCCCCGTATTTTAGCAACTAGGAGTGTTCTCCCCAGGGATTATACCCACATATGCATGCACAAAACACGAGCAACAAAGCTGGAAATTTCCTTTCGTTCTGGAAACTCACCTACTCAGGAAGACTGAACTTCAAACTGGGCACTCCCGGGCCAAAATCTGCACTTGGGCTTTTCTGCTTAAGGCTCCTCCCTTTTATTGGGCGTGGGGTCAATGATCCGTGTAACAGACGTGATTGGATAAAATCTTCCTGTTGATGGAATCCCCGATGGGATCTCCACCTTGCTCTAGCTTCAGCTCTCCAATAGGTTATGAGATAAAATCCCTGGGGCTGGAGCAACTGGCCACAATCAAACACACTATTTCTGCAGTGAAGTGACAGCACTCACACTGAGGGAGAATACAAAGATTAGCGTTAGTCTCACATAAATTCTGGCCAAGTTTTGTCTTCAGTGAATGTCACACAAACTTGCTATCACTCTCTAATTCCCTGAGATTTGTGGATTGCAAGTGTGGTGGAGAACCAGGCTACGGTTCTCTCTTCCTGTGTCAGTCCCAGACTCCCCGGAGGAGAGGTTCCTAGTTCAGCAAAGAGCCCACAGGGATTGGAACAAAGATCATTTCAGAGGGAAGAGAGAAATGGGTGCTTATCTTTATGTTGGGAAAGTACGTCATACCCAAGAGACTTAATGTAAGGACAGTGTGAAGGTGAGGTTACAGTGGTGTGAGGCTCCTGGGTTGAAAACCTGGCTGGAAGGCAACAGGAAGAGATTCTGTGAGACTCAGCATTTCTGCTTCCCGCCTCATGGGGAGTGAGACCATTCCATAGAAGAGGAGGGAGAGTTTGGGGAACAAAGGGACTGGCGTGGCAACATAACCATTGACCAGGAGTGGGTCCAGCATCCAGCAGCTTCTTTCCCATCTCTGACTTCTATTAGCTCTTCCTTTCGTGGAGCACACCCTCCCCACCCAGGTCTTCTGCATTCCTGCCAGGTCTTTGTTCAAAGCATCTCCACGGTGACAGCTGTGCTGGACTTTCTAAAATTTGAAGCTATGCCCTGAAAGTCCCCACTCACTCATCCACTGATTTTTCTCCTTATCCCTTACCACCACTGGGCAAGCCCAACATTCTACCTATTTTTCTTGTTTTTGGTCTATCACTCCCCTGCCGCCATCATGGAATTTAATCAAATGGAGGGCCAGGATTTTCATCTGTTGTGTTGCCCGCAGCAGTCTACATGGAACTTGGCACTTGGTAGGTCTTCTTCAGTAAGTGCCAAGTTGAAATAGATATTCCAGCAAGAGAAGGTGAAAAGCATCCCCCAAATGGTGTGGCAGCAGTAGGGAGGGGAGGATCAGACTGGACTAGAGGGAATAACGGAGTAGCTATCTCACGACAGTTTCCAGGAACTGACAGAGGGGCAACGGGCTATATCCCAAAATCACCACAGAGAAATTAAAATTTAGAGGAAACTCAGATTCTAGAAATTAGCAAAGCCCCGGTGGAAAACGCTGGGGGCAATCAAGACCTATCTTAGATTTCGGGGGATGCAAGTTAAAGACTGCAGGGAAGGGAAGAGCTGAGAAAATCACTTTAATTGCTCACTTAAATCACCTGGCAGGCAGCAGCTACCTCTGGTTGTAGATACACAAAAAGTAAAGAGAAAGGGATCCAAGTATATCACTAGGAAAGCCGGCAAACCATGAGAGAAGAGAGCAAGAGAAGAAAGGAACAGAGAAAAACAACAAAACAACCATAAAACAAGTAACAGAATGGAATAAGTACATACCTAGCAATAATTACTTTGAATGTAAATGGCCTAAATGTTCCAATCAAAAGTAGGGTGACAGAATGGATTAAAAAGCAAGAGCCAGGGCGCCTGGGTGGCTCAGTGGGTTAAAGCCTCTGCTTTCGGCTCAGGTCATGATCTCAGGGTCCTGGGATCGAGGCCCGCATCGGGCTCTCTGCTCAGCAGGGAGCCTGCTTCCCCCCTCTCTCTGCCTGCCTCTCTGCCTCCTTGTGATCTCTCTCCCTCTGTGAAATAAATAAATAAAATCTTTAAAAAAAAAAAAAAAGCAAGAGCCATCTATATGCTCCCTATAAGAGACTCTTCAGACCTAAAGACATCTGCAGATTGAAAGTGAAGAGANAGCCATGTATATGCTCCCTATAAGAGACTCTTCAGACCTAAAGACATCTGCAGATTGAAAGTGAAGAGATGAAAAAGCATCTGCCATGCAAATGGAAGTGAAAATGAACCAGGTTAGCAACACTTAGACAAAATAGATTTTAGAATTATTTATGCAATAGTGTTAACCATAACAAATAATAATATCATATATTTTCTTAGAGATTGTCTTCGTGACTCAGGAAAAAAGGTATTTCTTCTCCTTGAAATCACTGTCTGTATTATATTTTGCGTCCCACTCTTTACCACATTCTCCATTCCTTTATTTGTCCTCCTCTTTATCAGACTCGAAGGCATTCCTTGCACTGCGTCTCTCTGACCTTCCTGTCCTCTAAATACAAATATGATATCAGCCTTGTCTATTTCACATCTGACTGCAGAGGCAGCTGCAGCCATCAAGTAAAGGGATTGGCTTCACTGTCACCTTGTGGCCTCTTCCCTCTAATCATCCTTCAGGCCAACTCACCAGCCAGTAAGTGCCCATATCCCACCTCAGTTAAGATCCTGAGTCTGTTCCAAATGCCCTCCTAAATCCTCAATCCAATGTCTCCACTTGAATGTCCCAAATGCACCTTGACAACACCCCCAATTTCAGTTAATAGTCTTGCCATCCAAACAAGTTCAAAACCCAGATTCAGCCTTTGGCCACAATACTCTACACACACTGCTGAGACTGTGACTGCCTCACGTAAGTCTGCTCTGATGTATGGGTGTCTCTCTTTTGTGATGAGTCCTCATGTTATTAGTGTTTTCCATCCAATACCAATTCCCCGTGCATCTTTTATATTGTCAGTATGCAATGATCATCATTGGGTAGTTCATTATTTCATGCACCAATGAAACACATTTTTATCCTACTTCTACTGTTATTTCTGCATTTATTAGCTAGACATTCTAAAGAAGCATAGGATTTTTCTATAATCTTCTCTTCAGTTACATCAAAATACAGTCTGTACCAAAAAGGAAGAAAGAGCTTGATAACATTTGCTCTATTTAGCAATTTTCAGAATAATTACTTGGATCACTAACGTCATTCTCAAACAAAAACCAAATGTTTTTTGTTTTGGTTTTTTAGAGAAAGAGTGAGAGGGGGGAGGGTGGTGGAGGGGCAGACGGAGAGTGAGAGAGAATCTTAAGCAGGCTCCATACCCGGCACAGAGCCTGTGGGGTTCAATCTCACAACCCTGCGATCATGACCTGAGCAGAAATCAAGAGTTGGATGCTTACCTGACTGAGCCACCCCAGTCATCCCATCTGCCTCCTTCGGACATTCCTCAAACATTTCCCTTGTCATGACCCTTGCTGAATTCTTTCTTCCTTGTCCCTTGACTGCACATACCAAAGCCTACAAAGCTTTGATCAACATATAGTTGAAAAGCAATAATATTTGTTGGTTGTCAACTACGGAAAGCATGCATTTCATGACTTACAGTGCAGTCTGTACATTCAGGTTTTTCTTTAGATTCCTGTTCTGCTGAATGGAACCTGTAATATATTCTTACTTTTAGGGAATTATTTTAATAGAAAGGGCAGAATAAATATAAAGACACTTGGATGATAATAATAAGCTTAAAATTATAATTTATGTCAAACCTCTCATTTTAGGTAAATTAAACCTATTTTATATATTCCACATAAAATATGAAGGAACTTCATAAACTTATTTAAAAATTTATAGAAAACAATTTTTTCACTATTCTCTGCCTGTTTCATGGACACACAACATTTTTCTCTCCAATATCCCAGTAATGGCTTTTGTGTGAAGTCTTTTCTCTCTTGACCCTGCCAACATATTGAAACTCACAAAGTTGACTTTAAAGCTTCAGTCTATTCGAAGAGCAACAAGATAGTGTTTATTAGTTAGAAGCTCTGAGTGAAGGTATTACGCATCTAAGTGACACTGTGATATAACATTACGATATCTTGTGTTATTCCCCCCATATAGTGAATGCCGGAGGAAGTCCCCCTGTGGAGTCCTTAAGCAACACACCTTTTGTGTAAATGATACTCTCAGTGGTATGTGGAATTAAAGGATTCATTACATTCACAGCTCCTAGAAGAGGGAGGCACCATATCCCATACAAGGGGCCAGATGGGAGGCCAGATGGAGCCAGGGAACTGGCTCAACCAAGCAAGTGGAGAGCCCAGAGAGCGAGAGTAAGGACCCCTAAGCAAGCGTCATTATTGGGAGTCAAGGGGGAGTACACAAACGACTTAAGGGAATTTCATTAATGCACTGGAATGTCCCTAGATCACAGGGAAGGACAAGAAAAGGAATTTGTATCGGGGACTAACCTTATTATCACACCGGTGTACCTGGTCACGTGGGTGGGGTGCTCATAGCCAGTATGTAGGATGTTGAGGCAGCAGGAAAATGTGGTTTTAAAAAATTTACAACATAGTGTTCCCACTCACTCCATTAGGAACTTTTAAAATAAAAAAATGCAGGGCGCCTGGGTGGCTCAGTGGGTTAAAGCCGCTGCCTTCGGCTCAGGTCATGATCCCAGGGTCCTGGGATCGAGGCCCACGTCGGGCTCTCTGCTCAGCAGGGAGCCTGCTTCCTTCTCTCTCCTCTCTCTGCCTGCCTCTCTGCCAACTTGTAATCTCTCTCTCTGTGTCAAATGAATAAATAAAATCTTTAAAAAAAAATAAAAATAAAAATAAAAAAATGCAGAAAACACAATTTGGAAAACTGAGGAAATTTCGGTGCGTCCCCTTTAGGAGTCTCCGATGCTGCCGCCTTTCTCTTTGGAGCCTCTGCACACCCTTTCCCAGCGTCCGTGTCTCCCAGAAAAGAGCAGAGGACGCCTCGTTGGACCGGAGGCAGGACAAAACTACATTACCCAGAAGGCTGTGCTGCGCGAAGAGCCGTTGCTTGAATCGGCTGGCAGGGGCGGGACTTCCGGCGTCGCAGGTGGGCGTCTGTTTGTGACGTGGCGGGTGGTTGCCTTCGGGCGGTGAGTTCCCGGTGGCTCGTCGGGTGGGCGGGGAACGGCGGCGAGGCGCTTCGCCTGCATCTCTGTGGGACCTGGGGGAGGGCGGGCTAAGCCCGCAGGAGCCCCGCGGCGCCTTCGTGAGGCCCTGTCGTCCCCGTGGCCCGATGGCACCGCCCGTGGACCCGGCGCAGGTGAGTGGGCGCGCGGGGCGACGGTGCCCTGTGACCCTGCGCCTCGCCGCTCCCCCAGCCGCTGTTTCTCGGAGCTCGGGGTGGGTCCCTCTCGGCTCCGGAAGGCAGGTCAGGGGCCACGTGCCACCCATTTCTGGCAGCCGATGGGATGCTGGGTGGAAGGGACAGGCGTGGCTTCAGCAGTCCCCCCTCCCGCCCCGAGTGTCCCGACCTGCTGTCCCAAGACCTTACTGTGGGTTCTGGCCGCGCCCCTTCCCGAGGCCGTGACCTTGAGCGAGTCCCCCTGCTGCGCCAGACTTGTGTGTTCTTGGGTGTACAATAGAGCTGTATTGACAGTTCCTTGTCCTGGGTGGAGGGAACTGGAAAGGGTCCGTGGGTGATGTGTGACCCCCGATATCCAACAGAGTCCCAGGAGCATCGCTCGGGGAGCTCTTTCCTCGGAGATGTCTTCTGAGCCTGTGTTCGCCTTGGCTCAGCCCCTTGGGAGTCTCACCTTTGCGCCTTCCTGGCCTCCAGCCTCTAAAGTTTAAGGGCTGGGGTGGAGGAGAGGCAGGAGTAGTTTTTTGGAATTGCTGCTGTGCTAGGGCAGAAGAGGTGGAAGGGCAGGCTGGGAGCCAGGAAAGCCAAGCAGTTTATCTTTCTGTTTACAGCAAATGGAGCTGACTTTCCCCTGACAATAGTGAATCTATTTTCTTGTTTAAGACATTCAGTTAGGTTTGAAGAGTGAGGAATCCGTTCAGATGGTCAGTGATAGTGTGCGGGAGTGTGTGTGTCTCTTTGGACACAAATGCACAAGGGATCCGGGTAAGTCTCTAGCAGTCACCCCTGTACCCTCTTCATAGCCTTGATCATTGTCAGCACTTGTCTCACTCCCGTCCACGTGGCTCCCTCCCTATTTCAGACCCACTCGTGTGCCATTCTGAAAGATGCCTTCCGTGTTGCCCCGTGTAAAGTGGACTACAGTCTCTTTAGTCTCCTTGCTCTATTTTCTTGTCTTTGGACTCTTCAGGGCCCTCTGACATTGTCTTGCTGATTTTAGTTGCTCGTTTAGGATCTGTTTCCAGCCCTGGATCGTGAGCGCCTGTTGCTGCCCTATGCCAAGATCTAGAACGGCCTGGGCTTGTAAAAGGTACTCAATAAATGGTTGAATGAGTGAATGGGTCTCCCCCTCCGGGGCTCCCATCATACTTATATTAAATGCACACAGCCCCCGCGGTGGCCCTCAGGGCTCTACTCCATCTGCCCCCGGGACTTACCTCAGTGCTCCCCTTCCCTTCTTCCCTTGCTCACGGCACCCAGCTGGGTGGTACTGAACTTGCCAAAATCCTTCCCATTTTGCAGCCATTGCGCTTGCACTTCCCTTCGTCCTAGGCCCCGTCCCCAGGTCCCTGCAGGGCTGTCTCTCCATACTCCTCATGTGCATCTGTGTCACCACTTATAATAGCCTTTCCTGGCTGTTTTATTTCTAGTTAAGGTGCCCCTGGCCCCCACCTTCCTGTTTTCTGGTAATGCTGTCATCTTTTGCTGGATGTTCGGATCCTTTCTCTGCTCCTTAAATGTGAGATTGTGGGCAACATTCTAGAGGTGCCTAAGCCTCAGGCTACTCTAGGTAATGGTGGCTTTTACCTCGTGGGCTGTTGGAGGATTAGTAAAAGTCACCAGATACATTGAACACATTCCAGGCCAGGCACTCCACTGTTTGCCATGTGAACATTTTCTCTTTACTTCTCAGAACTGCCTGGTGAAGTGGGAACGATAATTGTACTGATGTGGAAATCAAGGCTTAGAGAAATGGTGTGATGTCCGCCCCATGGTCACAGCTGGCAAGTGTCTGATTCAGGAGTCTTAATTCAGTCCCTGGGAGTCTGGCTCCAGAACAGGGGATTTTTAGTCACTTCATCACAGTGCGTGAAGCCCTCAGCTGGGGCGGGCACACAGGGAGGACCAGGGAGACTGAGCTACTATTGCCAAAATTCTCATTGTTGGGACTATCGTCATGATCACTTTCCCTGTTCTTCTGATGTCCCAGATCACCTACTGTCTGCCCCACGGTCCTCATGGGAATGCTTCTGTCTGTCATCTCCAGCAGCTTCCCAGGGGAGGTTTTCTTCTCAGCCATAATTGCATTATGTCCAAAGGCTGCATCTGTCTCCCCCTTGAGCCTAGCACAGAGCTCTGCCCACAGGAGGCCTCAGTGATTCAGACCTGGGTCTCTCCACATCTCAACCAGAGACTGAGTTCTAGGGTTCTGACCCCATCCAGCAGCACAAGGCCAGCATCATTATCTCTGTTTGACTTTTCAGGTTTTGGTTACCTTCAAGGATGTGGCCGTGACCTTCACCCAGGAAGAGTGGGGACAGCTGGACCTGGACCAGAGGGCCCTGTACCAGGAGGTGATGCTGGAGACCTGTGGCCTTCTGGTCTCATTAGGTAAGGGCTCACCTCTCATCCCTGTGGGGCAACCCAGCCTTCTTGATTCCTGGCTGGTGAAGGTCACAGGAGCCATCTTCCCTCCTCCCCAAAGACTGCAGTTTTCTGGTTCCTTCTCCTTCTACCTGGTCTCCCTGCATCAGGGATCATTTGGATAGAAACAATCTCCTTCTGAACATAAACTCACTCCAAGACCTAGCACACTCAGTCTGTAGTCTGATATCCATATTCTAGATTGCACAGGAGTCTGTCGGGTGAGGCATCCAGGGCTCAGTTAGCATGGCCGTGAGTGATGGGTCGTTCTCAGGAGAGAGGGTGAGTCAGGTAGAGCCCCATATTTGTCATCAGTGCCCCTCAGGGATCTTCCTAAACAACACAGTCTCTGTAAAAAGATCCCTGGTGTCTCCATGATCATCACATGTTCTCCTGAGGTCTGGGTCAAGTCCTCCACTGGGGCAGGAGATGCTTTAGAAAGTGCACAGGAATGTCACAAAATGCCAGGGGTGGACACTTTGAGAAAGCCAGTCCTTCGACCTCCGCTGATTGATGTCAAGAGAAAGTCTCAGAACAGTGCTTGAGTATTTCTTGTGCCCTAACTGTGGGTAATTTCTCTTTCCAACAGAAGGAACAGCCTCTCGCTCACAGTCCTGAGCTATTTGCATGAACTTGCTAGGGCTTTAATGGCATTATTTTGATTCCGTTGTTGTGTTTTGATGGTAACCTGCCATTTGTGGAAAGTGAACTTGATTTTTTTCATTTACCACAGCAAAACAAAGTTCCTTTTAGAACAACAATTAAAAATGAGTCCCTTTAAAGAGAGGCCATCAGTGACAATGACACCATGTGTGTGAGAATGCAGTCTAGTCGCTCTGAGTTCAGGTGGGAAGGCAGACGTCAATTTTTAGATGAGTTGTGATGAGTCATAAATAGAAAAATTAGGGGAACTTAGGAGTATTTAGCCAGGTGGTCATAACCCGTCATGGGTGCTGCAAAAAAAGGCATCTCAAGAAGTGACGTTGGAACTGAGCCTTGAAGCTTGGAGGGGAGGTGGGGGAGGGGTTCCAGGTGGAAGAACCATACAAGAGACCCTGAAGTGAGAGGAGCTCAACTCCTGGCAGAGCCAAAGGAACATCTGGTTCACCTTTTCTCCTGCCCCTTCCTGAGCTCGGTGCCAGGCATGTAGGACACATCGGTGACGGTTAGCAAGACCTGCCTGAATGAGTCCCGGGCTGAGGGTCAGAATCTGCCAGTGGCGACTTCAGTGCGTCCTGGCGTCTCAGTCCTTGAAATTCTGTGCAGAACCCTCCTGTCTCTGTTGAGCTGTATCTGGCTGCATGAAACAGAAACAAGCTGGAAACTGGCTTCCCCTGAAGAAAATTTCCCATCTCACCTAATGGGAGGCCCCCGGGTGGGGCTGGCCGCTACACAGTTCTAGCCTCAGTGAGGTGAGGGTTCTCTCTACTCCTCTCCCTGGACCAGGGATCTCCCTGTTCCTCAGGCTGGCTCCCTTGTGAGCCTGTGGGGTGCTGCAGCCAGGACTGAGGAAGCAGCCCCCTTGTTCAGCCTCCCCTCGCACTGGAATAAAGGCTTTGTCTTCAGCTCAGATTATCTGCCTGTCTCAGATGACCGATACCATCAGAGACGCCAGTCCCTGATTTCTTCCCCTGGCAGTTTTTAGTTCTCTTCGGGAGAGAGAATTCCCTAGTGAGAGCCCAGAAATAACTGTTGGCTAGGCCTCATCCCAAGCAGTTTTGTTTCTTTCAGTTTGAGGTTGGAATCAAGCATTCCTGAGTGGTTCTGAAGCACAGGGTGTTGAGAACAGTGACTTAGATTAATTACAGAATCCCTTCTGGAAGGAGGGGCTCCCCCTCCCAGAGTCCCATGGCTTTGTGTTAAAGTGGTATGCCCCTGAGCAGGATGGCTTCTACCGATGAGGTTCAAGGACACTGATGTTGTCTGGACAGACAGTACCACCCTCTGTGGCAGTTGCTGCCCAAGAATGGGATTTGTGCGCTTGGTTTCCAGGTCACAGATCAGCATCTTCACAGCTTCATTCAGGTCTTGTCCCTGCCATGAGGTCCCAAATGGGATGGAGATACTGCCTCCTTCTCATACACATGACCTGTTTCTTTCTCCATCAACAGGGCATCCGGTTCCCAAACCAGAGTTGGCGCACCTGCTGGAGCATGGGCAGGAGCTATGGACAGGAAAGAGAGGCCTCTGCCATAGCACCTGCTCAGGTAGGCGTGGACAGCTGGTCAGGGAGGTCGGGGAGGGGGGGCATCAGGGAGCCTTCAGCATGCAAGGTACCAGTGCCTCTGAACTTCCGTGTGAAACTCCTTGTGACCTCTTGGTCACGTTCCTTTTTTTTTTTTTTTTTTTTTTTTGACAGAGAGAGAGGGGAAAGCAGGCTCTTCGCTGAGCTGAGAGCCCAGTGTGGGGCTTGATCTCAGGACCCTGAGATCATGACCTGAGCCAAAGGCAGAGGCTTTAACCCACTGAGCCACCCAAGCGCCCTCTTGGTCACATTCCTGGAGAACATGAATGAGATGGAGTCTCCTAGTCTCTCAGATTAGGAAATTGTGCTTTGAAGAAGAAAGTAACCCATCCAAGATCACTCACTTGGTAGAGGCAGGACTAGAACAATGGCTTTCTGGCTTCAGAGCCCTCGTAACCACCACATGATGCCTCCCAGCAGAGCAGAAACTTACCGTTTATACCATTTGTCTCAGAGTGTCCCTCCATCCCTCTTCTTCCATCTTAATTCTTTCTTTTATGGTTATCCCCCTTCAGTGTTGGCTTCACCAGGCATCTGGGGCTGTTTCTTCCTTTAACTATTTAGCACTCTACACGAGTGACTCTACGCATGCTTGCACCTTCCATTCCAGCCCAGTGCTCCCTTCCTCTTCCTCTTTCTGGCAATTCTGATCCTCTATTAGGACCTAGCTCACGGGACACCTCCTCTGGGAAGGTGACCTCTTTTTCTTCCCAGTCCTGTTCGGTGCCACTTTTGTGTTCTCTCTTAACACCAAGAGACATCAGTTCTTGAAGCAAATACCCCACAGACAGTGTTATCAAATCTGTCCTCCCTCCTCTCCCCTGGACTGTGAGGAGGGGTCTCCACTCCAGATCCTCAGTTCCCTGGTCCAGCCTGTCCTCTGGATTTTCCCTTGAATGGTGTCAAGGGTACAAGGACCATAGACAGTCATTGGAAACCCATGACACAAAGCAATCCCAGGGTGCTGTTTCAGCCTCACTTTCCCACTCAGCTGTTGAGTTTGTTTTTTCTGTATTGAGTCACTAAAAGTCCCCCTCTGTGTGTTGGCTTCTCTGCAGGCTATAGTGCGAAACTTAAGACCAGGGACCCAAGCACTTCTCAGCTGGTTTTGTCCGAGGAAGCCTTGCTCCAGGGAAGCCTGACTCAGGGATCTTCAAGAGACTCCAGGTTGGCGCGTGCCAAGGATTGGGAAGGGCTTTTGGAAATGCAGAGAAGTCAATTGAAGCCTGGGACAGATGCTCAAAAGGAGACCCATCTTGGGAGAATGAGCCTCGAAGATGATGGTCTGGGGACAGATGATAGTCTGCACTCCAGAGTGTTACAGGAGAGAGTGTCTCAGGGACACGTTCTCTGTGAATGTGACCCACAGGGACCAGGTAAAGGCCGTATGATTCATGCAGGGAATAATCTCTACAAATGCAAGCAGTGTGGGAAAGGTTTTAACCGGAAGTGGTACCTTGTTCGACATCAGCGGGTTCACACTGGAATGAAGCCCTATGAATGCAATGCATGTGGGAAAGCCTTTAGCCAGAGCTCAACCCTTATTCGGCACTACCTCATTCATACCGGGGAGAAACCATACAAGTGCATGGAGTGTGGGAAAGCCTTCAAACGCAGGTCCTACCTCATGCAGCACCATCCCATTCACACTGGGGAGAAGCCCTACGAGTGCAGCCAGTGTCGAAAGGCCTTCACCCACCGCTCTACTTTTATTCGGCATAACAGAACCCACACTGGAGAAAAACCCTTTGAGTGCAAAGAATGTGAGAAATCATTCAGCAACAGAGCACACCTGATTCAGCACTACATCATCCACACGGGAGAAAAGCCCTACGATTGTGTGGAGTGTGGGAAGGCCTTCAGGTGCAGCTCAGAACTCATGCAGCACCAGCGGATTCACACCGGGGAGAAGCCCTACGAGTGTGCCCAGTGTGGGAAAGCCTTTCACCGGAGCACATACCTCCTTCAGCACTCCGTCATCCACACGGGGGAGACACCGTACAAGTGCCTTGAGTGTGGGAAGGCCTTCAAACGCAGGTCACACCTCGTGCAGCACCAGCGGGTTCATACTTGAGAGAAGCCCTCTCAGTGCCGTGAACGTAGAAAGGCCTTCGCCTGCGCACTGCTCCTCTTTTCTCCTTCATAAGGGGATCCACAGTGGAGGGAAAAAAACAAAAACAAAAACCCTTTCAACATAAAGCATGTTGGAGAGGTTTTTTTTGTTGGCTCTACACACGAGTAGTCACACTGGAGTGTGATGAGAGCCTCCCGCCACTGCTCTGCCCCCACTCATCATGGGGGTCACACCAGAGAGAATTTCGAGAAGGCTGGTCACCGGTGGGTCCACCTATGTCGACATCAGAGAAAGCCCCAGGGAAACATTCTGAATGCAACTACTTGAGGAGTCTTTAGCCAGAAGCAGACACTTACTTACCATCTGAAAATTTGTAACGAACAAGAACATCGTTGTCATTACTGTGAGAAAACCTGTGACAGGTCAGCACTTGAGTCAAGAGTCAGATGGAATGGGACACAGCGTGGGCTTTACTGTGCCTGTGAGAGGATGTGGGAGACGGACAGTGGGTACTGTGCACTTACAAAGACCTCCGGCCACACATCTGCCCCTTGGTTGACACTTAGAAAGCCATCTCAGCATTATTTTTTTAAAAGAATAATAAAAAGGGGATGGAAACCTGGACTATAAACGGAAAAAACACATGTCTTCACAAACTCTTTCAGACTTCCCTGCCAAATCTGTTACAATTTTTCATCAGTTTTATTATTTTGGTGAGGGAATGTTTGAGAGAAAGGGTCTCAACCCTTCATATCTACATGTGTTCACTGCTGTTCTGTGTCAGGAAGCTTGGACTGTGAGGACAGCTCTACAGATGTTTGCTGGAGGCCTTGTTCCACACATCTCTACCCACAAGGAGCGTCATTCTTTGTGAGAAATGTGAAGTCTGAGTCCTGAGATACTTGAACTTAGAATTCTGAAAATAACATCACATGCCACTTGCCTCTGATGTTGTCTGAGAGAAGGATCGCATACAACAGCCACCTTAAAACACGCTCCCTTGAGACTGCTTAAGGCTTTGATATTTATAAGGAAAACTCCTTGTTTGTGTGGTTTTTAGATGCCTGATGTTCTCTCTCCCTCACTATTGATTCCATTCTGCTCTTTTGTTTCCTGTATTTTCCCCTGACAGTATGGATGTGGCCTTCTCAGTCGGGGCCTAATTCCTTCCTGTTGGGGTTTCACAGGTTAACCCCTGTAGAGGACTATGCATTCCCCGGTCCCCCTCCACAGCTTTCTGGGGGTTGAATTATTGCTAAAACCAGTGAAATAAAACACTCTGCTGAGGCAAATTGATGATAAGCCCAGAAAAACAAACATAGAGTATTCTCATTGTCTGATCTTACAAATGGTTGTGTGAAGTTTTGTTTCAAAATAAAGTGCCAGGGATTTGAAGCGGAGATTCCGGTTGTGTACTTGCGGGGGTTGGGTTTGTGTTGGCTTCACAGTTGCCACTGTGGACTTCCTATTCCCTGGGTGCCGGCATTGGATGCGGTCATTTGAAATTCATCCTGTGGACTTTCCTTCAATGCTAGTTTTCAAGGTACACAAGATAATCAGTGTTAATAGGTTAACAATGTACAGAAAAATACAGTGATCATTTCCTCACTTGGAGCTTTCCTCACACCGTTTTAAAAGATTACATACACCATTCACATTTTCATAGTGAGCATGCACCTTTTTTGAGGTACACATAGTATGACTGTACTTTTTTTTTTAAAGATTTTATTTATTTATTGGAGAGAGCATGAGAGGGGAGGAGGTCAGAGGGAGAAGCAGACTCCCCATGGAGCTGGGAGCCTGATGTGGGACTCGATTCTGGGACTCTGGGACCATGACCTGAGCCGAAGGCAGGGGCTCAACCAACTGAGCCACCCAGGTGCCCTTTGACTGCACTTCTTGATGAGTTAAGAGTTTCTGTTTGGATATTGTGCATGGCTTTCTGTTCTTTGGAAAAGACAGTTGACGTAAAGACCCCTGTCCTCTTCTGTCCTCTCCCTGTATTGTAGCTGTGGTTGTACATGTGGCTGACCCTGAGGTTCAAGAGTTGGAGAAACTCCTCGGAAACATCATGTTTTCTATCAGGGGTTCTTTGCATGCCTGGCATGCTGACCCCAGTTTGTCCCAAAGCAGGAGTGATGTATTTTTCACTAGATAAAGGACATCTGAGGATTTGTTCCCTTAACTTCAGGGTCTTTCTGTATAGTCTTAACATGTTCAGTGCCAGGACCTATTATATACTTGCTGCTGGCTCAGCAGGGGTCTTCTAAGACCTCCATCCTTCATCCACATGACCACTTGCTGTGCTCTGGGCACACTGAGGAGTGGGGTGCCTGGGTGACTGAGACAGCAGTCCTGTCCTTGAGCAGGGAGGGAGCTTAATGCCTACAGTAGGTTAGCAGAGTACACTGAAATCTAAGAAGAAAAGGATGTTGAGCTCATGGCTTTGCTGGATTCTTAATCACCTTGAATTTTTGTCTTCAAAATAGGATTCTTCTCCATTCTTGAATGCACACAGGGTACTGAACCTGAAGGGAGGGTGGTAGTGAATTAGTAAAGTTAGGATTCTTACAAATGGATAAGAAAGTTAAGGTGACATTTAGTGCTCCAAGAAATCATTTATTGTATATCTCATGTGAGTCTTGGACTCTCAGGTATATGAGTTGCACAAAACACCAAAAGAATTTTGCCCTCGTGGAACCTACTTTCTGAGTAAGAAAACAGCAATGTTCCTAACTTCCATAGCATGTTAGAAGGGGATGGGTTCTGTGGAAAAGAGAAAAAAGGGCAGCAGTGAAGAAAAACACAGGAGCAGGGGTGGGGGAGGGGGGAGGGGAGTCCTGACACTGTTCGCATTAGGGCTGGTATGGATGGTGTGTTCTGGCACGTATTTTAGAGAGGTGAAAGAACAATCTATTTCTTCCTTTCTAATGCGTGTATGTGTACATTTTTTCTTGCCATACAGCACTAGGTAGTTTTTGTGGAGTAATGCTGAAGGCATGATATAAAATACATTATGTAATATGGAATACATGTAATATATAGTATATAATTAGGTATATTTATACTTCTTGTCCTTTTGTGGTATTAGAAAAATTTAGGGGGGGCGCCTGGGTGGCTCAGTGGGTTAAAGCCTCTGCCTTCGGCTCAGGTCATGATCTCAGGGTCCTGGGATCGAGGCCTGCATCGGGCTCTCTGCTTGGCGGGGAGCCTGCTTCCTCCTCTCTCTCTGCCTGCCTCTCAGCTTACTTGTGATCTCTCTCTCTCTGTGTCAAATAAATAAATAAAATATTAAAAAAAAAAAAGAAAAGAAAAATTTAGGGGCCCCTAGCTGACTCAGTCGGTAGAACATGTAACTCTTAATCTCAAGGCGGTGAGTTCAAACCCCATGTTAGGTGTGGAGCCTACTTAAAATAAAAATTCCAAAAAAAGAAAGAAAAGGGGTTTCTGAGTAGCTCAGTTGGTTAAATGTTTGACTCTTGATTTTGGCTCAGGTGATGATCTCAGGGTCATGAGATTGAGCCCCATGTTGGGCACTAGGCTAGGCATGGAGCCTGCTTAAGGTTCTCTCTCTCTCCCTCTGACCCTCCCCCATCCTTCGCTTAAAAAAAAGGAAAGAAAAAGGAAAAGAAAATTTACAAATTTTAACTTGATTTATATGAAAATATGCTAATTGTGTTAAATCATTAATGGCATTGGATTTTCTATCTTGGGATTAAGTCTGTCATGCTATTTTTTTAGTACTGATTTTAACCTTTTAATAGGGGTTTAATTTTGCTTCAATATTTCACCACCATTGTTTAGCTTAAATTATTTCCTTTACTAAAGAATATTTTAGTAGACTTTTTGATATTTTGCAAAACCGTATTATCATTAGTGAGCTATCTTTCTTTATAATTGTAGAGATGATATTTTCTACATACAGAAAACTGGTTTATTTCTGATTATTTTTATAGCATATACATAAATGTTAAACTATGTTGTTAATTCTAACATTTTATGTGGTCCTATAGTGCCTCTGAGATATGCAGGAATTTCAGCTCTCAATAATATATTTCCATTTAAAATAAATATATCTCATAGCTATTTTCCCTGCCTTGTTGAAATGCCAGGAAATTGGTGAATCAATAAGGGATGAGCAGAGTCCTCTTATTTCTGATCAATTTGAGAATATTTCCATACTTCTCCATTCAGTACCAGAGTATTCCTCGAAGAAAACCCATTCTTTGGAAGCCTCCCCTTAAAATCTTGTTGAATTTCATTTTATATTAATATATTTTAGATCTCTGCTTCTTTTTCCATCAGTGATAAGGTTTTTTATCTGAGTGAAATCACTGACTTGCCACAAAGGCTCAAACAAAATAGACTTGGTTTAGATATCTGCCCCCAAAGAATTTTCTTAATGTGATTCTTTTAAATAGTATGGTAATTTATTTATTAAGCTAGATTCCTTATATTTAGAATTATGTAAAAATCTAATACATTTCATTAACTGATAAGCATACAAGCACCTGTATATTAGGCAGGTTTTACCTTCTTTAGTTTCCAAACTGCTCATTTATCTGGTCCCTCCGGATACAGACATCATTTGATTTTTAGAGTCCTGTCTAAAGACAGAAAAACATTTAAATATAGTCAGAATAAAGTAATTTAACAAACACTAAATAAAAAGAACACTCTCAGATTGAAAAATATTGCCTTGAAGACATAAAACTTAGAAAATATTATTGATAGAAGAGAATGCTTTTGAAAACTGGCATAATGGAATAATCCAAATACATGTGAAAGATAATAGCATAAGACTCATAGACTGAGTACCGCCTTCAACAGTTAATTATGAGCACACAGCCATTTCATTTCATCTACAATGCTACCCACATTATCCACACTGGATTATTTAACAAATAAATTAATATATATCACTAAATCAAGAACATACTTCCACACAGATATGGGATCTAAAGATGGTTTTCATTCATAAGGAGGACCTGATCACCTTTATAATTATTGTATACCTTTATAATTATTGTACAACAATAACAAAAACTCAATACCATTAAATAACAATAATAGCTTATGTTTTCCCTTATTTCCTTAAAAAACACTAATAATCATTTGAATCAGGATCTAATCAATGTATCCCCATATAATGTGGGTTTTTTTCTTTTTTTAAAAGATTTTATTTATTTGTCAGAGAAAGCACAAGCAGGGGGAGCTGCAGACAGAGCAGGCAGAGGGAGAAGCAGGCTCTCTGATGAGCAGGGAGTCCAATTTGGGATTTGATCCCAGAACCCTGGGATCATGACCTGAGCTGAAGGCAGATGCTTAACGGACTTAGCCAACCCTCCCTAATTTGTGTTTTTTACTTTTATTTTTATTTTTATTATTTGCCCAAGGGGTACAGGTCTGTGAATCATCAGGCTTACATCTTTCACAGCATTCACCAAAGCACAAACCCTCCCCAATGTCCATAACCCATCCACCCTATCCCTACCCTCCCACCCCCCAGTAACGCTCAGTTTCCTAATTTGTGTTTTACTAATAAGAGTCTGGCAAGTAATAAGTCCTCCTTTTTTTCTCATTCTTATAAAAAATAAATGGATCATTTATCTAGAATAATTTAAGACATTCTACTAATTTATTGCATTCCACTGATGTTTCACACTCTGTCCCAGACAGCCACTAAATGTATAATTTTTGCTAATGGTTTATTCGAATTCGAGTTGTTTATTGTGAAGGATACTTCAGAGGTAGTACAGTTCCTTCTTACTGCCTCCCACTAGAAGCAGTTCTTCACAGCTTTCTTGCTTGATGGTTTAACAAGATGTTTCAAAGTCATTTTTCTCATGCTGACTAGGAATTGTCAAATTTTTATCAAGATGTCTTACACCTTTTTAGTGAGAAATTCCATTTAGAGCTCACGATCTGGAGAATGGAGGTGGTAGTTGCTCAGGAGTTGGGCATATCTAGACTTGTTCACGTCTCTCTATTTTAACTCAAATACCGATTGGTTAATGGATTTTTTTTCAAGGAAATGAAAAAATATAGCATCTTAAAATAGTTTGCTTTTCTATTCTTTTATTTTTTCCTAAAAGTCTTGGTTCTCAAGTATATTAATATTCTTATTCCATCGTTAAAAAAACGATTTCATTAAACAATATGATATTGGATACCAGTTCACAATTTCTTGGCTGGTGTTTTGTCTGAATATATCCCAATAAAAATAAACCGACAAAATTATGTTTTTAAGTTTGTCAAAAGTTCTTTATATGGATTGGTTACAAACTTCACATATAATGAGGTTATATGTGACACATACATATCTTAAAATTCATTTTGACACTGAAAGTAATGGGTTATTCTATTATACATTTGTTTTATGTTGTTTGATAAATATGCAAAGTATTTCCATTTTTACAATAATCATAATTGTTCAGAGAAGTCTAGCCTCCAACTTTCTCTGCCCCAAGAGGACATCATTTTTATAAGTTTTTGTTAATCCTTCCATAGTCCTCTTCGAAGTGTATTTATTTTCATATTTATACTTATATTTATAGTGGTATTCTTTGCATTCTTAGAAAAATAGACCCTACTTCACATGCTCATCTGCATCTCACTTTTTTTTCTTTTTACATAAGAATATATCCTGGAGGTAACTCCAGACCTACAGTGAGAAATTCCTCCATGTTTACAGCTGCAGAGAACGGGGGCCCGTTTTACTCAATGTTTACATTATTTCCAAAGCAGAACATTAGTAAGCGACCCTCATACACATACGCTTAGTGCTCATTTATAGTGAGAGAGCCTGTGTTAGGCTTAGCACTGAATTGCTGGGCAGGATGATGACAAAATATTTTTGGATGATGACAAAATATTTTTAGATGATGACAAAATATTTTTGTTATTTTTAATTCTTCTGACTTCATTTAAGATCAAGTTCCACTAGGGCGCCTGGGTGGCTCAGTGGGTTAAAGCCTCTGCTTTCGGCTCAGGTCATGATCTCAGCGTCCTGGGATCGAGGCCCGCATCGGGCTCTCTGCTTAGCAGGGAGCCTGCTTCCTCCTCTCCCTGTCTCTCTGCCTGCCTCTCTGCCTACTTGTAATCTCTCTCTCTGTGTCAAATAAACAAATAAATCTTTAAAAAAAAAAAAAAAGATCAAGTTCCACTAGATGTTGCTGTGATGAGTTCTGTGAACTTGGAAACGGGATGTTCTTCCTCTGCCAGGGTTTGGCCTCATGGGTAATTCTTCACTCCTTTATCTTTATAATTTCATTCTGCTTACTGGATACAAGGTGAGACCCAGAGGCCTGATTCTAAACCAACTATTATTAGCTAGATCCTTGCTTCTTTTCTCTATAGGAATTCTTCAGGCAGTGGCAGCTTTGGAAAGAATTTGTGTCCTGGATGATGCAGAATTTAAACCTGTCTTTTTTTTTTTTTAATACAGAATGGGCAGGGGTTTTTTCCCTCAGCACCACCTCCCTCCTCAGTGGCTTCCAGGCCAATGAGCTTTGCCCCCAATTTCTCTAGATGGACAGAACTCAAACGTAAATCCTCAAAGTGCATTGGCTTCTGATCAAACACACACACACACACACACACACACAGAGGCACATGCAAATGTGTATGGACAAGCACATCAGTGCAAACACACACACACACACACACACACACACACACACACACACACACATACACACAACCAACAAAGGATGCTATACTTGTTAATTGCTTGCAAAGTGATATGTCAGCCAGGGCCAATTAGAGAAACCACACCAGACTTTGCACAGCGAGACCAGTAGGGGATTGGTGTAATGATAAATTGGTCAGTAAAAATAAAAGAGCCCTGAAACATATAGGAAGAGCAAATATTAGAAGCCATCACTCTCTTGGTTGAGATTGTGTGTCCAAGTAGGATATCTCCCAACCCCACCAAAGATCTTGTCCTTTATAAGATCTTGTCCAAAAGGGCAGGTTGATTTATGGAATGACCTTTGATGCCTCACCAGCATCTGGGAATTGTCCTCTGGAAGTTGGGAGTGTTTGGGAAAGCTATTCTTAAGGGTCAGAGGTAGGGCCCTTTAAAACTTCTCGGGGATGGTCGTGTTGGGAAAGCTGCTGGCTACCATGCATGGCAGGCTCTGGGAGCTGGAGACTCACACGGAGATTTCTTTGTCATTCAATGGTCCAGCTGTGCGCTCGCCAACAGGGTACAGATTTCATCCTGGGATATGCTGACTGCTCTATCTCCAGCCTAGAGTTCCTCATATCCGATAATCCTATACTATTCAGAGTTCTCGATCCTTCTTATCCTCCAATCCCTTGTTACTCCAGTCCTGTTTCTTTAAGCTTTCCCTGTTCACATTATGGTGCAATAGTGACTCACTGAACCTCTCCGCTTCCTCTGTTCCCCCTAGTCTCCATGCAATACAGAGGCCAGAATGAGCCTTTTAATATACAGGTTGGATCATGCCCCTCTCTGTTCTAATACTATGTACACACTGGCTCACCATTTCACTTAGAGAAATTCCACATTCTTTACAATGGTCTTCAGTGCCCTACATGACCTGGCTCCCTTAGCCCTTCAACCTCGAAGCTTTACTCCCTTCATAGTTGTGCTGAATCCTCACATTTTCAGCAAAGATCCAGGCCTGATCCTCTCCTTCAGCCATTAATCTCATTATTTCATCTGTATGGAACACCCTCCCAAACTCCTGATTTCCTTTTTTTTTTTTTTTTTTAAAGTAGGCTCCACATTGCCCCAACACCAGGCTTGAACTCACAACTCTGAGATCAAAACCCGGGTTGAGATCAAGAGTCAGATGCTTAACTGCCTGCGCCACCCAGGCGCCCCCGGGAACATCTTCCCATAGATGCAAATTCCTCACCACTCAAATATTTGCTCAAACGTCACACCCCTGTGAGACCAACCCCGATCATGTTTTACACTGCCATCTGCTCTATTGTACATGCTCATCTGTACCTGAATTTTCTACTGTCTGTATTTGGGTGATAAAACTTTACAACTTACTATGAAACCCAGTATTTCTTACATTATTTGTTCTATGTTTCCATCAATTAGAATGTGAGCAACCCATTTTTGGTTCTTTGCACTGGTGTGAACACATGTTTACAATAGCTTCTGAGATAGACAAGGTGCTCAGTAAATACTTATTCAGCAACCAAACAACAGGACACCACCCCTTTAGTTCTGTTTATATACCTTGGTCAACTTTCTCTGACTTTAGTTTTTCTTAACAGCCAAGTGTGTTTTTGTTCAGTGGTCTCAGAAGTAAAAACATGCTTTGGCAAACAATTTTCACGGTAGTCCAGATGCAGCATAGCCATGCACTCAACTGAATTCTCTTATGTCTCAGAACCCAGTGACCTCTACTTCCCACCAAGACTTAGCCAATCACCAACTTCACCAACCTCTCTATTTCGTTAGTCATTCTCCTTGTATAAATATGTTAATAAACATCACTAGCTTTACATAATTTGCTCACTTCACAAACCCTTTTCAGATATAATCTTAAGTCCCATACAGAGCTCCTCCCAGCAATTACGAGTGAAGAGATAATCGCCTCCTAGCAAGAAGCAAGATCATGGAGTCCCCAGTCTTCCTCTCAGGCTTCAGAGCCCCCATCTCCACAGACAGTCGCCGCTGCAGCTACCATGTTGGCACCAAATACGATCTGTTTGGCAGGTGGCTATTTTAAAAAACAAGTATCAGAAACTCTGAGAAAATAGAATGTATTCTATTAAACCTAGTAAGAAACTCATGGGAAAAAAAAAACCCCACTCTTCTTGCTTGGATTGAAACAAGTGTTCTTATGATTAAAAGCATCAGGGAGTTTTCTGAGGGATCCAGACACCCTGTTGTGCTCGTCTACCTGCTTCAAGGACTCCCAAGTACATCCCTCCTTCTTCCCTATTCCCCTGACATCTCCTCTTGCCTCTGAATAAACAGACACGCAGACACCCTCATGACATTCAGGACAAAGGCTTAACTCTAAGCGGAAGTGAATGAAGAACAGTAAGATGATTTTTAGTTCTTATCTGGGAATGGACACTTGGTTACCGGGTGGCAATTGCAGAGATATGCAGTAGGGTTTTGCTCTTAATTACTGAGGGCCTGTGTGTTTAAAGGAGTCAGTAATTACACTTCTCTACAATATCTATGATTGGTGGAAGAGTATAAACCTCCAACTCCTGGAGATACGCTCTGTTAAGAGAAAAGTGACTAAAGATTCCACATTTAAGAGAGCAGAGATCATCAGGGACTTCAGTATTCTCAGATTCTCAATGTTACCCTGACCTAGGACCACATTTCAAAATTACTGTGAAATTATAATTATCTATTAAATCTTCCCTTTCTACCCAAAAAGAACTTCACTGTCCTTTCTGATCTATATGAAATTCTAGTGTGTTCACCCTTCATACACCTGTAGCATTAACAGGATGGTTTGTTCTGACATATGAAGTTCTACCCAAGTAGCATAATGATGGGTATTTCAATATTCTTTCTCTGAAAGCAAAGTGCACATGATTTAGCCCCTAACCATGCCTCCATGGCCACCATTCCATTTGATTAAGGGAATAAAATGAGTCTCTTATTTTTGCCCTTGAGTGACTACACGTTGAGCATAGGAGTGACTAGTGATCACAGCTCTTAAGGAGTCAGAGACTCTTCAAAGTTGTCTCTGACTTCTAGTAACTGTGTAAATTCTACACATAAAACGACATCTTTGTTGGGGAATTAAATTCATTTTATGTTTTCTGCTTCCTTTTGGCCAGAACTGCCATCTTCCAGTAATTTGCCAAGATGACCAACACAAAGGGAAAGAGGAGGGGTACCCGCTATATGTTCTCTAGGCCTTTTAGAAAACATGGAGTTGTTCCTTTGGCCACATATATGCAAATCTACAAGAAAGGTGATATTATGGACATCAAGGGAATGGGCACTGTTCAAAAAGGAATGCCTCACAAATCGCTTCTCGGCCTTTTGGCTAAGATCAAGTGAAGGAATGCCTCACAAATGTTACCATGGCAAAACTGAAGAGTCTACAATGTTACTCAGCATGCTGTTGGCATTGTTGTAAACAAACAAGTTAAGGGCAAGATTCTTGCCAAGAGAATTAATGTATGCATGGAGCATATTAAACACTCAAAGAGCCGAGATAGCTTCCTGAAGCGTGTGAAGGAAAATGATCAGAAAAAGAAGGAAGCCAAAGAGAAAGGTACTTGGGTTCAACTGAAACATCAGCCTGCCCCACCCAGAGAAGCACACTTTGTGAGAACCAGTGGGAAGGAGCCTGAACTGCTGGAACCCATTCCCTATGAATTCATGGCATGATAAATGTAAAGAAAATAAAAGACCTCAAGACTGTAAAAATGGGGCACCTGGTTGGGTTGGTTGGTTCAGTTGGTGATGGTCTCGGGGTCTTGCACACCTGGGAGATCTACTTCCTCCTCTCTCTCTGCCTGCCTCTCTGCCTACTTGTGATCTGATCTGTGTGTGTGTCAAATAAGTAAATAAAATCTTTAAAAAAAATAAATTCATTTTATGTTTTCTTTTCAAAATTATTTCTGGAACTTTCCCCTGGTTTAAAATTCTTCTTTGATAAAGTTCATATGCATATTTGACTACTTTTTCTTAAAATTATCTTTCAATTTTAATTGCTGTTATACAAATAATTATACCTAAACATTTTGAACAAATCCACCTGCCTATAGACTTAATGTGAAAGTTTATGTCTAAATACCCCACAACTCCCTCCTTCAATAACCCAAGGACTAAGGGTTGTTGTCAATTAGTGCACATCCTTGGAGAAACATTTTGAAGTATTTACAACTACTTAGTACGACCTCCTTTAGATAACCTCTCTTTGATCCTTTTGTTTGCTTTTTAATTTTTTTGTGGAGGAAGAGTGGGAGAGAGGGTCGGTGGGGGATGGAGAGAGATCTTAAGCAGGCTTCATGAGGTGGGGCTTTATCTCATGATCCTGAGATCATGATCAGAGCCAAAATCAAGAGTTGGATGCTTAACTAACTGAGCCACCCAGGAGCCCCTTTTGTTTGCTTTTATTTTTTTATTTATTTTTTTTAAAGATTTTATTTATTTATATGACACAGAGAGAGATTACAAGTAGGCAGACAGGCAGGCAGAGAGAGAGGAGGAAGCAGGTTCCCCGCTGAGCAGGGAGCCCGATGCGGGCCTCGATCCCAGGACCCTGAGATCATGACCTGAGCCGAAGGCAGAGGCTTTAACCCACTGAGCCACCCAGGCGCCCCTTTTGTTTGCTTTTAAGGACACATTCTGAATGTCCTTTATGTGGGGAAAAATGTAGTTAGTGAAAAGCCCTACAGGAAACATGAAGGATAATATACATATGTTTTGGATTTCCTCCAGATCTTCAATTCCAATTAAGACCAATTTCCACTTGATATTAATGTGATGGGCTCTTTCAACTTGGAAATAGGGATTATCTTCCTCAATCAGACAGGAGTGGAGATTCTGGGAAATTCCTTCCTCTTTGGTCTTTACAACTTCACTTTGTTCACTGGACACAAGTTGAAATCCAAAGACCTAATTCTCAATCAACTGGTCTTAGCCAACTCCTTGGTGCTTTTTTCCAAAGGGATCCCTCAGACCATGGCAGTTTTTGGGTGGACATACTTCCTGGATGACATTGGATGTAAAGTTGTCTTTCATGTACACAGAGTGGGCAGAGGAGTTTCCCTCAGCATCACCTGTCTGTTGAGTGGCTACCAGGCCTTTAAGATTCATTCTAGTATCTGCAGGGTGATGGAACTCAGAATATCTCCAAAGTGCATGGTTTTTGCTGTTTCATCTGCTGGATCTTGCATCTCCTGTTAAATATCTATATTCCAGTAAGAATGACTGGGCCAGGGCGCCTGGGTGGCTCAGTGGGTTAAAGCCTCTGCCTTCAGTTTAGGTCATGATCTCAGGGTCCTGGGATCGAGGCCCGCATCAGGCTTCCTGGTCGGCAGGGAGGCTGCTTCCCCCTCTCTCTCTGCCTGCCTCTCTGCCTACTTGTGATCTCTCTCTCTGTGTCAAATAAAAAAATAAAATCTTAAAAAAAAAAAAAGAATGACTGGGCCACTTAACAGCAAAAACCTTAGTTTGAAAAAAACATATGTCTACTGTTCTGGACTACCACAAGATAAATTTATAGGTTCAACTAAATGCTTTAGTATATTTTTTCTTTGACTTTGTGTGTTTGAGCCTCATGGTCTGGGCCAGTGGCTCCATGGTCCTTGTCCTGCTCAGGTACAAGCAGCGAGTCCAACAAATTAATAGCCACAGCCTTTGCCCCAGACCGGCCCACGAGGACAGAGCCGCATGCATCATCCTGATCCTGGTAAGCTCCTTTGTCTGCTGTTACTCTCTTCCACTTTATCTCTCTGCATAGTACTTATTTTGAGTCCAAACCAGTGGCTAGTAAACACTGCTGTGTTTATAACATCATGTTTTCCAACATTCAGCCCATTTGTGCTCATCAGCAGTGATATGTATATCTCTCAGTTCTGCTTTGCCTGCTGGACAAGGAAAACAGTTTTCCTTAACCTGGTAAAAGAATTGTATATCTTTTGATCTGTGCAGATAAATCTATTTTTCGTTTCACCCTTTGTTAATATATAGGGGACTATTTGGTGCTAGTTACAATTCCAGGAATCTGTGATATCCAGTGATTAACACCCCACACTCATACAGCTATAGCAGAGCCAAAATAGATCTATACAATATGCAATGATTACTTAATATACACATGCTATATTCCTCAACTAAGTTCAAGGTCCTTTAGGAGGATATAATGAATGAAAACTACCAAGTTTGCCAAAATAAGTAAAATGTCCCCTATATCTAGCATCAAACAGGGCCTTTTAGTAGTTTTAATATATACCTTTTTTTCTCTTTATCTTCTAATTGAGCCTTATTTTTCTATGAACTCTGAGTTTTAAAAACCTATTGTCAAGTTCAACAACACTACAAACTTTAAAAGCATTTCAGCACTCAGAAGACTTTTTCTCTTAAAACTACCAACTATAGGGAAACCTGGGTGGCTCAGTTGGTTAAGCATCTGTCTTTGGCTCAGGTCATGATCCCAGCGTCCTGGGTTCGAGGCCCGAATAGGCTTCTTGCTCTGTGTGAAGGCTGGTTCTCCTGCTTGCTGCATTCTCTCGGACAAAATAAATAAAATTTAAAAAAATCCTACCAACTATACCAGAATTTACTTTGAAACTGTGTTATGTGTATAAAATTATTCTTTTAGACAATAAAAAAATGATCAAGATATGGATTATCCATATATGCCAGCCCTATTTCACCATCCTGCTTGGTTTGTCTTGTCTGAATATTTGTTTTTAAGACAGTCATTGTGGCAGATTCCCAGTATGGAAAAATAAATTCCAAGGTTTAATATGCCCACAAATATTTTTTAAAGATTTTATTTATTCATTTGACACAGAGAGAGAGATTACAAGTAGGCAGAGAGAGAGGAGAGAGGAGGAAGCAGGCTCCCTGCTGAGCAGAGAGCCCGATGTGGGCCTCGATCCCAGGACCCTGGGATCATGACCTGAGCCGAAGGCAGCGGCTTTAACCCACTGAGCCACCCAGGCGCCCTGCCCACAAATATTTTTATTGCTTATTCTTTCAAATGGCATAGTGGCTGAAGATATATATATATTTAAATTTCTGCTTTTTTATTACAGAGCCCATTCTATCTTTTTTAAATTAAAATTTTCAATTAATTTGGGGTGCCTGGGTGGCTCGGTGGGTTAAAGCCACTGCCTTCGGCTCAGGTCATGATCCCAGGGTCCTGGGATCGAGCCCCGCATTGGGCTCCCTGCTTGCCAGGAAGCCTGCTTCTCCCTCTCTCACTCCCTCTGCTTGTGTTCCCTCTCTCGCTCTATCTCTCTCTGTCAAATAAATAAAATCTTAAAAATTTTTAAAAATTATTTTAATTCCAGTATAATTAAGGTAGTGTTATATTACTTTCAGGTGTACAATATAGCGATTCAACAATTCTACACATTACTCAGTGTTCATTGTAACTGTACTGCTAATTCCCAGAACCTATTTCACCCATCCCTCACCCACTTCCCCTCTGGTAATCACCAGTTTGTTCTCTATACTTAAATGTCTGTCTTTTTTGGTTTGTTTCTTAAATTCCACATGAGTGAAATCATCATATGGTGCTTGTCTTTCTCTGACTTATTTCACCTTGCATTATACAATCTAGATCCACCCATGCTGTTGCAAATGGCAAGAATTCATTCTTTCTTATGGTTGAGTAATATTCCAGTATGTGTGCATGTACATTTTCATATGTGCACACACACACACGCCCACATCTTCATCTACTCATCTAGACATTTGGGTTGTTTCCATATCTTGGCCATTGTAAATAATGGTGCAATAAACATAGCAGCGCATGTATCTTTTCAAATTACTGTTTTCATATTCTTTGGGTAAAATATTCAGTAGTGAAATTACTGGATCATATGGTACTTCTATTTTTAATCTTTTGAGGAATCTTCAAACCGTTTTTGCACAATGGCTGCACCAGTTTGCATTCTCACCAACAGTGCATGACAGTTTCCTTTTTCCTCCACATCCTTGCCAATACTTGTTTTCTGTGTTTTTTATTTTAGCTATTATGGTAGGTGAGGTGATACTCATGGTGGTTTTGATTTACATTTCTCTGATGATTAATGATGTTGAGCATCTTTCCATGTGCATGTCAGCTGGCTGAGGATATTGATATACATAACTTTATTTTATTTTGTTTATTTATATTTTTTAAAGATTTTTTAAATTTATTTTTTTGACAGAGAGAGAGATCACAAAGAGGCAGAGAGGCAGGCTGAGGGAGAGGGGGGAGCAGGCTCCCTGCTGAGCAGAGAGCCCGATGCGGGGCTCGATCCCAGGACCCTGAGATCATGACCTGAGCTGAAGGCAGAGGCTTAACCCACTGAGCCACCCAGGCGCCTGATATACATAATTTTAATTCAATACTTTAAAAGCTTATTTCATGGTACACTTGCACTCACTAATTGTGAAAAGCAATGAGCTCAAGCTGATTTCAGTTCCATTATTTCTCACTGTACATGTGTATACTTTCTCCTGTCCTTGATTCTCCTTATTAAAATGGGTCTAGGCAGCATGTGTTTCCCTGTTCTAAACATCCCCCCTTTGTAATTTTCTCCTTTGTTTTGTATTATCTAGATATATGTCTGCTTTTTAATGTTTTAAATTTTTAGCTTTCCTTTAAAATTTCCATTGGCTTTATCCCTTTCTGACTGCTTTGAAATTTTCTCCATCTATCTATCTATCTATCTATCTATCTATCTATCTATCTATATTTTTTGGTAAGCAAGCTTTATACCCAACATGGGGCTTGAATTCATGACCCAGAGCTGCATGCTCTTCTGACTGAGCCACACAGGCACCCCCGATATTTTTTATTTTAGTTGTATAGACATTTATTTATCCTATCTATTGTGTACTTTAGGAAACCACTGTATTCAATATCCAATATTTCCACATTATCACAATTTTTATATTCTACTATATTACTAATGCCTTCCTCACTTTGAAAATAACTACTACACTTTATTTTATAGATATATTAGTCTGTTACAAAAGGTATTTCTCCAGTCTTACACATAGCCCCTTTTATAATAGTTTTGCTTATAGGTAACTTTGAAAGAGAAAGCCAAAAGGTGACTTCTTTACTAGATACGAAGAAACTAGAAAGTTATGGTAATGAAAAGCTGTGGTGTCAAGCAGTCGACCAATCTTTATGCAGCATCAGCTGCTAGGTTTTGCTTGCCAAACTGCCATAGGTATGGCTGGTAAGGAAACTGCAAGCCCAAATGGATTGAGAAAGGCTATTCCTTACACAGAAGGCATAAGAAAGTCAGCAAACATTCTGTCACCTCCTGCTATGCCTGTTACATACGACACCACCAAACCAAAGGAACTAGATTACAGGCAACATGTGTAGCCGGACTCAGTTTTTGAGGAGCCTATTCAAGCCTGGCTGTGAGTGGTTTTATATCCTTGCAGATGGACCCTATGGAGGGAAAGATTAAGTGGAAGTTCCAATGTCTCACAGGAATCAGGAAGGTAGTGAAACTCTCATATACCATTGGTAGGAAATATAAAAAAACAACCATTTCAGATCAGCTTGACAATTTCTTAAAAAGTTAAATATTCACCTACCTATGATTCAGCCACTGCACTCTGAGGTATTAACACAAGAAAAATGAAACATGTATCCATATAAAGATTATATGTGAATCCTCCAGAAGTTTTCATTGTAATAGCCAAAACCTGCAAACCCAGGTGTCAAGGAACAGATATATGGATCAACAAACAGTGGTATATCCAAACAACAGAATACTACTCAGCAATGAAAGGAATGAACTTTTTAAATCTTAAGGTAATTACACAGTATATATGAAACCAGGGGAAAAGAATACTTCATGATTCCAATCATACAAAATTCTAGAAAATGTAGTCTACTGTAAAAGAAAGTAAATCTAAGTTTGCCCAGAGAGTCAGAGAGGGCAGGGAGAGAGATTAATAAAAACTGAGGTAAATATGTGTGGGACTTATATGCTCATTATCACAATTATGACGATTTGGTGGATTATACTGTCAAATCTTATCCAACTATACACTTTAAATATGTGCAGTTTATTATGTCATTATATCCTAGAGCTTTAAGCAATGGTTCAAAATAAAAGTAAGGATCTCTCTCACCCCTTATAAAAAAAAATCAGGTTTGGCAACCCTCTATTATCTCTATCACCTCTCTCCTAATGCTTTTGGAGGGATGCTTTACCTCAGTGGTAGCAAATACTGGTGAACAATGGAGGGTGTTTCCACCTTAGCCACAAAGGTCATATCGCTGGGCTAAGAGATCTCCCTTCTCTCTATTCTTGTATTCCTACATGTGGAATAACAGTTTTAAGGTCAACAGCCCACAAAGTTATAGGAATCCACAAAACCTTAACTTCTCTGCAAATGACCTCAGCTATTCAAGATACACAGGCCAGGAGGTACATGCTCACCCAACACAGCCACAGCCACTGAAATAAGCTGTGGGTGAACTTTCAGAAGAGGTCTCTATTCCATCTAGTTGACTGCAGGCGCCAGCACTCCCTGTCAATCCAATGTTTCTCATCAATTATGATTCCCCCGAGCCCTTTAGTGTTAAAACCAGTGACACTATCCTACTAAATTCTGGGCATCAGGGCACATGGCTTTTCTGAAGGACCTGGGGAAGAGATTCCATGTGGTCATTACATGATATGCACTATAAACAAAGGAACCAATCCCAGAAACACTGGGGACTGTCACAAGTGGCTGCTCCTCAATGTGACCTCTAGGCCCACAAAGAAATCTCGGCTTCCAGGCTGCATATTAGTTGTACAAAGGCTGTAGTCTTTCCTAGGAGGCCTTGGGCAAGAATATGAACTAAGCCCAAATTGAAGAGATATCCTCTGCCATCACACTTTGTCTTCTGAGGCACACCAAAGTTGGGAACTCTCACACAAGTGGTTACCCCTTCATGATGTTTTCAAAGCAACTCATTAGTGAATACAACCCCCAAGATTAAAGGTGGCTTAAACAATAAGGCCTTTATTTTTGCACAAATCACAGGAAGGTGAGGCAGGCAGTTTATGGGTTGGTGACATGGAGACCGGAAAAAATCCATCACAAGTGTCAAATGAAAACAATGTCCCTGAAGACAAACCTTCCCTGCAAGCCACCAGTAGAACCCAGAGGGTCTTTTGGGAGAAAACTGGGTCAGGTATACACATGAATTAGAGAGAAGGGAATGACATCACTGTAAAGGCTCAGACTGTTCATTATTTTCTCCAGACAGAACACTGAGATCTACTTCCCTAAAATTGGGGTAACTGATGTATACACCATGGGGGCCTTTCAGGAATTAGAGCTTACTTATACCATGAAAACTGGCAGTCACACAATTTCAGCAAGGGCCCCAAGCTGGTTAGGAAGCACAATATGGATCCTAGAAGCTTCTCGCGTACCTGGAACTTAAAGGGAATCCTCCCTGTGGTGTATATTCTGATGTATGAGTTCAACTTCAGGATGATGTCTCCCCTGCAAAGGCTCTTCTCCAATGTCATGATATCAAACATGTAGAAAGTCTGCTCCTTGCATGGCTATGGCTTTGCTGTGTGAACTTTCTGGTGCCCAGTGAGGTGAGACTTTCGGCTGAAGACTTTCCCACATTCATTGCACTCATGAGGTCTCTCTCCAGAGTGGACTTTTTCATGTCGGATAAGGTTACACCTTCGGCTAAATGCTTTCCGACATTCACTACACTCATAAAGCTGATCTGCATTGTGAACTTTCTGATGCTGAATCAAAGCGGACCACTGACTGAAGGCTTTGCCACATTTGCTGCACATATACGGCCTTTCCATATGGTGGTGAACTTTCTGGTGTCTAATGAGATTAGACCTTCGGCTGAAAGCTTTTGCACATTTGTTGCACTCATAAGGCCTTTTTCTGATGTGAACTTTTTGGTGTTGAGCGAACTGGGTGTCACTGAAGAATTCCCCACATTCCCTGCACTCATGAGGCCTCTCTCCAGCGTGAACCCTTTTGTGTTAAATGAGGTCAGAGTTGCGGGTAAAGGATTTCTCACATATCTTACACTCATATAAGGTCTTTCTCCAGTGTGAACTCTTCGGTGTTGAACGAGGCCAGAACTTTGGCTAAAAAATTTCCCACATTCCCTGCACTCATAAGGTTTCTCTCCAGTGTGAACTCTACGGTGTTTAATGAGGCTGGAGGTGTCACCAAAACATTTTCCACATTCACTGCAATCATAAGGCCTCACTCCAGTGTGAACTCTCTGATGTTTAATGAGACTGGAACTTTGGCTAAAGGATCTCCCACATTCACTACACTCATAAGGCTTTTCTTCAGTGTGAACTCGCTTGTGTACAATAAGGCTGGAGCTCTGGCCAAAGAATTTCCCACACCTGCTGCACTTGTAAGGCTTTGCCCCAGTGTGAATTCTCTGGTGTTGAATGAAACTGGAGATGTGGGTGAAGAATTTCCCACATTCGCTGCATTTACAGGGCCTTTCTCCAGTATGAACTTTCTGATGCTGAAAGAGGTTAAACCTTCGGGTGAAGGATTTTCCACATTCACTGCAGTCATAAGGCCTTTCTTCAGTGTGGACACTCGGGCATTGAGCAAGAGTGTATTCGTGGCTGAAGGGTTTTTTTGCATTCACACCAACTGTAACGACTCTTCCAACTGTGAACAGCTTCCCCACACATGGTGCAACTGTGTGCTTTCTGCCCATTATGAGTGGCCTGATGCTGGTGCTTGCCTGAACCGGTCAGGAAGTTCTTATCAACCTCCCCACACGTAAAGGACTTCCCTGACACATGGGACCTGCAGCTCTTCACAAATGAAGCCCATTTCAACAGTTTCTCTCCACGGTGTTGCTTCCCATGCTGGTGAAGGTTTGCAATGAAACTGACTGGTTTCCTACATGTGTAAGATCTCAACTGGGGATGTGTTCTCTGATGCAGAGCCACATCCAAAATGTGTTTTAAGACTAGACAACATATCCCACAGGGGTCTGCCTTCTGGGGATATGGGCCTGCATGGTGAGTCCTGACCTGTGACACTCCTACAGAAGCAGTGGGCTCTAAAGGTGCCTTCCCATCCTCTGCTCCATGCCGGCAACCTGAAAGCAGAGAAATTCTAGTGAAGTATACATAGGCAGTAGTGGGAAGGGGCAACACCATCATAAATGTGTGTCCAACAGACCAATGAATGCGCTGATGGCACTGTTTCCAGGATGAAGGAGCTGGGATCAGGGTAAAGAAGCTGCTGCTGTGGGATGGTTCAGTTGGTTAAGCATCTGCCTTAGGCTCAGGTCATGATCCTGGGGTCCTGGGATCAAGCCCCAAGTGGGGCTTCCCACTCAGCAGGAAGTCCGCTTCTCCTTCTGCCCCTCTCCCCCACTTGCGCACTTGCTCTCTCTCAAATAAATAAATAAAATCTTAAAAAAAAAAAAAAAAGCAGGGGCTGCTGTGCAGTACTGGGCTTCTAAAGGTCAGACAGTGAGGGAGGCCTCTCCAGGTGAAGAAACAGGATGGGATGTGGCACAGGGAGGGGCAGCAGGATCTATAGCTCATTCCTCTGCTAATGGCTTTCAGTAAACCCTTGCTGACAACTGTACAGAAAGGTGCATCTAAGCTCAGGAAAATCCAAGTGTAAGAGAGCTGGTTTAAGAACTATGTGAGAGGGGTGTCGTTCAAGCATCTGCCTTCAGATCAGGTCATGATCACAGGGTCCTGGGATGAAGACCCACGTTGGGCTCCCTGCTCAGTGGGGAATCTGCTTCTCCCTCTGCCCCTCCCCCTGCTTGTGCACTCTCTAATGAATAAATAAAATCCTTAAAAAAAAAAAACCTATGTGAGGATATGTGCACACTTTGTGATACAAAACGTGTAGGGCAATGTGAGAAAGCACTACGGAGGAAGCAGTGACTGTGACATGTGGAGTCCAGAAAGGTGGGAATTAACCAAATTCAGAGCAGAAATGACGAGTTAGCAAGTGTCAAGAATGGTGAAGTAAAAGAAGAAATGAGGTGGCCAGTGGCCACCAGTGGAATAGGACAGGTTTCTGGTATCATATGAACACAGCCCTGATGAGCTCTCTCCTACTTAACACTTCTCAGGGCCAAGGCTCCTCTGAGCCTACCTTGCTATGGCTGAAGTCATGTTCATCCTGGGAAGCACCAAGGATTCTCCTCCATATCCCCTGGTTTGGGAACTAAATGGGACCTGCATGATGCAAGCTCTAAGGGAAAGGTGGGACAGATGAGTGACCAGCACTGGCCCAGAGCAATTTAACACATGCAGACCACAGGAAAGAAAACCAGTATTACAAGAAAATCCTCAGGGGAGGATCCTGTAAGAACTGCCGATAATCCACGTAAGTACTGACCAGGTCAGTGACTATAATTCCTGGAGTAGGCAGGGACAGGAAACGTCATCACCTATAGGAAGGGGGCAAAACCTGTGCAGAGAGGTTCCATGGACTTGGACAGAGTCAGACAGACAGTTGAAGGGCAAACTAGGTGGAAGCCATTAGCATAACTGCAAGGCTACTGACTGTGAATACCTTCCCAGTGAAGCTCTGGGGCAGTGTACTGAGCCCAGCCCTAAGGACTGCAACTAACCAGGGAACTGGGGAAGGAAGCAATGCCCATGTTTGTTATGGGAGAAATACAGAGCTATCCCTGGGATAAAAGCAGAAAGGTAGCCCAGACCCTGGGGACGGAATGAGGGCCTTACCCAGGGCGGTCACAAGAGCAAAGTTCTCCAGCATCACATCATGGTATAGGTGTCTCTGAACCTCATCAAGGAGACCCCATTCTTCCCAGGAGAAGTACACAGCCACATCTTCAAATGTCACACTGTCCTGTCAGGACAGAGACAGATGAAACCCCAAAGAGGCCCTGTCCCAAGGACCCACAATCCCTTCCCCCATAAAAATCACCCCGTTGGCACCACTGGTGGTCTCTCCTCATGGTCCCATTAATCACTGTGTACAGCCCCCAGCAACAACAGCAGGTCATCAGATAAATGCCATCTAAACTCTGGGCCTGGCACACAGGGCGCCAACGCTCCTGCTAAGCAATACCCCTGCAGTCCTCCAGACGAAGTATCCCAGACTCAACCAAATTTGGGCTTTCCCTTCAACCTTAAGTCCTCAATACCAGAACCCAGGAGCCATTAGTTCACACTCCCTCTCCATATGCACATCATTGTACCTGTGATGCACAGACTGTACCTTTCACATCCCTGGAGCCCACGGATGCACTCCCTCCACCACCACAACCACCTCTCTGCCCCACGGCACAGGCATCTTCCTAGATTCTCCCCATATCACTTAGCACATGGCATCAAGACACTGCTTGCTTGGCAGACTCAAATGGAATCCAATATTATTTAGACCTCCCATGGTTTCCACTACCAAGGGCAGTCCAGAAACCTGCTAGGAAAGCCTCCCCTTCATAGAGAGAAAGCTGGTACTGTTCTTTGCTTCAACCTCACCAACCAGAACCACATTTACATCTCATATATCTCTGGCCCTCTTCAACGTCTGTGCTGCCCTTCCTGTCCCCTCCAGTCACAAACAAAGCTCATTCAAAACTCAGCCCCACTGATTCCCTATCCCAGGCCTAATAACCCACAGATGACCACAGTGGACTCTCAAATAACCTACCATCCTGACTGAAACATCTTGTGCCCTACCCAAGGGCCACAACAAAGTCCTGGGGAACATCATCCTGCCTCAATTACTCCTGCCCCTCCACATTCCTCTCATGTCCGCTTTCCCTTGGAAACCTTGGCCACCTGCCAGATCCTCCTCCTCCCCACAATTCCCTCCCAGCCACCTTTCTCCCCCACCTGTGAACCCAGTACCCTCTACCTTCAACCAGGTGCCCAAGACAGAGGCCCCATTCTTGGCCCACACCATCTTCTTCTTGGGCTGCTAAGAGTATTACTACCAAGGGGCGCCTGGGTGGCTCAGTTGGTTAAGCAGCTGCCTTCGGCTCAGGTCATGATCCCAGGGTCCTGGGATTGAGGCCTGCATCGGGATCCTTGCTCGGCAGGGAACCTGCTTCTCCCTCTGCCTCTGCCTGCTTGTGCTGTCTCTCTCTCTCTGACAAATAAATAATTAAAATCTTAAAAAAAAAAAAAAAGACTATTACCACCAGGACCTGAAGATTCCCCTTCCTCAGTGGCACCCACAGCTCCACCCTGGTTGACACTGCAGCAATCACCTTTGGAATGGCTCTATATTCCGAAACCCCCTCCCTACCAAACTGTGCGTGCAACTGCCCACTTAATGCCTCCACTCAATACTCTCTGAAACGTCTCAGGCTTAATATGGCTGAAACAAACCTCCCGATAGCCCCACTGAAAACTGACTGCCCCATTTCAATGGATGGAACTTCAATCCTTCCGGCTGTTAAGAACAAAACCTTTGGGGTCATCCCCAACTTGTTCCTTTCTGTCCTTCACCTTCCACATCAAAAAGTCTGGTTCCTACTTAAAAAAAAAAAAAATAAGTCCATGATCCAACCACTTCTCCCACCTCGATGGCCACCATTCATGTCCAACAACACTTGCTTGGCCTATTACAGCAGCCTCTTTCCCGGTCATCCTTCTCCCTCCCTTATTCCAGAGTCCCTTCTTCACACTGTGCAGCCACACGAGGCCTGGTAAAACCTTGGTAAGATCACTTTACTCTTAGTCAAACCTCCTATTACCTCCAGAATTGACACCTGGCCTCAAAGGCAACCATTCCAGTCCTGCTCTGGTCTCCTTGTTTCCATGAAGAAAACAAGGGAAACCTTCAGTTCCCTCGACACTCCCAGTTGCCTCCAAGTATTTGCACATAGTGGTACCTGTTCTAGGATAACCCTCCACACCTTTTGACTGGTTGCCAGAAACAAGAATCCTTCCACATAACCCTCAGCCTAGACTCAGGACTCTGTGCCTGGAGTTTCCCCCAGGGTCTCCCAGGCACAAGGACTGGGAGAGTGGCAGGCAGAGTCCCAGGACACTTAATCCCAGAGGCCATGTGGGAGGGGTCAGGACCAGTAAGGAACTGAGATCCTCCAGGGACCCGTGCTGGCCTCACGAGCCTCTCTTCAGCCGAGGAGGCAGGCCCTAGAGGAAGACAACCACGGCCAGGCTCCACAGGCTCAGGTCTCCCCAGATGCCTGCCCAGCCCGGGAGCCAGGTGACCTCCCCTGACCGTCTCACCTTTGCGCCCCCCTGAGGACTCTGACCAAGGGTGTGACTTTGCACAGGAACGCCACCTCCCGGCACCTCACTGTCCTCATGAACCCCCTTCCAGTCTATTCTTTCCCAACAACCTTCGGGAAACTTAGAACCCTCAAGAAGATCGTGTCCCTCCTTAGGCCAAAGTCCCCTTGGCGTCTAGTGCCCTCACATGCAGGAACCGCCGCTCGGCCCCCCAGTCCAGGCGTCTCCGCTTCATTCTCTCTGGCCTCCCTCCTCAGACCCCCGGCCGCCCCGGCCCCGC
>LNAC01000914.1:351074-421431 GCA_002007465.1 Ailurus styani
GCGCGGCCGCCGCCATCGGAGCCTCTGGGCGGAGCGGACCCTGGGACCGGCCCCCGACGCGGGCAGTCCGGGCAGCGTCACCGACCCGTGGACCCAAATCTGTGCGGCGGGGACCGCGCCTCCTCCCGCCCCTTCTCTGATCCCGTCACCTCACTCCCAACCACTGCTGCACCGTCTCTAAACCACGGTAAGCCCTAAGAAGCCAAAATGACCGCCAAGAAGAGGACGCCAGAAGCCCCGCCCCAATATGACGTGCTTGCACAGAAGGGCCCTCTCCTGAGCCTTCATTGGCTCAGCGACGCTCGGCGCTCCTACAGAGCATTCTGGGTAATGTAGTTCTCACAGCGCTGCAGACTCCACAGAGGATTCCCCCACAACTACCTCCGGGGCAAGTTAGGCAGCACCACGAGGTTCGCTGGGAAATGGCCTTGAGGGCACAGTGGAGCTCTCCTCAAGAAGATCACCACCCATACTTCTGGGTTCCTTGTTGCAACTGATCGCCAAAGTATTAGAAACATGTTATTTCAGACTCCACGAAGCCAAGCTTGCTTCAGAGGCCAAAAATATTATTTCAGATGCCCTCAAAAGGACACAGATCCAAATGGACTTATTATTCCATCGTTACTTGTACAAAACGTGTTCCCTCTGTAGCTGTAAGCTGATAAACATCATGCTTTTGCTTTTCAAATGCATGTACCCCGAAACTTTGGAGTCAGTTTTGTTAGTTCCAGAATTTTAGGTCAGGGGCAGGAGAGAAGACTCCGGATAGGGTCATGGCAATGAAAAGAGAGGAGGAATGGATGTTAGCCACTCAAAAGGTGGTGACAAAGGTAAGCCAGGCTCTGGTTGCCTCAGAAAATATCTTTCCTGCTGGAACTCCAGGATAACTGAGTAAGAGAAAGGGGCAGCTATCTTCCCTTTGTTTTAATATCATGGGAAATTTTTAATAATGGATGATAAGGAATAGTATTTGTAAGTGTTTCTTTGTAGACATCATTTATAAGATTGAGGAGGATTGCTTCTATCCTTAGTTTAATATCTCTTTCAGTGTAACAACTCCGAACAATTGGCAAATTGAAATTTGATGTAAAATTTACCATTTATAATATCATCAGATATATGCGAGGCCTATAGAAAGAAAACTAATCTCAGGATTGTGGGTTCAAGGCCCACATTGGGTGTATAGATGACTTAAAAATAAAATCTTAAAAAAAAAACTGTGAACAAAATTTCAATAAAATCTAAATAAAAGGTGACATATCATGTTTATGGATTGGGACACTCAGTATTTCTTCTAAATTGAAGATTAAATGCAATCTGAAACAAAATCCTTGTAGACTTTTTTTGTGATATAGAAATTGACAAGTGAATTCTATTTTTTTCTTATATAATTTAAATTCAATTAACATATATTATTGGTTTCAGAGATAGAGGTCAGTGATTCATCAGTCTTATATAATACCTAGTGCTCATTACATCACATACCCTCCTTAATGTTCATCACCCAGTTGTCCCATCCCCCCACTGTCATCCCCTCGAGCAACCCTGTTTCCTATGAATAAGAGTCTCTTATGGTTTGTCTCTCTCTGATTTCACCTTGTTTTAATTTTTCCTCTCTTCCCCTATGACCCTCTGCTTAGTTTCTTGAAATTCTGCATATGAGTGAGATCATATGATAATGGTCTTTCTCTGACTGACTTATTTTGCTGAGCATAATACCCTCTAGTTCCATTCATGTTGTTGCAAATGGCAAGATTTCGGTTTTTTGGCTGAGGAGTATTTCACTGTTTGTGTGTGTGTGTGTGTGTGTGTACACTACATCTTCTTTATCCATTCATCTGACAAGTGGATTCTAAAATTCATATGGAAAGGTGAAGGACCAAGAATGACCACTACAACTTTGAAAAAGAAGACCGTTGTATGAACACGTGACCTTGATTTCAAGACATTATTATAAAACAAATTATTCAACACATGAAAATATAGGAAATAGAGAAACGGAACAGAAGAGAGTCCAGAAATAAATATACAGAGAAATGACTGACCTTCAGTGAAGATACAAAAGCCAATTTAAGAGAAGGAATAATACTTTAAATCTATATGGCAGCAACTTTTGAGTATCCGTGTTTTTCTTCTTTTTTTACTTTTTTAAAGTAATCTGTATGCCCAGGGTGGGGACCAAACTCAGGACCCCAAGATCAAGAGTCACATGCTCTACTGAGCCAGCCAGGTGCCCGAGTATCCATATATTTTTTTAAAGAATGTCCAAAAATTAACTAAGAAAGGCACATATGCATCAGTTTAAAAAAAAAACTTAAATAAACATAGGAAAAATTATGTCTTTAAATTTTGCAAAAATTTTTTAGCAAAATTTTTTATATACAAGATCAAAAGAATATTCAAAGAATGGACAAATCTGACTTCCTTAAAATTTTTAAAATTTTTTCACAGTGATTAAAAAAATAAAACCATGACTGGAAGAATATGTTGGCAAATATTTAAAATAGAAGACTATTTATTTATCAGTAATCCATGGACAAATGTCAAAACTCAGTAATTAAGATGACAAATTATATGAACAGAAACTTCAAAAGATATGATGGCTGGAAATTAACACATGAAAAACATCTAAACACCACATCATTAGGGAAATACAAATTAAAATCACCAGGTGCTATTACACACCTATTACACTACTGCAATTAGGAAGCTTGACCATACCAAGTATAAGGATATAAAGAATCTGGAACTCTGGTTCTGGTTTTTCTGGTGAGAATGTAAACTGATACTAACATATTAGATTATCCCTTAGTAAGTTAGACATTCACCGACACTATGACACAGGAATGCACTGCTACATATGAATCACAAAGCCCTGCAGTCCTTCCCAGGATGCCTTAGGAAGTAATGCAAATGAAGCCAAAATAGGAATAGCAAATATTTTCTGACTCATACTGTGCTTCTGACATGACACTGTGACTCACAAGAGCTGTTTACCCCTTCACACTAGCAAATCACAATTCTATCCTAAACCTGCCCCCAAAGTGCACATAACTTCCAAACTTCAACGTGGCTTCAACAATAAGGTGTTTGTCTACCACTAAGGAGTTTCTCTACTGTGAAATTTCTGGTGCCCGATGAAGCAATATCTTCCACCAAAATACTTTCCACATTTGCTGCACAGAAAGGCTTTTCTCCAGTGTGGACTTTGTGGTGCTGAATAAGTCTGTCCCTGAGGCTGATGAGGTTTCCTATGATTTCCCACATTGACTATACTCAAAGGTTCTTCCTCCAGTTTGAATTCTCTTTGCTCAAGATTTCTTTTGTAAATGGAGGACATCCCACATTCATTACACTTTATTCAAGGCCTCTCTCCAGCATGAACTTTTTGGTGTTGAATGTGAGTGGAGCAGTGATCAGTGTCTAAAGAATTTCCCACATTCATTACATTCATATGGCTTTTCTCCAGGGTGAACTCTCTGGTGCTCATTGAATTCAAACTCTTTTATGAAGGTTTCCTCACACCCGCTGCATTCATAAAACATTTCTCCAAAGTGGATGCTCCGGTGCAAAAGAAATCTTTTTTTTAAGATTTTATTTATTTATTTGATACAGAGATCATATTGCAAGTAGGCAGAGAGGCAGGCAGAGAGAGGAGGAAGCAGGCTCCCTGCTGAGCAGAGAGCCCGATGAGGGGCTCGATCCCAGGACCCTGAGATGATGACCTGAGACAAAGGCAGAGGCTTTAACCCACTGAGCCACCCAGGTGCCCCAAAAGAAATCTTTTTTTTGTGGCTGAAAGACTTCCACATTTACCACGCTGAGATGGCCTTCTCCGGTGTGAACTTTCTGGTGTTTAAGGAGGGTCGAGCTGTGTCTGAAGAACTTCCCACATTAGCTGCACTCATAAGGCTTTTCTCCAGTGTGGATTCTCTGGTGCTCAAGAAGTCTGCTTTTGTAGACAAAGGACTTTTCACATTCACTACACTTAAAAAGTCTTTCTCCAGTGTGGATTCTCTGGTGTTCCAGAAGTCTCTTTTTATAGATGAAAGACTTCCTGCATTCACTGCACTGATAAGGCCTTTCTCTAGTGTGGATTCTCTGGTGCTCAAAAGTCTGCTTTTATAGATGAAGGACTTCCCACATTCACTGCACGTATGAAGTCTCTCTCCAGTGTGAACTTTCCAGTGTTGATTAAGACTAGATTTGTACTTAAAGAACTTCCCACATTTGCTACACTCATGAAGCTTCCCTCCAGTGTGGATTCTCTGGTGCTCAAGAAGTCTTTTTTTGGACACGAAGGACTCTTCACATTGACTGCACTCATGAAGGCTTTCTCCAGTGTGAGCGCTCTGCTGACCCTTGAGTTTAACCTTTTTGTGGCAGGCTTGCCCACACGTGCTGTGCTGCCCTCGTGGAGTGTGAGAAACTGCCCTGCTCCCCCTGCCGCCGGGTGGATGCTCTCCGCGGGGGATGGCCTGGTGCTGGAGAAGGCCCAGGTTGCCCGGGGAACCATCCTCAACCTCTCCGCAGGTGACAGTATTGTCTGACTTGAGGATTTTACTCTTCACGAACAAAGCCCTGTGGTCCTCCCTTCCAAGGTCCTTCTTCCCACGGTTCTGCTTCTGGTGCTGGTGTAAGTATGAACTAAACCAGCACAGTTTTCCACAAGGCCTATGGATGTACGGTTTCAACCCAGCACACGCGCCTTCATGCTCAGCCAGGTACAAGATGTCTTTCTCTGCTGGGACACACACATCACAGGAATGAGCCTCTGGGATAGATAGGCCTGGATCTGGAGTCCTGGCCTGTGACGCTCTTTCCACATTCCTCAGAAAAAGCTTCTTCAGCTTTTACCCCATGCCAACAACCTGAGACAGGCTGTCCCTGGTGGGACAGGACAGCCCATTACAAATGTGTGTAGGACAAAACCAGGACCGAGTCCATGGGTTTGTTTTTAGGACAAGGGAGCCAGGATCAGGTGAAGGAAGGGGACCGTGTAGGACTAGGCCTCTGATAGTTACAGAACAGTATGTGGGGGGATGGGGGCCTCACAAGTAGCAAGAAAGTAGGATACAGTGCCATGCCAGCAGGAGAGGTCTGGTACAACTCACTCCCCCGCCAGGGGTTCTCAGCAGGACCTTGCCTGCTGGTGACAGGTGTGTGCTGTGTAGAATGTGTGTCCCACCCCAGAAGAAGGCAATTGCCTTTTAGCTGGTGGTCAACCATTTAGGGCTATGTGCACATCTCATGACACACAGAGTATAGGCTAATGTCACAGAACACTGTGGGGAGAGAAAAAGGGGAAAGATGTAAGGGATATAGATCTAAAGGAGAGCCAGGGACTAAAAGTCACAGCAGAAATGACAAGTGGGCAAAATGTCAAGGATGGGGAGGAAGGATTGAAACGAAGTATGGCCACAAGGCTTGGCATTAAAACAACAGTGAGCAAAGGACAGTTTCCTGGTATGATTTATTCTCAGTTCTGAAATCATGCCTACCTACTGTTCCTCCTCACCAGGCCCAGAACCCCATTAACCCCCTTCCTATGGCTGGAGAGGTGTCTGAGCTATCTATCAGGCACCCAGGACTCTCCTCTACCCCTCAGTTCAACCTAGGCAATTTTCTGGGACCTAGCAGATTGATGTCCTCAGGAGAAAACAGGGCAGTTAAGCGGATGACATTGGCCCAGAGGGACCCAATCACTGATAGACTACAGGAAAGAAGTTTATTAGTAGGAGGATTCTGAGGATGGTCTTGCAAAAATAATTTAGGGTTTCCTGAAAATATTGACCATGTCGGTGTCTCTAATTCCCTAGACAGCCAGGACACAAAACAGAAGGGGGCAGAACCTGTGACACAGATCTTCCACAAATGGGAACGGTCAACAACGTAAGGAGGGGCAAAGCTAATCAGCATTGACCAGGCAGGTCCAAGACTCAGAAACCAAACCCTTCTGTGAGAGGCTTCAAGGCAGGACATGTGGGGGTTTCTTAAAGCCCAGGCCCGGCAAACACAACACCTATGCCAAGAAACCAGGGAAGGAAGCAATGCCCATGGCCCAGCTCTGGCAGGGACAGAGATCCTGGGAAAAAGGAGAAGAGCAGAGCCTCCTATAAGGCAATGGTGTGGGAATGAGGGTCCTTACCCAGGGAGGCTATAAGTGCCAAGTTCTCCAGCATCACGGTGCGGTACAGGCGTCTCTGAGCCTCGTCAAGGAGCCCCCACTCCTCCTGGGAGAAGTACACGCCACCTCCTCAAAGGTCTCATGGCCCTGTCATGAAGAGGGCAGAGAAGGGCATAAGCAGCCTCTCTAACCAAGACCCCCAGGCCATGGCCCTCCTCCCCGGCTCTCCGACTTTATACCAGGTCTTGCTCCACTGGTACCTGCTCTTCACCATGTCACACTCCTCACTGTTGCCCGTCATCAGTAAGAACAGATGGGAAAAGAGCTTGTGTCATCTGCTTTCTAGACCCGGCATATAGAGCCCCCACACTCTCCAGACAGCCAAATGCCCTGCAGTCCTCAGATCGTGCCACATACAACCAGACTTGGGCTCATCCTCTGCTTAAATGCTGAGTATAAAGACCCCGAGTCATCCATTCACACTCTGTCCCCATTTGCACATCACTCTCCGTACTGCACCAGCTCTACCTTCATATCATGCCCTTCTGCTAAAAGTCAAATCAGGATGCCTGATCAATTACACCATTTTGAAAACCACCAGTAAATAAACTGGCTTTGGGTGCCCCCATGGAATTTCTGGACTTTAAAAAGCCCAAGGCAGACGCTTAACCAACTGAGCTGCCCAGGCGCCCCGATCCAGGTGATTCTTGATACCCCGATACCCTGATCAAAAAGAGGTAAGATGATGTGAGAGATGCCGCTGCCAATCCCCTTGCTCAGCTTCCCATAATGGAACTTAATGATGGGGAAAAGATTAGGAATATTCAGTAGTATCAAATGACAAAACTAAAACAATTTGGTAATGAGTCTGATGTCGCTTATTCAAGAGAAGACAACCCATTGATTGGGGGAGTACAATGTCTCACAAGCAGCGGAACACACTTCCTGTGTAATGATCGGTACAACTGACTTTTTTGGAATGTTAGAAGTAGCTATGTGGAGACAATGTATGAATGACCAGGGTTGCATATTTGACCTTATTTGGAAAGATCAAGAAACAAGGAAATAAGTAGAGATCCTAGAGTTGGGATAGTGTTTTGTGCTCACTGGCTATGCTGTGTGTCTGGTCAAGGAGAACATATATAAAAACATAAAAGTTCAGTCTGCTGACATGACACCCAAAGTGGGAGCAGTTCCATCCTAGACCTAGAAATTTATTTCAGTAGCACCAAGGGAACACAAAGTGTAAATGAGCTAGAAAATATCAGTATGATTTTTTTTTATTCTTTGCCACAGGGGTACAGGTCTGTGAATCATCAGGTTTACATCTTTCACAGCATTCACCAAAGCATGAACCCTCCCCAATGTCCATAACTCATCCACCCTATCCCTACCCTCCCACCCCCCTGTAACCCTCAGTTTGTTTTGTGAGATTAGGAGTCTCTTATGGTTTGTCTCCTTCTCCATCCCATCTTGTTTCATTATTTTTCCCTCCCTACCCCCCACGACCCCCCACCCTGACTCTCAAGTTCCTCATATCAGAGAAATCATGTAATTGTCTTTCTCTGATTGACTTATTTTGCTCAGCATAATACCCTCCAGTTCCAACCACGTCGTTGCAAATGGCAAGATTTCGTTTCTTTTGATAGCTGCATAGTATTCCATTGTATATATATACCACATCTTCTTTATCCACTCATCTGTTAAATATCAGTATGATTAAAACTAGTGTAAGTGTTCACATGATTAAAAAAGACATTAAAAATAGAGGAAATAGAAATAGGTTTAAAAATTTGAATATATCACTGTAAGAAATAGGTACTGTAGCTCTCTGGCCAACTCTTCAGACTGTCAAAGAACCAGGAGGGAAAACCTTCATTTATTGTATCCTTGACATATTTTTCAAAACATTTATTGGATCCTTGACATGTCAAATCCTTGACACAAATGAGAAGTCTATAATCCCTTCGGAATAAAAAATAGTCCTAAAATAGTCTTAACAAAAAGTTTAAAAGACAACATAACAAGGTATGTGGTAATGAGACTCTAGATGGCTTGCAGTGAAATCATTGTTCAAGGCAGGGATTTATGGATGCAGATTATGTTGCCTCACCCTTACCTGGATGTATTATTGTAATGGGTGTAATATCTAAATGAGGAATTCTCTTACTGAAATTATTTTGGAAAAGGGAGAGGCCGAGAGCCAGAGAATGATATTATACCTTTGCTTTAGTGGCCATAGTGACGAAATGATTTGTCTGCAGATACCTTCTCATTTGCTTGAGGCTGAAGGTCTAGGACTGACCCCAACGTACTTAAGATGCATACAATCCAGATTCATCTATATAATGAAGTACTGATACCAACAAATTAAAATGTGAAATAATTCTAACATTGCTTAGTTTTTAATACCCACTTTTCTGGCTATATCTATGTCCTGGGATCAAGCCCCACGTCCAGCTCCCTGCTTGGAGGGGAGCCTGCTTCTCCCTCTCCCTCTGCTGCTCCCCCTGCTTGTGCTCTCTAGCTCCCTCCCAAATAAATAAATAAAACTTCTAAAAATCTTATAAATAACATCCTTAATCTTTAATTTTATAAATAACACCAATAACAAAAATACTGTAATTCATGGCCCATTACTAAAATATTCCCATGAGATTAAAACAAGAGGAGAATGGCAGCTCCTTGCACTCATAATCAGCATTTTTCTGAAGATCCTATTTTGTGCAATAAGGCAAGAAAATAAACATATAACAATTAGAAAGGAAGAAATAACATTGTCTTCCTGCACCATGTAAACTATTTCCTCAAATGTTATCTTCACTATGAGTCCAAATATGGACAGCCAATCACAACTTTAATCCATCTCAAATCCTTGATCTTTTTATCCCCTGTACCCTGCTCTGCTTGTTTCTGTAGGATCTTCTAACGTACTATGTGACTTAGTATCACAGATGCATTGTTGTCTTTTCCATCAACTACAGGGTAAATTCCAGGATTTCTATTTCTATTTTGTGCACTGATATATTCCATATGCCTAGAAATGTGCCTGAAACCCATAAACTACACAATAAATATTTGTTAAAATAGTAAACAATCACACCACAATACCCTATTTATTCACATAAGTCTGGGTATACTTTCTACCTCCACCCACACTGTTTTTTCCTTCAATTTCACTGTCTTCAGTGCTCTCAGGAATGAGAAGGAATTATCTTCTGTAAATAGAGCCCTCGAACTGACTAAGACATTTGATCAAGCTCTTTCTTTCACTGATTAGATAAAATGACACTCTTTCACATCCCATTAGGATTAAATTATTTCAAAAATAGGTTCTCCCCATCTGTTTCTGCCACTCTTTTTTAAACAAAAAATTATTAAAGATTTTATTTGTTTGTTTTAGAGAGAGATCACACAAGCTGGAAGGAATGAGAGAGGGAGAAGCAGACTCCCCGCTGAATATGCAACCTGGTGTGGGGTGCGGTCCCAGGACCCCGAGATCAAGACCTAAGCCAAAGTCAGACACTCACCTGACTGAGCCACACAGGTGCCCCTCTGCCACTCTCAGTGGATATCCTACTGGCACTTTTTAAACAAAGATTTTATTTATTTATTTGACAGAGTGAGAGAGAGAGCACAAGTAAGCAGAGAGGCAGACAGAAGCAGAGAGAGAAGCGGGTTCCCCACTGAGCAGGGAGCCCGATGAGGGGCTCAATCCCAGAACCCTGGGATCATGACCTGAGCCGAAGGCAGTCAGGTGGGGACCTGAGCCACCCACGCACCCGCTACTGGCACTTTTAATAGCTTTCAGAAGTCTTCAAAATCTCAAATATTTTTTAATTATTTTGGATTAATTAGAACTAATCTCTACTCCCCATGCAGACACTGTCACTGCACTTACAAGTGAAATGATAACCACTTCCTGGCAAGCAGATGAGATCACAGACCAAGTCTTTATCTCTGGTATATGTGTCCTTTTGAGACACTTCACAGATGCTGTGGTGGCAGTCCTTGTCCTGGGAGCAAACCTAAACTGTGTAAACAGCTTTTCTTTTCAGGTAAGTATCATATTCCTAGAAAATACTTATCTCAGGAAATCCAGGATTATTCTTTTTAAAATTGGCCTTCTGAGCTCGTGTGGGGGGTGTCTCAGGTAGAAGATAGATATACAGACACATAAATGATAGGTAGACAGACAGATAGTAGGTAGACAGGAAGATGATAGGTGAAGAGAGGGAGGGAGGGAGGAAGGAAGGAAGGAAAGAAGGAAGGAAGGAGAGAGAAAGGGAGAGAGAGAGAGAGGGAGAAAGAAAGGGTAGATAAGATGACCAAACACATACACACAGGAAAGACATTTGCTGAGGAAATCAGAGGCATGTTGCCAGTCTTGTCAAACTGCCTCAGGCTGCCCAACATCTCTCCTCTCTCCTCAGTTATATTATTTTGAAACTTCTCTCACTTGCTTCTCACGAAACACAGTGAACCAGAGCGGCATTCACACTAAAGGCATCAAGACACAGGGCTGTGAGTAACAACATAAAGAGGGTGAGCTCCCACTCTGAGTAGACACCCGGTGTCTGTGTGATAGCTGCTGCCGGCGCGTGTGTGCGCACGTTGTTCTGGTCTGGTCTGTTCTGGTGTTTTGAGCTGGGGTATGTTGTGCTAAATGGAGTCTTCAATGGTGTGTCTCTAAATTTCTGTCATCAGGGCGCCTGGGTGGCTCCGTGGGTTACAGCCTCTGCCTTCGGCTCAGGTCATGATCTCAGCGTCCTGGGATCGAGGCCCGCGTCGGGCTCCCTGCTCAGCGGGGAGCCTGCTTCCTCCTCTCTCTCTGCCGGCCTCTCTGCCTACTTGTAATCTCTCTCTCTCTGTGTCAAATAAATAAATAAAATCTTTAAAAAAAAATAAATTTCTGTCATCAGTGGGAGATTATTCACTGTATTTCTCACTTAGACCAGTGAAGGGCTTGTGGGTCTGTCATGTTACAGAAATGCAAATATTGTATAAAGATAAATAGGGCCAAAATATTGTGGGGATATGAATGAAAGAATAATTAGGGCTTGAAATCTCAAAATGTAAATGTTATCCTGGAATCTAAACAGATTTTAAAGTGCCTCAGTTGTCTTGTTGTCATACTAACGCTCTCTACCCTCCCAGGACTGCCCTGTGGACTGATCCAGTCCTTTATTTCTCTATCTTTCTATCTCTATCCAAAAAATCTCTTAGCTATGGTATGATTGCACCCAGATATATGTTCCTTTTATAAGGTACTTCTTTTTTTTTTTAAGATTATTTATTTATTTATTTCACAGAGGGAGAGAGATCACAAGGAGGTAGAGAGACAGGCAGAGAGAGAGGGGGAAGCAGGCTCCCCGCCGAGCAGGGACCCCGATATGGGCCTCGATCCCAGGACCCTGAGATCATGACCTGAGCCGAAAGCAGAGGCTTTAACCCACTGAGCCACCCAGGTGCCCTATAAGGTACTTCTTTGTGAAACAAAAAAATCAGTAAAATTCTGACCAGACACCCTGTTAGAAGAGCAAGAGGCACTGAATTTAGACCCTCCCTAGATCTCCACAGAACCCCCGTGATCTGGGGAAATTATGAGTCTTTATTGCTTTCGAATTGCTGCAGGTCTTTAGGGGCCAGAGAGATGCATAACTCAGCAATGTCATAATTGTCAGGCTCTCTGTTTTGTGCAAACATTTTAAACTCCCACAGCAAATTTTATTGGCACGTTTTTATCATTTCACTTCATTTTATGATTCTTCTTGGAGATGATTCCTCATTCTTTATCCCTTCTCTTATTTTGCTTCACCTGTCCTTGTTTTGTAACTTATGTTCGTTACACTAGTGATTTCCTATATTTTTCATTTTAAATGGTGTTATAACATTATAGTTTTCATATGAATATTTTTAACAAATCCATATAATGTGTAAAATTTAGGTAAATATTCACTATGACATACTAACTCCCCCCTCCCTCCCATAATCCTCAACTCTTAGAAAGAACATTGCTTCTTGGGGCACCTGGGTGGGTCAGTTGGTTAAGCATCTGCCTTCAGCTCAGGTCATGATCCCAGAGTTCTGGGATCAAACCCCACATCGGGCTCCCTACTCAGTGGGGAGTCTGTTTCTCCCTAGACCTCTGCCTGCCGTCCCTCTTGCTTGTGCTCTCTCTGTCTGATGAATAAATAAAATCTTAAAAAAAAAAAAGAAAGAATATATCCTGGAGAAAACTCCAGAGAATCAGTTCTGCTATGATGCAATGCATATGCTCCTGAAAAACACGTGATATACAGGATCCAAAATAAAATCACAGAGCTTATTGGGACACTAGAAAATGTTCAGTGAAACATAAAAAAGAAAATAGAAGCCTAGTACATATAGCAACACAGTTTTGGACATTTTAAGTATTTAAGAAATACACAAATACTGTAATAAATATGACACTTATTTTAAAAAGCTGAAATTTGCATGTGGAGGTCAGTGTCAGAAGGATTGTGGCTTCTGAGTTACTGTGAAGTGGTGGAGAGGGAAGGGCAAAACAGGTGAAGGGGATCGAAAGGAACAAACTTCCACTTACAAAATAAATAAGTCATAGGGAACTGATGAACAGTGTGGTAACTAGAGCTAATAATATTGTACTGTACGTTTGAAAGTTGCTAAGAGAGTAATCTCAGAAGTCTCAACACAGGAAAAAAATTTGTAACCATGTATGGTGACAATGTATTGTGATCACTTTGCGATATATACAAATATATAATCATTATCTTATCCACCTGAAACTAATATAATGTTGTATAACAATTTTACCTCAACTAAAAAAGCACGTAAATAAAATCAGGCAGGAAGTTGTACCACTAGATGTGGGTGTCTGAGGCTATACTACACAGTGAACTGAGATGCCTGGTAAATGTTTGTGTTGTGTGTTGGTGCACATTTTTAAATTCCTGTGTGGAATGTTCCAGCGGAGGGCAGTTTTCTACTTTTATCCAGTCTTTCTTACAGATGAAAAACAGCTACAGATATAAAATTTGCTATATGCTCACAATGTTTCCTAATTTCTCAGTCATGTTGGAAAAAAGGTTGAAACATACTTACTGCCTCAGTATACAAAGATCTCCTGTCCTCAACCCCACAGGTGTTGAGAACTGTGGGCAGTTGTGCCCTCATCCAATCACCCAGAAACTTATAGATGGGCACAGGTTATTTCTTTTATTTGTTTGTATTTGTTCATTTAGCAGATATTTCCCTCTCTTTCTTTCTTCTTTCTATTTTAGTGGATTTTATTTATCATTGAAATATATTTGACATCTATACATTTATATATTGTAATATTATTGCCACTGTAGTGATAATTAGTACCTCTATCATGTTACATAAGTATCCTTTCACTTTAGTTATTAGGATAATTAAGTTACAGTCTCTCAGCAAGTTTTGTGATTATCAGAGGCTATTTCTAATCCAGTTCGTCAGTGAATTGCCTTCGCACAACACACAAAAAAGCATAAAATGTTAATACCCACTTAAAGTGAGAAAATAAGTTTTAGAATAAGTGCTGACAATACCCTGCATAGTGTTGACAAGGCATTTATTTCTGCTTTTTTTCCTCTCATTCTTCTGACTTCAATTAAAATCAGCCCCTAGATACTGATGCAATGGGTTCTGGCAAATTGGAACTGGGAACTGTCTTTGTCATTCAGACTGGAGTTGGGATCCTAGGAAATTCATCCCTTCTTTGTCTTTACACTTTGTCTTTGCTCACTGGACAAAGTTGAGACCTACAAACTTAATTCTCAACCAACTGGTCCTAGCCAACTCATGGTCCTTTTTTCCAAAGGAATCCCTCAAACAATGGTAGCTTTTGGATCCCAGTATTTCCTGAATGATGCTACCTGTAAACTTATCTTTTATTATTACAGAGTGAGCACTGGGGTTTCCTTCAGCACTATCTGTCTCCTCCGTGGCTACCACGTTATTAAACTGAACCCTAGTATTTGTAGGTGGGTGGAGCTCAAGATTAGATCCCCAAAGTTCATTGGCTTCTGCTGTTTCCTCTGCTGGATCCTACATCTCTTGATAAATTCATTTATTCCTGTAATAATGAATGGTCCATTGAATAGCAAAAACCTTAGTGTGAAAAACAATGGACACTGTTCCTGGAATTGGGAGTCAAGATTTAACATACTAAATACAGTCATTTATTTTTCCCTTGACTTTATGAGTTTGGGCTTCATGGTGTGGGCTAGCAGCTCCATGATCTTCATCCTGTTCAGGCACAAGCAGCAAGTACAGCACATTCATAACAACAGACTTGCCTCCAGAGCATCCCATGACTCCAGAGCCACATGCACCATCTAGTGAGCTCCTTTGTTACTTTGTATTCAATCAATGCTATTTTGACTGTTTGGATGACTGTGGTTGCAAATCCAGGCCAGTGGAAAGTGAATAGCACTGTGCTCCTCTGATCATGTTTTCCAGCAATCAGACCCTTTGTGCTCATGGTCAGAGATACGCGAGTCTCCCAGCTCTGCTTTGTCTGTAGCGTGAGAACAAACTGTTGTCCCAATGTGGTTACAGTGCTATGAATCTATGTTTTAATAGCATTTGATCATTCATTTAAACATTTATTAACATTTTACTAACTACTGTGTGATAGGAAATTATGATGTCATGGCAAATAAGGCCAGGAAAAGCCGTTGTCTTAGAGGTAAAAATGAATACCACATACTTAAGTATACAAAGACTACTCACTCTGTATTAGGATCTTCAAAGGAGAAGTTCAGAGAATTTTGAAATAGTGTAAAAGAGGGGCACCTCGTTGGCTCAGTCGGCTAAGCATCTGACTTCAGCTCAGGTCATGATCTTGGGGTCCTGGGATTGAGCCCTTCACGTGGGACTGTCTGCTCAGCGGGGAGTCTGCTTCCCCCTCCCCCTCTGCCCCTCCCCCCCACTCATGCGGTCTCTCTCTCTCTCTCTCTCTCTCTCTCTCTCTCTCAAATAAATATATAAAATCTTTTTTAAAAAGTTTTAAAAAGGGCGCCTGGGTGGCACAGTGGGTTAAAGCCTCTGCCTTCGGCTCAGGTCATGATCTCAGGGTCCTGGGATCGAGGCCCACATCGGGCTCCCTGCTCAGTGGGGAGCCTGCTTCCTCCTCTCTCTCTGCCTGCCTCTCTGCCTACTTGTGATCTCTCTCTCTCTGTCAAATAAATAAATAAAATCTTTAAAAAAAAAAGTTTTAAAAAGTAGGAAGTTTCTAAGTTTAAGGAATTTGGGGAAATCTCTCACCTTGGGTCTTACAAAAATACATGCAAGTGTTTTTTAAACATATTTTTGAATCACAATTGAGTCCAGTTCTTTCTGACAGAAAGAAAATCACCCGGAAATATCCTATGGAGCCTCAAGGGATTGGGAGGATCCTGTGTGTTTAGATTGTCAAGAGGTGGGGAGAGAGCAGACTACGGAGTAAGAAAAGGTGGTGACAGAGGGTTCTGAGTGAACACTTAGGACATGCCAAGAAAGCTGAATATTTATTTTAAAAAAATAATAACAGGTCAGTATAGGAGTTCGAACTATGGGTAAAAAATTCAGCTGTCCTTATTTAAAATTATTAATAAAATATTGAATTTTAAATGTACTTGCTTAATAACTCCTTAAATATTATCACAGTTTGAATCGCATCAAAAAGAACAAAATACCTAGGAAAACATTTAACACTGAAACCTGTAGGACAATGATGAAAGAAATTGAAGAAACTGATGAAATGGCCATACCTATTGATACACCATCTCTTACTTAAAATCATTTTAGAGTGTCTGTTTCCAGTGATTCCCAGTTCTTTCTCCTTTCTCTTATTTTTTGCTTTTTTTGGTTATAGTTCTATCATATGTTTTTATCATATGTAGTGATCTCATAAATTTAGTCTTGTTAGTGTTAAATTAAAATGACTTTTTTCTATAAATATTTTGAACTGACTCATCTATATACAAAGTTAAAGTGAATATTCATACTGACACACTACCCTACTTCTCCCTCCTCATCTCCTCAAGTCCAGGGAAGGAACGCCATCTACAATTGATGAAGATTCTTCCAGAAAGATTATAATTTAACTACAAATATTGTGCAAGGTCTCTCTTAAGTCCCCTCTGCTTGCCTTCCTGTTGAGAAAATTTTTTCTCTGAATTCCCCTCTCAGAATTGACTAACTAGGGCGCCTGGGTGGCTCAGTGGGTTAAAGCCTCTGCCTTCGGCTCAGGTCATGATCTCAGGGTCTTGGGATCGAGGCCTGCATCGGGCTCCCTGCTCAGCGGGGAGCCTGCTTCCTCCTCTCTCTCCGCCTGCCTCTCTGCTTACTTGTAATCTCTCTCGTGTGTCAAATAAATCAATAAAATCTTTATTTAAAAAAAAAAGAATTGACTAACCATTGTCCGTGGATCACATGGGATTGCTGCCGGTGAGGTCAGTGTTTCCACCTCCAGCAGCTTCCACTGGAAGTAACAGTGGCCCTAAGTCTTTCTTCTTCTTTCCAGCCCTTGACACAATAGCATCTCTTTCCTCATACATCACACCAAAGCTGTGATGGTCAGCCAGCGCTCAGCCCACAGGTGAAAGGACAAGGGAACGATCAGGGAAATTAAGGGTCACACGGAAGAAATGGAGTCAGCCGTAGGAATTTAAGGGGTCAGAGGTGATCATAGAATTAAGTGCTGACATCTCTCTTATCAGTGGCTGTCCTTGGTCCAGTATATCACCCTAGGTTTGGGAATTATATTGTGGATTTGGAAATTATTGTGCTGCCTGGACATCAGAACTGGGTCTTTGAGAAAGGAAAGGAGCAGATGGAGGATGTGTAAGTGATGAAGGCGAATATTCAGATATCTGATACTTTTTCTACCAACCTTCAGAAGTCAGGCTGGTTTCTAACTCTTTTATATGGCGACACAATTTGTAGTGTAGTGACTGTAATTGGTTGTCTAGTCAACAATGAGACTATATATCTCTGGCTCAGCTCAATGAAAATCAGTTTATACTCCTGGAGGTCCTTTTCAAGGCTGAGAAATTCAGCTCAATCCCAGGACCCCTGGGATCACGACCTGAGCAGAAGGCAGAGACTTAATGAGTGAGCCACCCAGGTGCCGCCCCCCTCCCCATGTAGCATATTTCTACTGTTAAGAGCTCAAGTACCCAGTAGGAAATGGAATCACTCTCTATGATAGAAGTTAATCTGATGATACACATTCATTCTTCTTGTTTGTGACTTCACCTTATAAAACAATCTCCCGGGCGCCTGGGTGGCTCAGTGGGTTAAAGCCGCTGCCTTCGGCTCAGGTCATGATCCCAGGGTCCTGGGATCGAGGCCCACATCGGGCTCTCTGCTCAGCAGGAAGCCTGCTTCCTCCTCTCTCTCTGCCTGCCTCTCTGCCTACTTGTGATCTCTCTCTCTGTGTCAATTGAATAAATAAAAAATCTTTAAAAAAATAAAAAATAAAAAATAAAAAATAAAAACAATCTTCCTGAGGCACCTGGGTGGGTCAGTCAGTTAGGCATTTGCCTTCGGCTTGGGTCATGATCCCAGCGTTCTGGGACTGAGCTGCACATCAGGCTCCCTGCTCAGCGAGGAGTCTGCTTCTCCCTCTGCCTCTCCCCCAGCTTATGCTCTCTCACTCTCTCTCTCAAATAAATAAAATCTTAAAAACAAATAAAAGAATCTCCTTTTCTCTAGGAGACCTAGCTAGGGTGGGATCTTGCTTCTTCAAGAAGTAAGATTTTCTTCCTTCCTTTACTTGGGTTAGGGGTTTCGTTCCCCACCCTGTGCTTTCTCTTGGACTTGCAATGAGCCTTCCAGGAAACATAGGCTGCAAGGTAACAATCCATAGAGTGCTTTCCTATTCATAACCACCTTCAGAGTCTTATATCACACTCATAGCAATAATGATTTTCAGACCCTTCTAGGTATCGTTTTAAAAACTCTATATATTTTCACCCCTTTAATCGTCATTCTTACTTTGCAATCCTTGAACAGCCAAGACACTCAAACCATGTCATTTCAAAAGCACTTAGGCAACTTGCTATCAATACAAATGCTTAGGCTCTTTCTTACCACAGTGACCTGGGGGCTTCTGTGTTATTTCTCCAGTGACTCTGATGTACCCTTAAAGTTTGAGAACACTGGCACTGGAAGGAAATACCAAAATTAAAGAACTATCTAGCGTAAGGCACAACCATTAGCGATCCACCTCAGACAAACTCACACAGCAGAGAACACCATGTCCCCTGCTCATCAGGTACGGACCAGGGAGACAGGCACTCCCCCACAGAGAGACTCACCGTCACATTCTAACCCTTCCCTAAAATTGCAGAGCTTTGTTCATATCAGGATGCACTTAAACAAGTTTTCTTGATCTTCCTTGCTCATCTTATTATGGAAAAGAAACTTAATATCCTAGATATACTTCACATGATTAATATTTCAGGTTTTGACCAGATGTGTCCTGTCTGAGGTTGGGTTTTGTAGAAGAAGCAGCTGGCACAGGGTTCAATGACATGTGATTTAATGAGAAGAAATTATCAGGAAAAGTTGAAGGGCAAGGAATGAGAAGGAGGCAAGGGAATGAGCCACACAAGGGTGTGGCCTCATCTGGAATCTACATCAGCCTGATCTCACACACAGCTCTAGAGTGTAAACGATAGCACAGGTGGTCCTAGTTTGAGACGTAGGAACACTCCTTTTGTTACTCCAGGTCAAGCAGTATTTAAATACTTCCCAGCTAAATTGCTTCTGTCTTTACTTTTTCTAAAACATTGGACTTACCTATAACTGGAGAAATCCATATATGAGACATTTTACTTTGTGTTATTTCTGAACATTAATTTCTTCTGTTGTTGAGTATGGATTGCAGACCTATGAGCATTCTAGAAATCAATCTATCAGTAAATCAAAATGCTGACATTTTTTACAAAAAAACTAGAGTACTATATTGAAATGCCTACTGTCTGCCTCATTTGGATGTTTAATAGATTCTAAAACAAAATATGTTCAAAAGTGAGATCTTACCGTTTCCAAGCTCTTCCATCTGCACCACCACCACCTCTTCCCATCTCAGTTAAGGACAAATCCATCCTTCCAGCTGGGACACAACTCTTGAGACATCCTTGACTAAGTGTGACATATAATCTGGCCAGCGGAGAAGAAGCCACATTCTGATCTGAGGACGTGGAGCTGTGTAACCACAATCATGCGAAACTTCTCAGGAATAAAAGTGCTATATAACGAGAACACAGGGCACCTTCTCAAGGTGAATTTTTACTGAATTAATGTTAACGCACAGCATGAGGTAATTAGTAACATCCTACATCATTTTGCTAGTAAACTAAAACTGGTAGGGATTAATTTACTTTTCACAGATGGTTTTCAGAGATAATTTGGATTCCCCTGATAGACACTATCATTGCAATTACAGCAAACAAATTGAGATCAAGAAAACCCATTATTTCGGGGTTCAGATGGTCACTTTCTACACATTCTCTGGCCATGACCATTACAGTCATTATCCCAACAGAAAAAGAAATTTGACAAATACCTCTCCTTTTCAAATAGATCTCAGGTTTCACAATACGGAAAGAAATAGGGTATGCCTTGGAATGTGGAGTAAGAAATTCCCATTGATGAGATGCTGCTGCTCGCCGGGTTGGATAGGAATACAATCCACGTACGGGCAAGGGGAAAAAATGTATTTTCTGAGGGAAAAGGAGGCAGTGATCTTGCCACGTGATTTAAGGCTGTCTGATAATTCCACCCTCTCCCCTTCAACTTGTGTCCCAGAAGTATTTTCTCTACCGTCCCCGACCATAGTTTTGGAGCTTGGAGACCTCCGTTTCCCTGGAACTGAAGAGCAGCTAAGACAACGTTTTTCAGGTCTAATCTTTGAGTGGTGGACTCGAGTGAATCGCAGTCCGCCGTGTCCTTTTGGGAGCCTACACTTTGGGCACACCCGAAACAATATATCTAAGCATTTCTCGTAACTGGAGAAGCGGTGCCCCAGTAATGGGGTGGTGGCCGGTTAACAAGGGACGAAGCCTCACCCGACCCCCAGAGCTTGATGACATCATTTCCCAGAAGCCCTCAGGAAGGCGCCACTGGTCCTTTGAGGTGATTTCTGGAAGAGCGCCCCTTGAGGCAGCAGGCGGAGCTGCGGGAACCATATTACCCAGCAGGCTCAGCGGCAAGAGGCGGTAGCGCTGGGCCAATCAGAGCACAGAGCTGGGATCCCGCGCTGCGCGAGACTTACGGCGCGGCCCTCGTGGAGGTGGTATTGGGTGGCCCCGGGTCTGTTCGCGAGGGCACAGCTGCGGGGCCCTCAGTGGGCTTGAGGCTGCGGGCCAGGGAGGCGTAAGAAGAGGCCTTGGGTCCCCTTTGCACCAAGGCGAGGCTGAGGGTATGTGGGGCGGGTCGGCGGAGCCCCCGGGACCCTCCCCGGCCTCCCACCTACGGCGGCCCCCAGTCCACGCACAGGGTCTCACGGAGGCGGCGGACGAGCAGATGGACCCGGCTCGGGTGAGTGGATGCGCCCTCAGGCCCTGGGGACCCCCAGCCACGCAGTCCCAGCACCTCCACATCGAGGACAGCGTTGTCCTGCGTCTCGCCACGTCCCCTAGCTTCGCCGTTGTGTCGGGGGCCGCCTTGGTACGGAAGGGTTCCCAGCTCTGTCACGCGGTGAGGTGTGCAGGGGCGTCCCAGGGCCGTGCACCAAGAGGTGCAAATGCGGGGGGCTGAGCTGGGCGGAATCGCAGCTCTCCATTTTGCCTGGTGGGAACAGACAGCACCAGTCAGGGCTGGAATGACAAACTGAGGAACCGGGCCTCCTTGAGGTTGGCGGGAGCCCCGGAGGATTTGGAGGAGAGGAGGAGCGTGATTTGGGTCAAGCCTTGTTTTTTTTTTTTGTTTGTTTTTGTTTTTGTTTTTTTTTTTAAGACTTTATTTATTCGTTTGACAGAGAGAGAGACAGCGAGAGAGGGAACACCAGCAGGGGGAGTGGGAGAAGGAGAAGCAGGCTTCCCGCTGAGCAGGAGCCTGATGCGGGGCTCGATCCCAGGACCCTGGGATCTTGACCTGAGCCCAAGGCAGCCGCTTAAGGACTGAGCCACCCGGGCGCCCCTGGGTCAAGTCTTAATACACTTCCTCTAGCCGTGGAGGGGAGAGGAGGCAGGGACAGCAGGGAGAAGGCTTCCTGCAACCCCCACATAGTACCTGGAATTCTCTGTCCCCCGTGTCACCCTCAGCCACCCTCGCAGCCGAAGCGTGTGTCATAGGTGTGCCAAACGGGTTTCAGAGCTGATAGCCTGGGTTCAGCTCCGTGTTCTGCCACTTCACCGCAGTGGAATAGTCTGCTTCCTTGGCTGTGAGAGGGCTAATTGCAGTGTCTTCCCCCTGGGGTCCTGGTGGCAGATGTGGGAGGTATAGTGTGAAAGGCAGCACAGCGCATGCAGGGAATGCCCAGTAAGTGCTCGTGGCCATTCATTTCTGTGATCTTTGGGGTCCAAGGAGGCCTTTGCCCTGCTCTTGTCCTCATGGCAGTGCGGGTGCGGCTTCTCAGAATCCACCCCGCCACAATGTCCCTGCACCGTCTGAACTGAGCTTCAGGAAAGAACTGGTTTAACAGTGTAGAGTCTTAAGGAGCCATTCTGGGTATGCCCTTCCCAGGGCTGTGACCTTGAGTAAGTCTCATCAGTGCCTTTGTCTTCCATCTCTTGGGATCAGTGGGAATATTGACATTTCCTCCCCATGGCTTGAGGGGGTCAGAGAGGGCATATGTGTGATGGCGTGTCCTCCAATGTCCAACACTGCCCAGGTGGCATCACTCTGGACACTGTTCTTTGGGAACAGAGCCCCTTGTCCTGTGATGATCTTAGGGGCTTACCAGAGAAATCCTATCCTGGGGTTTCCCCGTCGCAGGCTTGTATCCAGCCGAGGACTAGGGAAGAGAGAGCCTGGGGCAGACTCACAGTGGGAGCAGTATTTTTGGAATCACTCCTCTGCTGGGATGAAAAGGGCCCTCAGGCCCTGGGAGCCAGAAAGGTTACTGGATTCATCTTTGTAATTGCCATCTGTTTATTACGAGTAAAGCTGGCTTGCCACTTACAGTGACAAAATTATTTTTCTGTTTAAGACATTTATTTTTATGTGAGAAGCAGATGCAGTAAAGATGCAGCGGTGGCAGTGTGCAGGAGCATGGTGTGCATTTGGATGTAAACACACAGCGGTCCCTGGGTTCCTCTCCAGTGCGTGTCCCCCTCCCTTCATTCCAGCCATGCCAGTGCCTGTCTTCAGCAAGGCCATCCCCAGCTTTCCTTCTAAGAAGGCCCCATCTCTCTAATCTTGTCCCTTTTTTCCTTGGCCTCAGGAATCCTAAGGCCACTTGCATCATCTTGCTCAGTTATTTAGTCCTTGTTGGGGATCTTTGTCCAATGGGGGCTGAGATTCCTCTTTGCTGCTCTGTCGCCAGGCCTATAACAGGGTCAAAGCTGTAACAGGACGTCGATAGCTAGTTGGAGAATGCGACGCCCCTCAGTGGGCTTTCATCGCACTTAGAAGCTACGTTCAAACCCCCCCTCCAGCCTGCTGCACCTGGCCCTGCGACTTTTCTGTGTCCACCCATGGGTCTCCCCTTCTTTTCTTCCCCAGTCACGGCCCTGCAGCTGTGCCATCCTCCATTTGCCAAGCTCTTGCTCACTTGCCAGCCTTTGCCCTTGCAGTTCCTCTGCAGGACACTGTCTCTGAACTCTGTAAGCATCCTTGTGCATTCCTCAGGCCTCTGCTCAAATGCCACTTCTTAATCTTTCTAGTTCTAGCTAAAGTACCCCTTGAACCCACGTTCTTGGGAGCTAGCATTTTTATGCAGTTGAGTGCCAGGTTGAGCTTTTCCAGGGTGCTTGAGGAGCAAGGAGGAAAAATAATCATAACCAAACAGTGGTTATAGCTGGATTTCACTGAGCCCTTCCTTGATTTTCTTTGAGGGACAGTTATTGTGTTTCATCTCATTCAGCTTCCATCTCCTCGGGGTTAGGTTCTCTTATCATCCCTGCTTTACAGAAGAGGAACTGGAGGCTCAGACACGTTAAGTTACCTACCCAAGGTCACACAGCTCTTAAGTAGTTGAAATTCACATATTGTCCATTAGCTACCAGAGCCTGTGTTTCCAACCACAGTGGGTTGGGAGGCCTGAGGATGACACCTAGATTAAACTTTGTGAGGTGGGCTGGGCTTTCTCCTACAGGCGAGCTTGGGAACAAGCAGAGCAAGAGGAGGCATCCCAGATAGGCAGAACCTCATGGACAGAGGCAGTGAGGACAGAGTTGTTTACGGAGGCACAAGAGGGCCTTGTGATTCCCAAGCACCCTCCCCCCACCTGCTGAGATGTGTCTTGGGAAGGGGAGCATGTGTGGTCATTTGCCGCACGTTCACCCTGCCCTCACCCAGGACACGCATCACAGCCAGTCAGAGGCTGCTGCCTTTGTGGCATTGTTCTCACCCACTTGGATTCCCTTGTCCTTATGATATTCATTACTCAGGGGCACATGCTGTCAGGACTCAGGAAGGGAGAACTGACTGATAGCTCACTGTGGAATCTCCTGGGGAGTCTGAGAAGGCTGGGGGACCCAAGTGGGTGTGGGAATCTGGCCCAGGCCCTACCACTGCCAGGATGAGTGGCACCCCCTTCAGTGAGTCTCCCATGAGGAGGGTGAGGATGGCTCCTGTCCTCTCTGTCCTTGTCCAAGGAAGTATGGTCAGGGATGGCACAAGTAGATTAACAGCAACAGTTATTAGAAATGCTTCACCTGGGGCACCTGGGTGGCTTGGTCACTTAAGCATCTGCCTTCGCCTCAGGTCATGATCTCAGGGTCCTGGGATCGAACCCCGCATCAGGTTCCCTGCTCGGTGGGGAGTCCGCTGCTCCCTCTCCCTGTGCCACTCCCCCACTGCCTGCTCAAGCTCTCCTGCTGTCTCTCCCTCTCTTCCAAATAAATAAATAATCTTTATTTAAAAAATAGTAAGTGTTTCACCTGAAGTAATGGAGGAGTGTGAGGGTTACTAGAGGCCTGGGCCAGAAGGACCTAGGTTCAAATCCTGCCTCTGCTGTGTAGACTGGGAACTCTCAGGTGACTCACTCTAGCTCCCTGAGCCTCAACTCCCTGACGGTGACGTGGAGCTGATGATGGCATTTGTGTTCATGGTGATGGAAGGATTAATCAATGTACAGAGCACCATCATGAGCCAGAGACTCTAGTGTTGGCTTTATGAATGTTTTCCCTTGGATTCTCAAATAACCTGGTAAAGTGAGAGAATTATTACACTGACAGAGGTGATCGAGGCTCAGAGAAATGAAGTGGCTTCCCCAAGGTACACAGCAGGCCAGGTGTTAGTTCAAGAGGTTGAATTCAAACGTGGGAGTCTGCTCCAGAGCTGCAGACAGTCCATCCCTTTACCACAGCATGCGAAGCCCACAGCCCGGGGCAGGCACACGGGAAGGGCCAGGGGGATTCAGCTTTTGGGCTGCTGCCGCTCTTATTGTCGGAATTATCATCTTGATTATTTCCCTGTTCCTCTGAAGTCCTTCTGCCCCCACGGTCCTCACGGGACCGCGATTGTCTGTGTCATTCTCCATTGTTTCCACCATGGAGGGCTTCTCTGGGAGCCATGTCTGCCTCCCGCCTCAAGTCCAGCTCAGAGCTCAGCCCACAAGAGGCATCAGAGATTCAGGGCTAGAAATCTGTGCACCTTCACCAGACACTAAGTTACAGGCTCTGATCCCACCCAACAGCTGTAAAGCCCATAATGCTACTGTGTTTGACTTTCCAGGCACCGGTGACCTTCAAAGATGTGGTTGTCACCTTCACCCGGGAGGAGTGGGAATTACTGGACCTGCCCCAGAGGACACTGTACTGGAAGGTGATGAGGGAGACGTGCAGGCTCCTGGTCTCACTGGGTAAGTCTTCTCTTCGCCTCCATGCGGGGCCGTGCAGCCTCTCTCTTGGTTTCCTCCTGTCTTTTGAGGCCCAGCTGGTAGACAAGGCCTTTGGAGCAGCCTGCCATCCTCCCCACAGTCCCCACCATGTTCTGGGCTCACTTGCACCTGCCTGCTCTCCCTTTATCTCCATCAGGAATCACCAAGATGGTTGCTCTTCCCTTTTTGATTTGTCAGATTTTTTTTTGTTTATTCCTGATACTAATCTTTTACCCATTATGTGTGCTGAAGTTGTATTCCGTTAGAGCTTAGCTTTCTAGAAATTTTCTTTAAAGCATCTTTCTATTAAAAGAAATTCATATTTTATTTAGTCAGATTAATTTATCTTTTGTTTTACGATTACTGCTTTTCATGTGTTGCTAGGAAATCTTTCCTTACACCAAGCTCAAATTTTATTCCTTTTCTGTTGCTTACTAATCTGGAATTAACTGTGTGTGACATGCGGTAGAAATGTAATAACTTTCCTGCATGTGGGTTCCAGTTTTTTAGCTCCGTTTGTTATATAGTCCCTTCTTTTCCCACTGATCTGCTGTGCCCCCTCTGCGGCCTGTGAAAGCTAATGTGTCCCTGGTCTGTTTCTGAGCACTGTTGTGTCCTGCTGTCAGTTTTCCTCATGGCTGTGCCAATTCCACACTGTCCTGATGTCTATACTTTTATCATAACCTTCATATTGGGAGGCCAAGCCCCATCTCCTTATTATTCTTTTTTCAGTGATATTCTTGGCCCTTAACTCTTGCATATAAATTCTAGAATCAGCTTGTTGAGTTTCATGGAAAACCATCCCATCTGAACTGGTAATGAACTTACAGATAGATTTGAGGAGAGTTGACAACCTTGTTTTTAACTTCTCCATTTGTATAGCTTCTCTTTAATATCTTGAAGGAAATATTTCAAATTTCTTTACTAGCTTTTGTCTGTATTCTAGTCACCTAGCTGTTCCTCACACACAGTAGATTGACTATGTCACCCTGCCAAGTCCCTCTCACCCTCAGCCTTGTAGACACTGTCCTGGGAGTGGCTATGGCTGTACTTACTCACCCCTCCAAACTCTGCAGTCCGCACCCTGCCTGCATCGCCAGCCACATCTCTGCCATCCTCTCGTGCTCCCAAGTTCCCTCAGCATCCAAGATTCTCTCTAGACTCTGCACCTTTGCACATTCTGCCTCCTCTGACTGCAGTGCCCTCTCACTTTCTTTTTTTTTTCTAAAGATTTTATTTATTTATTTGACAGAGAGACATCACAAGTAGGCAGAGAGGCAGGCAGAGAGAGAGGAGGAAACAGGCTCCCCGCTGAGCAGGGAGCCCGATGCGGGCCTCGATCCCAGGACACTGAGATCATGACCTCAGCTGAAGGCAGAGGCTTTAACCCACTGAGCCATCCAGGTGCCCCACCCTCTCACTTTCTGTATGTGGTAACCTGCTTCGTTAGGACTTAGATCTCAAGACACTTCCCTGTTGTCTTTCTCTGTCATTTGGGCTGGGTTAGATGCCCCCTTCCCAGGGTTCTCTGTGACATCCTTAGGACAAGTGGAACAATGGTGTCATCATTTCTCTCCCCTCTGGATAGTGAGGAACGGATTCTTCTCTGGCCCTTATCCCAAATTCTCCCCAAGGTTGTCCCTTTAAAGATCTCAAGAATCCAAGGACCAGCAAAAAACAAACAAACAAACAAAAAACAAAAAACCCCCTGAGTTTCAGAGATGTGAAAAATCTATCAGGTATCAGTGGCCCTGTTTCTGTCTTCCTTTTCCCACTGGCTTGGTGATTTTGTTCCTTCTATGTTGGCATTGCTAATGGGCCTCTTTTGTGTATTGGATTCCCTTCAGATGACAAAGCAAAAAGCAATACCACAGAGAGTTCTGCTTCTCAGCCAGCCTTGTTTGAGGGATGCTCGCCTCACAGGTTACTGACTGAGGAAGACTCCAGTGTTTCCACAATGGGAGAAGCCAGGGAACAAGAAAGACCATCAGAAAAACAAGGAGGGCACATAAGGACAGGGACAGTCCCCCACAAGGAAATCCTCCCTGAAAAGGTGAACCCTGAGTGTGATGATTTGGTAACAGGTAAAGATCTGGGCAGAAAGGATTTACAGGACCAAGTCTCTTCAGGAGATGCTCTGCTTGAGTGTGAATCACATAGACCAAGGAAAGACCCCTTGATTCGTGGAGGGAAGAAATCCTACAAATGCAAGGAATGTGGGAAAGAATTTCTCAAGAATCATTTCCTTCTTCAACATCAGTGGATTCACACTAGAGTAAAATGCTATAAATGCAAAAAGTGTGGGAAGGCCTTTCTTAGGAAGGCAGAGCTCACTGGACACTACAGGGTTCACATTAAGAAGAAGCTCTACGAGTGCATCGAGTGTGAGAAGGCCTTCAGCCGCAGGTCACACCTCACAGAGCACCAGTGGATTCACAGTGGAGAGAAGCCTTATGTGTGCAATGAATGTGGAAAGCCCTTTGCCCGCCACTCTGATTTTATTCGGCATAATAGAACCCACACTGGAGAAAAACCTTTTGAATGCAAAGAATGTGGGAAAGCCTTTTGTAACAGTTTTTCTGTAACTCGACACATGAGGTGTCATTCTGGGGAGAAGCTCTATGAGTGCAGTGAGTGTGGAAAGACCTACAGCTACAGCTCAACCCTCACTACTCATAAAAAGATTCATAGTAGAGGAAAATCCTACAAGTGTAAGAGATGTGGGAAGGCCTTTGACCAGAAGGCAGGCCTCAGTCAACATCAGAAAAGTCATACTGAGTTCTTCTTAAAGAAATCTTTTTAAAGTAACCACAGTGGCAAAGTATTTGACCGAAGGGAGAATGTTACTTGGCATCTGAGAGTTCATACCCAAGGCTTCCCTGCATACCATGTCCTCCTTCACGTGAAGTTTGTGCTATGGCTGTGGCGATACCTTTACCTGTGGCTGAGCCCTGGTACTATGGAGACTGGGGGCCAGTCTCCCAAAATACGACGTGGTTCTCAACAGAGGGACCTTCTCTCCATGCCTGAGAGTGCTTTGCTGTCACGTGGTGTGCAAAGAGACTCGGGCCTCAGTTTGTCCCACAACAGAAGCGATGTGCTTTGCAGTGGATGAAGGGCCCTCTTCCCTCAGGGTCCATGTCTCCCCATCTAACTTTTGTGTTTACAGGGGCCTGCTGTGCTCTTGGTGGTCTGTTGGGCAGGAGTCACAAGAACCCCATCCTTCATGCCCATTACCCGACATGTGCCTTGTGTCATGGAAATACATGGGTGACAGACATGGGCCTTGCTGTCTAGAAGGGAAGAACATGTGGTAACACAGAGGTGTGGTATAGCAACTCTACTGCTATGACAGTAATGTGCCTGTGATCCCTATGTGCCATAATCCGGGTCAAAACTTAGGCATGGAAGACAGCTGTCCACTGGGAAGAGTGGTCCTGTGGCTGAGGGCTTGGGCCCTCAGGACAGTTGGAATTCTAACACTTCCAAGCTGTGCCCATCACCATCTGTGTGACCTCAGTCATGTCTTTTCCCCACAGGCCTCACTTGTAAAAGTGGGAAGATGTATGTTCAACTGTAAAGCATTGGCAGAGGAGCAGACAGTACATAAAGGGTGATATCATGCAGACCCATGAGGGATGGAGGAGCCCCGGCCATGTTCGAAGACAAGGGAGAACATTTTTGGCAAAGGGAATAGCATATACCAAGACACTGAGGCAGGCATGAACTGGCCTTATTAGAAGAAACAGCTGAAGGCCAGTGTGTCTGGAGGAAATGAGTGGTGAGCAGAGATGGAGAGAACAGGGCCAGATGAACATTGTCCTGTTCTGGGAGGCTGAGGAAGGGATTCAGCAGGGCAGTGGCATTATCTTGTCTCTAAATTTGCCCTTGGCTGCTGTGTGGAGAGGGGACTGAAGAGGGAAAAATTGATGTGGGATAGAGAGATGAGGCCACTGGGTGGTCCAGGAGTGCATTGTCATTGGACTGGCCCACGATAGTGGCATTGGAGTTGGTGGGGAGAAGATGAAGTCATCTTCTTTCCCTGGCAGATGACATGTTAGGAGGCAGAGCCAAGATCTGTGCACACTTGGGATGGTGGGTGAGCCCCAGGGAATGACTTTCCCTCCTAAGTCAGGAGAGAGCCCTTTGCGTCCATGGGAATGTCACATGGCCTGTCCTTGTATTTCAGGTTTTCAGTCAGCACCTGGTGTTTTGACTGAGCAAGTGAAGCTGAAGATTCTTTCTTAGACAGAAAAAGGCAGGAGACTCCTTCTCCCCTTGATGGTTACATGGGCAGTGAATTGGCCATGGCTTTATTTCTCTGATGCTATGGGGCCCTGGCCCTGCCCAGATTGGCTGAATTTGGGCAGGAAGCCATGCAGGGCTGATGAGCACCCTTCTCAGTTGTACTTCTTACTAGTGACCACGACAGTGCAACTCAGCGACTTTTGGGGTCCTTGGTTTCTTCCTCTGTAAACTGGGTGATCTAATATCCTTTGTGAGTCTCCGTTTCATTACCTGTGAAACGAGTGTTGACTGACTCACCTCATCAGGTGGTTATGCAGGTTAAAGGATAGTGTTGTCAAGGACCTGGTGTCAGCTTTGTGGGTATTCTTACATGTTAGCTGTTGTTAAGATTATTTTCACTGATATGTTTACCCCTTCATGCCATCCTATTCCTTTCTCATCAGGAGATGTGCTGCTTGGATTTGTTTGGTTTCTTTCCCTGGCAGAGATGGGATGGCTGAGGATGCCAGAGAATGTTAATTTTTCTTTGAATAGAAATTCAAAACCTGTCCTTGAAATTTATTGATGAAGATTAAGTATCTCGTGAAGAGAGGTTTTAACCATCAAAAAGTACTGACTGCTGATTTAATTTATTTCATACTTACCTAATGTAATATTTTACATATTTGAGTTTAAATATGTCCTCTTATTTTGTCGCTTTCTTTGCCTCACTTGTTCTTTTTCTGGTCCTTAAAAAAAAAAAACGGTTACTTCTAATCCAGATTTTTTAAAAAAAATTCTAGTTTAAAAGCTTATTCTGTTTGTTATTGTTTAAGCCAGAATTTACAAACACTTGAAACAGCAGAGCACAGACTTATTAATGCTTTTCCTTCTTCCGAGGCAATATAAGGGACTTAGAAGATTAGTATGTCCTATCTCAGTATATGTGCTGAGATTATGCATGTTAATTCCATCAATCTGACTCCACAAGGAAATGTTATTTATGTTTAATGCATTTAATGAACAGATGTATCAATCTGCATATGCATTCCCCTCTTGGGTCCTCATTCCTTCTATCATTGTAAATATTTCTTTTTTTTTTTTTTTAAGATTTTTATTTATTTATTTGACACACAGAGAGAGAAATCACAAGCAGGCAGAGAGGCAGGCAGAGAGAGGGGAGGAAGCAGGCTCCCTGACGAGCAGAGAGCCCGATGCGGGCCTCGATCCCAGGACCCTGAGATCATGACCTGAGCCGAAAGCAGAGGCCTTAACCCACTGAGCCACCCAGGCGCCCTATCATTGTAAATATTTCGTCTGAGATTACTTTGCAAAGTTCTTAAATATAACCTTGAGGATTTCATTTTGTGTGTGTTAATCTTCAATTAAACTCCTCATTTTTGGTTTGAAATAGTCTTATTTTGTACTTTCTTGAAAGACAGTTTTGACATATGTAGAAATCTAGGTTGGCATGGTTTTTTTCTTCAGCAGATCCCTGATCAGGGCCTTCCACAGTATCACAGAACACTAATTATACAGCGAGTGAGTGACAACAAGTAACTTTGTGTACGGTCTTAAGAATAGAAGTATTAGGGGTGCCTGGCTGGTTCAGTCAGTAGAACATGCAACTCTTGATCCCAAGGTTTTGAGTTTGAGCCCCAGGTTGGGTGTAGATATTACTTAAAATCTAAAAAGAAAAGAAAAGAAAAGAAAAGAAATACTAACATTAAGATGGAGGCATGGAGTTTTGGGTTATCACCCAAGGGTAGTAGCACTGAATAAGTAGGAAGAATAATAAAATGGATATCTGATTAATTGTACTAGAAAGCGGGTAGATGCTCTCCAATCCAGTCTTCCTTTTATGGACACAAGCTTCATTTACATGAGCCATGTAAATGAGTTTTGGGCAATGAAATATAGGCAGAAGTTATTATGAAATTATATCTTCATTGTTTTCTCATTTGTGCTCCTCCACAGGGATATCTTTTCCAGCGTCAGTGATTTCAGTTTGCATACACCTCACCAGGATTTAGCTGCAGGTTCAGGCATGGACTGGGGCCCTTCTGGGTGCATTTTTAACATATTCCTGTGTGGTGTTAATGCTATTGGTTTGGGAACCCCTGGATTACAGCACTATTTAATGTTAATACACAATGGTGCTGCAAGTTATCTTTATATCACCTATTTTTAAACCTTTCAAGTATTTTTTATGTCATATTGTTAACCATAGTCATCATGCTGCACATTTCATCGCAGGACTTATTCTATGTTATGGTTTTTAAGTCTATTTTTTTCCTCAGAGGTTGAGGAGGCTTGCCTAAGGCCACCAAGGAGAAGTCTCCTATTACAGCTCACCCAGGATGGGGCTTTGGCCCAAGGTGGCCACAGAAATCTGGACGTGGTCCCTGCCTTTGGAGCCAAAAGCAGTATTTCCCAAGGTCCCTCGCTGCGCTATTTGGCCAAGGTTGTGGAGAATGGGGAAGGCCCAGCCTAAGCTGGTCACATGCAGGGCAGAAACTACATTACCCAGCAGGCTGTGCCTTGTACGTGGACTGCCGTCTGTCGTCCAATAACAACCCGGGGTGAGGCGTCCCCTGCCCTCCGCAGAAGTGGGGGCGGGACTTCCGATGATGTCATAGAGGCTGTGGTGGGCGTGTGCCTGTTGGCTGAGGGAGGGGGCCCAGGGGGAAGGAGAGCAGGACGACCCTCTGCCCTTTGGTGTGAGCCGCGCCAGCCTGTCCCCCTCACTCTCCCAGACCTGCACCAGTCTGCAGTCCTCCGGCACCCTCGGCCTTGAGTGCCTTTTGCAGGATGGCAGCTGAGGCTGGGGGTGCGGTCCACGCCCCGCCCGCAGCCGGACGAGATGGGAGTGGACTAAACTTGAAGGGCGCACCGGTCCCTCCGGGTTCCCGGCGTGTGCTGGCGGCGGGTGAGTGGGTGCCTGCTGCTGGGACCTAGTCTCAGAGCCCCGATAGAGAGGATCCTGTGATCCGGGGCTTCTCGCTCTCCCCACCTCTGAGTTTGGGCTCCTGGCGGTGAGTCGCTGTTGGACAAAGGCCCTTAATCAAGACCAGGAATTGTATGGCGCCCCTCCCGTTTCTGGAACCCCGTAGGATGAAGTGAGGTTTTCCAGTCACAAGAACGAGCGTGAACATACCCTTGGATGTGGTGCTGAACTGGGAATGTTCGCGAACACACGTCCACACAGCGTCTTTTATGGTTCCATACAAATTTTAGAATTGCTCTAATTCCGTGGAAAATGCCTTTGAAATGTTGATAGGGATTGTGTTGAATCTGTAGATTGCTTTGGGTAACATGGACAGTTTAACAGCATTATTTCTTCCAATCTATTAGCACAGAACATCTTTCATTTGTAAGCGGTTGGTTTTTCATAGATGCCCTAAACAGGTTGAAAAACTTCCCATCTAACCCTAATTTGCTGAGAAATTTTATCAGACTGGTTTTGAGTCTGAAATGCTTTCACTACATCTTTGAAGATTTTTATTTTCCTGATAATATGGACTACATTATAGGCTACATTATTAAGTCAGTCTGGCATACCTGGTAAACCACACTAGGTTATGACTTATTGGGGCTTATATACGTGTATGGCAGGATTCAGTTTGCTAAAATTCTGTTAAGATTTTAACTCCAGTTAACATACAGTGTTTTATTAGTTTCAGGTATTCAAGATTGTGATTCAACATTTGCATACATCGCTAAGTGTTCATTTCGGCAAGTACACTCCTTAATCCCCCTCACCTCTTTCCCCTATCTCCCTACCCACCTTTCCTCTGGTACTGTCAGTTTATTCTCTATAGTTCAGTCTATTTCTTGGTTTTTCTCTCTTTTTTTCCCTTTTGCTTATTTGTTTAATTCCTCATAAGAGGGGAGCCTGGGGGGCGCCTGGGGGGCTCTGTGGGTTAAAGCCATTGCCTTCGTCTCAGGTCATGATCCCAGGGTCCTGGGATCGAGGCCCACATCGGGCTCTCTGCTCAGCGGGGAGCCTGCTTCCTCCTCTCTCCTCTCGCTCTGCCTGCCTCTCTGCCTACTTGTAATCTCTCTCTCTCTGTCAAATGAATAAATAAAATCTTAAAAAAAAAAAAGAGGGGAGCCTGGGTGGTTCAGTTGGTTAAGTGTCTGCCTTCTGTTCAGGTCATGATCCCAGCGTCCTGGGATTGAGCCGGGGCACTGGGTTCCTCACTCAGCAGAGCGTCTGCTTCTCCCTCTCCCTCTGCCCCTTCCCTCTGCTTGTGCTATTTCTCTGGCATTCTCTCTCAAATAATCTTTAAAAAAAATCCTCATGAGTGAAATCATGTGGTATGTCTTTTTCAAAGTGATTTATGTTATCTACCATTATGCTCTGTCTCCATCTATGTCATTGCAAATGGCAAGATTTCCTTCTTTTTGATGGCTGAATAATATTCCATTGTGTATATGTATACCATATTTCCTTATCCATTTGTCAATCTGTGGACAGCTGAGCCGCTTCCATATCTTGGCTATTTTAAATAATGCTACTATAAACACTAGGGTTCATGTATCCCTTTGAATTAGTGTTTTTGTATCCTTTTGGTAAATATCCAGTGGTATGATTGCTAGATGGCAAGTTAGTTCTTTTTTTTTTTTTTTTTAAGAGTAGTTCTATTTTTAACTTTTTGATCTTCCATACTGTTTCCCACAGTGGCTGCAACAGTTTGTATTCCCACCAAAGGCGCCTGGGAGCTCCTTTTTCTCCTCATCCTCTCCAGCACATGTTGTTGCTTGTATTGTTTATTGTTTAGCCATTATGACAGGTGAGGTGATATCTCAGTGTAGTTTTGATTTGCTTTTCCCTGGCGGTAAGCATCTTTTCATGTCTCTGTTGAAGATTTGTATGTCTTCTTTAGAGAAATTTCTATTCATGTCTTCTGCCCATCTTCTAATTGGATTGTTTTCTGGGTGTTGGATTTTATGAGTTCTTTATATACATTGGATACTAGCCCTTTATCGGATGTCATATCCAAGTATCTTCTCCCATTCTGTCAGTTGCCTTTTAGTTTTTCTTTTGCTCTGCAGAAGCTTTTTATGTAATCCCAATTGTTTATTTTTGCTTTTGTTTTCCTTGGCTTAGGGAACCTATCTACAAAAAAAGAAAAAGTTGCTTTCTCTTTATTGTGTATTAGCGAATGGTTTTTTTAAAAAAAAATATTTTATTTTAGATAGAGAGCACTTGAGAGTTGGGAGAGGGAGGGAGAGAATCCTCAAGCAGACACCCCACTGAGCATGGAGCCTGACGTGGGGGTTGATCCCTGGGCCCTGAGACCATGACCTGGAGCTGAAATCAAGAGTCAGCTACCCAGCCAACTGAGCCACTCAAGTGTCCCTAACAATTTTTTTTTTATTTAAAGTAGGCTCCACACTCAGCACGGAGCCCAGGGTGGGGCTTGAACTCACAACCCTGAGATCAAGACCTGAGCTGAGATCAAGAGTTGGACGCTCAACTGACAGAGCCACCCAGGCGCCCCACATAGTAGTGGTTTTTGATTTGTGGTTGCCATTAGGTTTGTATATGATACCTTCTGCATATAGCAGCCTATATTACGTTGCTGGTCATTTAAGTTTGAACCCATCCTTTACTCCTCTTCTCCCCCCTCCCACCCCCACACAAACACATTTTAGGTGTATGTTGTCATATTTACTAGTTTTGTGTTTCCTACCTGCATACTGTTACTTTTGGCCTTTTCTTTCCAAAGAGTCCCCTTTAATATTTCTTGCATAACTGGTTTAGTGGTCATGAACTCCTTTAGTTTTTGTTTTTCTGGGAAACTCTCCTGTTCTGAATGATAGTCCTACTGGATAGAGTATTCTTGGCTGCAGATTTTTCCCATTCAGCACTTTGAATATATCCTACCACTCCCTTCTGATTTGGAAAGATTCTGCTGAAAAATCCCAATAGCCTTATGGGGTTTCTCTTGCATGTAACTGTCTTCTTTTGTCTTGCCACTTTTAAACTTTTTTTTTTTTTACCACTATATTTTGCCATTTTAATTACAATATGCCTTGGTATGGATCTGCTTTTGTTGATTTTGTTAGGGGTTCTCTGTGCCTCTTGGATGTGTATATCTGTTTGTTTCCTCAGATTCGGGAATTTTCTTTCTTTTTAAAAAAAGATATCCTTATTTGAGAGATAATGACAAGTGGGGAGGAGGAGGAGAAGCAGGCCCCCACTGAGCAGGGAGCCCAATGCAGGGCTCCATTCCAGGCCCCTGGGATCAAGACCTGAGCTGAAGGCAGACACAATCGAGCCACCCAGGAACCACAGATTACGGAATTTCCAGCTATTATCTCTTCAAATAAGTTACTGAGTCCACTCTTGTTTTGCATAATTTTTTCTTTTGTTCATCTTGATTACTTTCCATTACTTTTCCAGGTCATTCATTCATTTTTTCTAGCCTGCTGTTCATTGCATCAGGTGTGTTTCTAATCATGTTTATTACACTCTTCATCTGATTGTTTTTTTATCTCCATGTTAAGGGCCTGTGATTATCTTCCACTCTTTTTGGCCTCTCATGCTTTCCAAGCTAATTGCTGCCGGTATTTGTTTTCCCTGTGCAGTACCCTCCATGGGAGTGTCTCTTGATCTTCTCCATCAGCGTGACCCTCTCCCTACTCGATCAGCCATGATCCAGTTCTCTCCCAAACCATGTCTCCACACTTCCTACCTTCTTTGATGTGGCCTCTTCTCTATCTTTAGTTGTGGAGTTTGTTCCACCGGTCTTCAGGTTGATTTCTGGGATATTTAGGATGATCTGATATTTAGTTGTATTCGTGGTATGAGGCCATCTTACAGTCCCCCTACTCGCCACCATCAATCCACCTCCAAAAATGTTTTTGTTAAGGTTTTGCTATATCTATGTTCATGTGGATATTGTTCTGTAATTTGTTTTAATATCATCCTCATTTAGTATCATGTAGTATTGGGTTCACTTAATTAGCTGGGAAGTGTTTGAACTTTGTTTTGTATACAGTTGGTACTGTTTGTTTCCTCAGTTATCAGATATCTGTATACAATTGGTACTGTTTTAGCTTTAAATATGCAATAAAGGTTCCTACATGTTTGAGGGACGAGCCTAAGCTGAGAGCCACAGAGAAAACAGGAACATAAGTCCTACAACCATAAGGAACTGAAAATGTCCAACAATTCAAATGAGCAGAAAGCAGAATCTTAGAGACTCCAGAAAAGATCACATCCCTGCGAACACCCTGATTTTAACTGATTGAGACCTGTCTTACGTAGGACTTCTGATCTACAGTACTGTAACAGAAAGTGTTCTTTATGCCATAGGTTTATGATAATTTGTTAGGATAACACTACAAAGCTAATAAATCAACATCATTCTGTGAGCATTTCTTGACTAATCCAAGACTATTTCCTAGGCTCATGTACCTTCCTGCACCAACATGAAAATAGCCTCTAAGGAATTCTGGGTCTTTTTACTGAAAAACTGTACCAGTAACTGGGCATTAAATATGCTCATATCTGCTGGGATGCCACTGCTTCCTAGGCTCTTTCACAAGAGTTAGGGGATATGTACACAGGTAAATATTTTTACATACATTGAAAATCTTTAAGTTCATTTAAATCTACAAAGATTTCACAAGATTGGATAAGGACTCCTAAGACTCCTGCATACTCAGATAATGCTTTTATTTACAAGCAAAGATACAGCACCATAAGAGAAAAAGAATATAATACCAAATATGCAGCCGCTAACAAATAAATAAATTGAAATTCATGAAAATTAATAAATTCTTCCCTAGGAAAGAGACTATTAAGAACTAAAATAAAAAGAAAGAAAGAAAGAAAGAAAACTCAAAGGCATAGACCGAGAAAACATCGGTAAAGTATATACCAAGTAAGGAACTTCTATGTAGAATATGTTAAGTCACAAAACAGTAAGAAACCAACCAATTTTTCTAAAAGTAAGCAAAAAACATGAAAAGGTAATTCACTAAAGAAGATGTATGTATGGGTGGCAGATAAACAGAGACTAATGCTCAACACTGAGCCATTAGAGAGACAGGTTAAAACCACAAACCTACTATAAGGGCTGAAATGAATGGTCCATGTCTTATACACAAGGATCAGCAACGATGTGAAGAAATCTAACACTCTAGGAGGAAATATGAAATGGCATAAACATCTAGAACAGAAGTTGGCAAGTTCTTATAAAGTTAAATATTTAGATCAACTTCCTACATGACAGTGTGTGAGGAGCTTTGCAGGCCTGCTTCCCATTAAAACTGGGGGAAATTATAAAAACAACTTAAAAGTCTCTGGAAACGGTCCTAGCGTATATAGCAAATGAGAAAACACTCGAGAACATCTAATATTCCGTAAGAACAGCAAGAGCCAGTCACATTTGAACTAAGACCATTCCCTCTCTCCCCACTCCAATGATAGAGGTGGAAACTCCACTCCAGACTAATATATCCAAGAACACAGGACTCCCTCTCCCTGGAGCTCCCAGGCAGAGACTTATCTTCTCAGGAGGCAGTATGTCAGGATATTTGGATGAGTGATGTTCGACTGCTGGCTCCCTCATAAGGGCTACTTCCAGAGCTCCTCTGTTTTAAGTGAGGTTGACCAGGAGACTGCATGTGTACTGCACTCCTAAGTCCTCTCTCCAGTCTGAACATTCTGGTGCTCAACAAGGTTAAGCCTTCGGCTGAGGCCTTTCTTCACATTTACTATATTTGTTAGGCCTATCTGGATTATGAAGTTTCTGTTGCTGAATCAGAGCCGACCTCTGGTTAAAGGCTTGTCCACTTTTGCTGCATTCAAGACTTTTCTCCACTGTGAACTTTCTGGTGTTGGATGAGGTTGAAACGCTGGCTAAATGATTTCCCACAATCGCTGCATTCATAAGGCATTTCTCCAGTGTGAATCCTCCGATGTTTAACAAGGCTGGAGCTGTGGCGAAAAAATTTCCCACATTCCCTGCACTCATAAGGTCTTGCTCCAGTATGAACTCTCTGATGTTTAACAAGGCTGGAATTCTCACTGAAGAATCTTCCACATTCGTTGCACTTAAAAGGCTTTTCTCCAGTGTGAACTTTCCGATGTTGCATGAGGCTAGAGCTTTGGCTAAAAAACTTCCCACATTCGCTGCACTCGTAAGGCCTTTCTCCAGTGTGAACCCTCCAGTGATTAATAAGGCTTGACTTGTGGCTATAGAATTTCCCACATTCGCTGCACTTATAAGGTCTTTCTCCAGTGTGAACTCTCTGATGTTTCATGAGGCTTGAGTTAAAGCTAAAGAATTTCCCACATTCACTGCACTCGTAAGGCCTCACTCCAGTGTGGATCCTATGATGCTGAACAAGTGTGGAATTATGCCTGAAGGCTTTTCCACATTCACTGCATGTAAAAGGCTTTTCTCCAGTGTGAACTCTCTGGTGTTGAATGAGGTCAGCATTGCGGCTAAAGGATTTTCCACATTCACTACACCCATAAGGCCTTTCTCCAGTGTGAACTATTTGATGTATAAAAAGGTTTGATTTATGGCTAAATAATTTCCCACATTCGCTGCATTCATAAGGCTTTTCTCCAGTATGTAGTCTCTGGTGCTGAACAAGTAAGTATTTCTGACCAAAGGCTTTCCCACATTCGCTGCATTTGTAATGCTTTTTTCCAAGGTGAAAGGCCTCCCCACTTTTGGTGCTCCTTTGTGGCTCCCCTCTGCCATGGGTCACCTGATGGTTGAGAAAACCAGAACTAACTGGGAAGTCCGTTCCGCCCTCTGCACCCTCTTCTCTTCTTAAAGGTTTCTCCCCACAGTGCAGCCTCTGGTGTTGACGTTTTGCTCTGAGCACTCCTAGATGAACGCTCTGCTCACAAGGTGCTTCCTCAGCCTCTGCTCTACGCCGCCAACCTGAAAGCAAAGAAATGCTGATGAAGTGTGTGCAGCCTTCCGTGGGAGGATGCAGCATGCTTACCAATGTGTCTCACACACCCAGTAACTAGTCCGTCGTATTGCTGGCAGAATCAGGCCTGAGGCTCTGAGTGAGGAAGGGCCTGCTGTGCCGCGCCAGACCTGGCAAGCTCGCAGACTGGTGGGAGCAAGCAAGCAGCAAGGAGCTCATGAGCAGCAAGGAGACCAAGAGGCAGTGCGGCTCTGGGAGGAGAGGCTGGGTCTCCAACACACTCCTCTCTGCAAATAGCCTTCAGCAGGGCTGCTGATAGCCCCGGAACACAGTGCAGGAGGGTGTGGGCAAGCCCAGAAAACAACCACATAAAACTGAGTACCTGGTGTTCAGGGACTATTAAGGATACGTGCACACACCTCAAGACACATTCTGTGAAAGCCTGTATCATAACCTTGAAAACTTCATATTCTGCTGCCTCAACCTCCCCACAGACAGGCCATGAACTCTGCGACCACACACACTAGTGTGATGTGGGCCCCTGCCACAGGTCCTCCTTCCTACCCTCCCCCCTGACTGGGACCTAGCATCATTCAAACGCACCAGTGAAATCCCCTCACCCCTTTTCTTGTGCACCCTCCCTGACTCCCCAGGAAGGTCATCACCACAGGTCCTCTCTACTTCTCCCTGGCCTGGCTGAGCCCGTTCCTCTGGGACTTCCTCCCAGGCGACCCCCCCCCCCCCCCTCTGTCTCTCTAGGACCTGTGAGTATACTAAATTTTGTTATTCCTGCGCCTCTCCTGTCATGGCTGCCCCTCTTTTCATAAGAGAATATAAAATGATTTACATCGCGAACAGGATGGTCTGTGATGCCAATCATTCACAGGTGAGGGAAGACTTAGTAAAAGTCCTTTAGCTGCTCAGCTTACTAACCGGCTGTCTACCATCTGGGAAGGCTGGGTGTCGTGCTGGCCCTGCTCTGGGCTGCTCTGCGTTGCCTCTCTCAGGCACCGCCAAGGCTTTCCACCCTAAATTGTGGCGCTCATTCTCCTAAAATACCCTGAGACGTCACTTCTGGCCAGCCCTGACTCAACAGGGTGCTGGTGAGGAGGGGGAGTATTCTCCTAGTGCTCCCTGAGTAAGGGACAGACTGGTAGAATTGGGCAAAAACAGGAAGTCTCCACTGGAATCGAGGGTGAGTGTGGAAGGGTAATCTCCTTGCAGCCGCCAAAGAAACACGGCGTATCAGTTGTTGGCTATTAGCTGATTTGTCAGCAGAGGAGGGCTGGGCAGCCCTCAGGAGAGAGAACTCCTATGGGCTCATGGCACCGGGACCGGGAGGTTTCTTGTGTTCCCATTCAAGTCCATGATGCTCCTCAGTCCTAAGCAGGGACACGGCATCTCCTCCACGGGAAGTCTGCCATGGCATGCTGTGAGGGTCAATGCTGCTGGCAACCCCTTCCTTCACTGTGTGTGTTGCTGCTGTGGCTCTTTGCCTCCCAAGCCCATGGGCATCGATGGGTCCCCTCCCTGGACATAAGTGGCTCAAGTTCTTATGGCCCAGGATCCCAGCAGGAACATTTCACTCTAGCACCTCTCAATAACCAGAGGAAGTTAGCCAATAACTCAAGAAAGGTAAACACCTTCAAAACCCTTCTGGGTTCTGCTTCATGCCACTGCCTATCGACTTGCCAACTCTACTCCCAAGGTCTGGGACCGAGCCCAAAAGGACATCCGGCCACCACAGCTCTCCTCAACAGATTCCAATCCAGCTGAGGTCACCCCAAGAGATGGGCCACAGGAAGGAAGCACCTAAGGTCTTTCCAGACCCAGCAGGTCAAGAACACAGATCACAAGGAATTAGAAACTAAAACAACTGACTTCAGAAGACTGGAAATCCAAACGATTCTAAAAGATTTCATGCAAAGAGATGGGGGAAAGGAGCTCACTGGTTACCAAGAGCACTTAATACGGGCTTGCAGCTCCTGCTCACAGACAGCCCCAGAGATAAGGCAGCTGCTGCCATTTCTAAGGAGCCTAAGATACATAATTTACTTAAAGATCCTCTGGCCCAACAAGTTCAAATCTCACATGGTATCTTGGGCTGAAGGCACCCAAGGAGGATGGAGGGCATCACAAGTGCCCGGGCAGGGGTGACAGAGGGCAAAACTTCTGATGAGATTATAAAAGCTTCAGATGAGGAATCTGAAGCTTCTGCCAGCCCTCAGCCCTTCTACCTGTCTTCACTGATTGGGATGTTCATGGCCGGGAGATGGACGACAGAACCATAAGTGCGTGCTTATTCTCCTCTGCAGAAACTGGAACAGTTTAGTGGATCTAACAGTACCTTGAACAAATCCCAAGTGTGTTTTTAATCCAGGGGAGGCCCCTTTATCAGTCTAGGAGTTGTTCTTACAGGTGCCCTTCCCAACATAGGGTGGCATTGCTTAATTTCATTGACATGTCTCACACCAAACAGGATGGAACTGATTTCCCAATGTGCCGTAAGGGCTCCACCCTGACTGACAGTCTGACTTACCACACTCTGCCTCCCAGTATGCAGGTACCCCCCCAACCTATACTCTTTACTCTGCTCCTTCTTTCCCAACTTGCTGACACCCTTGCTGCCTCCAGGTGACTTACTGACAACTGAGAGACCCCACGAACTAGCCACTAGGCAAACCATCCCCAAATTACAACTACAGGAAATATTAGAAGAGCCCCACCCATCATTACCCACAGGTCTGGTGGCTCAGGGAACCATTCCTCTGGAACCATCCAAGGATGCTTCCAGCTCCAAAAATGGCAATAACCAAGGCCAACCCAGTGAGGATTCAGCTAGTCCTCAGGCCTTGTCCTACCACCCAAGGCAATCACCCACATACAACTCTGCTAATTCACTAGAACTCTTAAACATTTCCTAACTGTATGGACTACAAGAGCCCAAGTCACCATCATTCCAAGCAACCCATTCAGATTTAAAGGAGGTGCCCCTTTTAAACTACAGGGTAATGCCAGTAAAACTATTCATGGCAAAGAAACTGCACTCAGTGTCAACACTGCAACGGTCCTTGTTAAATGACTGCCTGTCACCGGGACCCCTAATGCTTTGAGTTTTCCTGTTATAGACGGAGGGGCCATTGCATGCCACATACAAAGCTGGAATGCTCCAAGGTCCCTGGTCTTACCAGTCAGAATCACCACATGAGAACCCATAGGGCTGCTCCTGCTGGTGAAGGTAGGAAACACACCACAGTATCACTGGAAACAAGGTACGCTGGCCTTCAGAGTGCTGTTCAAGATCTACTAAATGAAGGGGCGATGATTCTCACTATTTCTCCTTTCAATAATCCTATCTGGCCAGTCTTCAAGGCTTCACCAACAGGACCACTTAACTATTGATTATCCAAACCCCAAAGCTTAAGTTCTCCCCATCAAGGTTCTAATACCTAACATAACAGAATTAATAGAAGATATCCCAAGGGTGCCCAGTGACTACTACTATCTGTGGCAGATCTGGACAATAGATTTTATTCAGTGCCTATTACCAGGCACAGCCCATTTGCCTCTACCTTTCAAGGAACCCAACATACATTACTGAGTTGTCCATGAGTAATTTAAACAGCCCAGTGACTGCCTGCAATCTGTACTGTCGGGAACCAGACAGGGTCCCCCCAAAGCACCTCATTTGCTTACTCCACCTGCCTTTGTTCCCAGCTATACTCACGCAGGATGGCTGCAAATTATAATCAAGCCTCCTCCCGCCCCCCAACAGGCTTACTGCTTGTGCCCAGAAGCCAACTGCACTTGACCAGTTCCCATGTTAGGTCTTTTGCCCTCCTCATGTTAACTACCTCACGGGCACATTATGCTTTAAATAACGGCACCTCAGGCACGCCTGGGTGGCTCAGTCCATGAAGCATCAGACTCCTGGTTTCAGCTCATGTCATGATCTCAGAGGCATGGAATTGAGCTCTGTGTTAGGCTCCATGCTCAACGCAGAGCCTGCTTGAGATTCTCTCCCTTTCCCTTTGCCCTTTCCCCTGCTCACGCACTCTCCAATAAATGAGTAACGGCACCTCTGGATTCTTCTGCGGCCCCAATTCATGGGTATAGCACTTTATATACTTTCCCCTACTGATGCCCAGTGAGTCTGTACACCAGTGTGCAGTGGCTGCACTGAGTAGTCTCTCAGTTCTTTATCCACCAGGCACCTCCCCTTTGCTCTCAAACCCAGGGAAAACAGGCAATTTTTATTCCCATCGTATCAGGACCCATCATACCATGGAAGACACCAGAGCTGGCCCCAGCAGAGCAGCCTTTGTGTCAAACAGGACTGTATCATGACTGTCAGTCATGACCTCTTGGCAGCCCGCTGAAGACCATGCACCAAGACCGCACTAAGTAGTGTCCCTGTGCAACAAGTACACAAGTCTCTATGCCCAAATGGTCATGGGTGACAGACCTGCTTAACTGTTTACGGGCCAGAAAAGGAGGTGTTGGCGCTATTCGGGGTACCTCCTGCTGTATGTAAATCAGTAGTTCTAGACCGCTACCAGCAAAACTATGAAGATTAGGCCAAGAGGTAAAAATCTTTCATGAGATAACCAAAACCCTCCAGTAGATTTCCTTACACCAAGAGCTATGTGACCTGTTCTCTTGACTCCCTGCCCCTCACCAAGTGCAGGCCTGCCTGTGGCCTGGGTTTCAAACCCTCATCACATGCCTAGTAGGACTCCTCTCAGTTGTCGCCTGTGTCAAAGTCTGCCTTTGATGGGCAGACCAAGCTACTCCGGTCACCTTTAACGTCTCTACAACCCCGGTGGCAAGCGGTACCCATCAGTTAGTACTGTTAAAGATGCTGAGACATCACAGGGTTCACTGTATTGTAACCTTTTAAATTTCACATTTTCCTGTTGCCTCAACATCCCCACAAACAGGCTGTGAGCACCCCACCCAGATGACCAGCCTAACCAAGTGATGAGGCTGGTTCCTGTCACAAGTCCCCCTCTTGCCCTCTGTGACCCAGTGACACTCAAATGTTCCAAATGAAATCCACTCACGCCTACTTCTGTGTACACCCCCGACCCCCAGGACAGGCACGTGCTCACAGGTCCTCCCTCCCTCTCTGCTCCCCCTGCCTGCGTGAGCCCATGCCCTGGGTGGCCCCTCCCCTGTGACCCAGCTCCCACACTCACCCTCAGCTGTCCTAATTGTCTCTCTCGATCTGCTGAGCATAAGCTTTGTTTCTCCTGAGCTGCTCCTGTGTCTCCTCTCGTGGCCATGCCTGACTGACCATCTCACGAAGAATACAAAGGCAGGCCACTGTTGGGGGGCATTACAGAGGAAGCAGTAGGAAGGATAGAGAGGCGGGGGACAGCCCTGGGTCAGAAATCAGAGTAGACATAGTAAGGGCGCAACTGAGAAAAGATGGAAATCAGTCGTGGCCCGTGCCTTGGCACCAAATCATCAGGGCCCAGCAGAAGGACTCCCGGTATGACCTGAGCCCATCCCCAAGTTCACGCCTGCCCAGCTCCGCCCTCGAAGTACCTCTTGGCATGGCTGCAGTAAGGGCTCCACAGGGAGGCAAAAAGGGTTCTCTCCACCACTCCAATTGGGTAATTTCATGAGTCCTGGAAGATGCAAGTCCTAAGGGAGAGAGAACACAGGTGGGTCAAAGTGACCCATCCCATGACAGCCCAACTAAGTATTACAGAAGAATCCTGGAGGAGACTCTTGCAAGAACCCAGGGAAGCAGTTGCCATGTCAGTGCCTCAATTACTGGGACAGGCACGTCCCACATGTCAGCCAGAGGAAGAGAGCAGATCCTGGGGCACATAGCTGCCAGGGATCTTCATGGCATCCCAGGCCATGGGGAGACCAACGGGGTGTGATCCGTTAGGCTGCCTGCAAGACTCCTAATCCCCAAATCTTCTCCTGCATGGTTTTGGGGCAGCAAGTATTGAGGCAGCTCAAGAGGAGAAGGGGTGTACACAGCCCAGGCTATCACAACATCTAGTCACACGCACAAGGCAAGAAAAAATGCCCACGGTCCAGCTCCGGGAAGGCAAGACCTGCCCCTGAGGGAAAGGGGAAGAGCGGAGCCCAGCCAAGGACGCTAGAATGCGCTGTGAGGACCTTACCCAGAGAGGCCATCAGTGAAAAGTTCTCCAGCATCACATCACGGTACAGGAGTCTCTGGGCTTCATCAAGGAGCCCCCACTCCTCCCAAGAGAAGTAGACAGCCACATCCTCAAAGGTCACATGGCCCTGTCAAGACAGGATGGTTGAGTTGATGTGCAGCTTCCTTTCCCAGGACTCTAGGCATCCTCACAAACGTCCACCCTCCTCAGTGTCCCAACAGGCCCTGTGTTCAGCCCTCAGCAACAACAGGTGGGCAGGTAAATGCCATCTGAGCTATGGGCCTGGGGTCTGCCCAACAATTGACCTGGGATCTCCCAGACTGTACTTCCCAAACACAACTAACTTTGGGCCACTGTTCTCCCTTCAGCCGCCAGTATAAGAGCCTGGGGCCATCAGTTTACTCTTCCACCCAACATGCACATTGCCATACCACACCTCCCTTCACTGCCACCAGCACCCCTACACCACATCCTGCATCTCCCTCGTTTCACTGCACCCTAGTGTGGCACATGCCATCCAGAGAGTGCTTGACAAATGTAATCAGAATCCCATTCTGTCCCAGGATCCCAATGACCCTGCTGCCAGAGGCAACCCCTAAGCCTGCTTTCAAGGCCTTCCTGCCTGGCCCATACCCTTGCTTCATCCTCAGCCACCAAGAACCACACAGAGATTTCAGACACCCTTGGCCCTCTTCCACTTCTGTGTTGCAAAGGTGTCACCTCACCTGCCTCAGTTTCCTCTGATGCTTATTAGAAGCCCCAGCCCAAGCCCAACCCCACTTGTCTCTCAAGCTAGGCCTACAATTGCCCCAGAGGATCTCATTTTCTCTTGAGCTAATCCCCTGGTCCCAGCAAGGGTCTGAACAAGAGCCTGGGGATCCCAGAACTGAATGAATAAGCAGTGGCACCAGCCTCGCTGTCACCTCACTGCCTTGTCTCCCCATCTATCTCATGTCGTTGGCCACAGCCAGACCCTCTTCATGCCTACATCCTGACCGCAGGGACACTATTCTCCCTCCTGTGTCTTTGTGAAGCCCACTACCCCCATCCAGGTATCCAGCAAGAGACTCAGTCCTCAGCCCCACACTCTCATTACCTGAAGATGCTCCTGCCAAATCTGATCCCCGGCTCCGTCCTGGTTCACATCCCATCCGTACTCTGAGTGTCTCCAGTCTGACCACTTGACCTCAACTCCACGCTCGTGTGTCCAGGTGCCCAATCAACACAACCACTTAGGGGTCTCTGAAGCATCACAGTTCAACAAAGCCCAAACCTGACTCCTAATACTCCCACGGAAAATGACTCTTACCACCAACTCTGACATGGTGGTACTTCCCTGCTTCTAGCTACTAGAGCCAAACATCTCCGAGTCACTGCTGACTGTTCCACTTCTTTCTCCCACCCTCTACATCAGAAAGTCTGCTTGGACCTACTGGAAAAACAGACGCAGATTCCAACCCACATCCCACCTCCACGGCCACCATTCACACTCACTCAGACGACTGCAGCCGCCTCTGCCCCGGTCTGCTCCCTGTTCTGCAGCGGGAGCAGCTCCTTAAGGCTGGCCTTACCACTTCCCTCTTCTGCTCCAAACCTTCCCGGCTCCCGCCACTCCGGAACAGAGGCCCAGCTCCTGGCTTCCATCAGGTCTTACTTCTCTTTCCTACTGTTTCTACCAGACCTGATAGAGACCTAAGGTTGTGTGAGCATTCCCGGCCCAGCTTCACCTCTAGTATTTTTCTAATGTTTATCACCATGAATGTAAGGTCTTATAAATGTCATGCCACTGGTTGCCAGAAGTGGGAACCAATCCCTGTAATTTCTGGTCTGGACTCAGGCCCCTGACCTTAGGTGATCATCTTCCAGGGATCTGGGATGGAAGAGTAAGGAGAAGAGTAGGCAGAGCCACAGAATCCTGCAGCCCTCGCGGGTGGGACTGAATAAGATGAGGATGTACCCCCCACTTACCTCTGCATGGTCTGGAAGCAAATCTGCAACAATAGGAACCTACAGAAAAGCAAAACCATGAGAAGCAGGCAACACTGTTGGACCACAAAGGCCCACTCAAGCCCCTCACATCATTTGGGCCTCAGTCCTCAGGGATGCCTCTTATCAGCTGTGTGACTTCGGATAAATACTCAACCCCTCGGGTGCCTGGGTGGCTTAGTGGGTTAAAGCCGCTGCCTTCGGCTCAGGTCATGATCCCAGGGTCCTGGGATCGAGGCCCACATCGGGCTCTCTGCTCGGCGGGGAGCCTGCTTCCTCCTCTCTCCTCTCTCTCTGCCTGCCTCTCTGCCTACTTGTAATCTCTCTCTCTCTGTGTCAAATGAATAAATAAAATCTTAAAAAAAAAATACTCAACCCCTCTGTGCCTCGGTGTCATAATCTGTTAAATGGGGAGAATATGGTGCCCACCCAGTGGGGCTACTATGGGAACTGAATTCTTTCCTATGTGTCAAGTACTAAGTAGTAACTTTTACTGTCCTCCTAATTAACACCTTTGTCAACGTTTTCAGTGCAAATAAACTGGTAGGTATTGAAAATGTATTTTGAAAAAAAAAAAGAAAATGTATTTTGTACGTGCCTTTTAACTAAAAGAATGTGATATTTATATTAAGTAAGCGTTTATTTAAACATTAACTGGTAGGGGCACCTGGGTGGCTCAGTCACTTAAGCGTCTGCCTTCAGCTCAGGTCATGATCCCCTCACAGGTCATTGAGCCCCACACATCGGGGTCCCTGCCCTGCGGAGAGCCTGCTTCTCCCTCTCCCTCTGCTGCTGCCCCTGCTTGTGCTTTCTCTCTCTCTGCTAAATAAAAAATAAAATCTTTAAAAAAAATAAACATTAACTGGTAAAATACATGTTTGTATATATACATTTGCACGTGTGTGTATATACACGTGTGTATACATGTACATACGTAGGCATTAAAATAATGTGGGTTTAACAAGTTAAATTTATGTAGCACTTAATAGTTGAAGTTTTAATATACTTCTAAGCAGCTGATTAGAATTAAATATTTCTTTTTAAAGATTTATTTATTTATTTGTCAGAGACAGTGCACAAACAGGGGGAGCGGCAGGCAGAGAGAGAGAAGCAGGCTCCCCGCCAAGCAAGGAGCCCAATATGGAACTCGATCCCAGGACCCTGGGATCATGACCTGAGCTGAAGGCAGACGCTTAACTGACTGAGCCACCCAGCCATCCCTAAAATTAAATGTCTTAAACTCACACATTAATAAACTGGGGGTTGGGCCTGAGGAAACAGTAGATACTAGTCCTGGTGGCAACCTGGCTGCTTGCTACACACTCTCCTCAAGGCAATCCTGCTGGTGGGGGCCTTTCCAGCTACTCGTCCCTTCTGCCCTGAAGGCTGGGGGAACTTAAGCACCAAAAGGGGCTGCTCCACACACGTGACTGACTTTTCCTTTTGTCCATAAGGACTGGACTTGAGGGCTTGCTGAGCCCAGAATGGCAGGCCTACACCACCGAACATCTCAGTCTCCATTCCAGTCCCGGGTCCTTAGACCCTACAACCTTCCACTCCTGCGCACACCAACCAGAACCACTTGGGAATAGAGGGATCACCCTTCTGAAAGTAGCCCCACCCTCCAGGCCCATCTGAAATAAGAACTTTAAGATTCTCCTTCCCAAGTAGGGAGTCCCAGGCCTTGCCCTAGTCCAGGACAATATCCACCACCTCTTGGGTATCTTCATCCCAGATCCCTCCCCAGGACTTCAGACATGAGTGAGCAAGCTACCTATATGACACCTGCACTCGACATTGCCTTGTCCCAAATCCAACTCCTACTCTGCTACTCTTTTCCCTGAAACCGATGCCCTGCACCGACCTCCCCATCTCCATCCTTCCAGATATTTTCAGGAAACACTAAAAAAAGAAGAAAAAAAAAAGGAAGAAAAGAGGAAAAGAAAAAAGGCAAACAGAAAAACAGATGGTCCTTCATTCCTTCTGAGGCATCAGGTAATTCTGTCCAGTTTTTAAAATCCTCCGAGAAGGAAGGAAGGAAGGAAGGAGGAAGGAAGCAAGGGAAGAAAGGGAGAAAGGGAAGGAGAGAAAGGAAAGAAAAAGGAAGGAAGGAAGGGATAAAGAAAGAAGAACGAAAAGAAAGAGAAAGAAAAGGCAAACAGAAACACAGATGGTCCTTCATTCCTTCTGACGCATCAGGTAACCTGTCCAGTTTTTAAAATCCCTGCGACATCTACCAGTCCGCCGCCCTCTCCTGCCATCCGTACGGTCCAGTCCCGGTCACAAGTCTCCCGCAGTCTGTGTACGGGCTTCCTCCACCCTCCTTACCCCATCCCTTTGTGTCCCGTAAAAAGCCTCTGAAAACTCTGAGCGCCAGATGGGCGCCCCTCTGTTCACAACCCTCCGCGGCCACCAGCGGCCCCAGCACCAGGGCCCAGCCGCCGCGGCTGCCTTTCCAGTGTGACCCGTCCCCTCTCAACTTGTTCCCGGAGGACACGAGAGAGTCCCCAGGTTTAATTAAGACTCCCGCTCAGGCCGTGTCCCCGTGCCTGTAACCCTCCCACGCCCCAGCACACCGGCGGACAGAAACGGGGACGCGGCCGCGAGTGCCTCAGGGTCCCGCACCTGCGGGGCGCTCCCTGGGGGCTCAGCATGCGCGGGGAGGGGCCCGCACCAGCGCCTACCTGAGCCAGGTCCCTCCGCGCGGCCGCCGCCATCGGCCTCTGTGGGCGGAGCGGCGCCCCGGGAGGAGGACGAACCGGGAGTTCGGCCGCTGCCGAACCTCGGACCCGCCTCCTCTCGCGGCTTCCCGCTCTCGTCACCCTGGCCCCAGAGCAGCCTTCCCGAACCTCTGATCAGAGAGCGGCCCCCAGGCACCCCAAAACGCCCGCCCCTGCGGCCGCACCAGAAGTCCCGCCCAGCGCGCGCCGCACGCGAGGAAACGAGCGCTTTCATTGGCTGAGCGCGGGACGCGGGGCGCAGCGACTTCCGGGTAATGTAGTTTCCGCCGAGCCCTCCGTGGAGGGTGGGGGCTCACTGGCAGAGACACCCGGCAGGGGAAATCTGGGTTCGAGAGCTGTCCCAGACTCTCCTCCAGAGACTATCCTAAATGTAGATGTGCCTGGACTTCAGTTTCCCTGCGCAGCTGGTATTACGACAGTCTTTCCTTCTCTTGAAGAAGTTCAAGAGGGTCTTGAGAACCACAACGAAGTGGTTTCCTTGTATTGAACCAGTAGTACGTTACAGCAAAGCCAATCTGAGACACCAGGTATGTGATAGAAAAATGGGAACTGCACTCTTGAACTTTCGTCTTTATAGCTCTGCCTTCTTTGTCTTCCTCAGAGCACTATGCAGGTTTCTACCTGAATCTGTGTCTTCCAAATTGCAATTCTCATTGCCCAGATAAGAGTCTGTTCGCTCTACTTTGCGGTGACTTCTTTCTTGGTCAACAAGGTATACTCCAAATTTTTCCTCTTCTAGTCCGAAAAGTATACACTCTGATTCTATTTATTATATTTAAGCTAAAAATCACAAACATGTATGTAATACATTGAAGCTGTGAAAATTAGTAATGGGAAACCTCACTGAAATGGAGACGGGAGGTTTCTGCAGGGGAAGCTCTCCCTCCCTCCCAATTGTAGTTAATTGCAGACCCAACAGGAAGAGATGGACTTGATCGTTCCGGACAGGACTTTGCCTATTGATACTACTCTACTACTCTAGCCGCAGGAAGAAATGTTTTCCTCACCCACCCACCCCCAACCCCCAGACAATAGCTCAGCCAGTGCAAAACCACCACTTTTTGAACTCCCACTTTACTCCAATGGACTTGTAGTTCATAATGGCCTTCTCGAGTTCCCTTGTTTCTGCTTTAAAAATTGTGTCTGTCCTTTGTTCTCCAGACTTGCCTGTGCTTTTGCTGCAGGCTGTTTGTCCTGGATTGCAATTCTCTTTTCCCAAATAAACCCATCTTTTGTTAGTAAAATAACTGGCAGCTTCTATTTTTAAGGTAAACAGTTATAAATACATTTACTTCCCATTTATAAATATAAGGGATTTAGAACATTAAGCAGCTAGCCTTCTCTCAGTGGACGTTGTCTGAAGGAATGCTTGGGAATTCTGGTGTGGAGAACGAAGGTAAAAAGAACAAAATAAATTTCCTTACAACCTAACGCCCATTGATAAGTCCTTGAGATAGGCAGGTGACCTTCCTCTCAGAACTCAACTGCCTCGATGTTAATACTTTGCTGAGGGCAAAAGGCAATCTTAGCTTAATAATATCTTGACCTTCAAGATCCTGTAAGTCTCCTTTAACATACAAAAATACCAGGGATGTCTGGCTGGTTCAGTTGGTAGAGTGTGTGACTCTTGACTTCGGGGTTGTGAGTTCAAGTCCCACTTCGGAAGGCTGGATTTACGTAAGGGGAAAAAATATTTGTGCTGCCCTAATATATAAAAATTCCTTTAGAAACTTCATTTATCTCCACCCCACCAAAGATACATGGTAGCAGTCATTGTTCAAGCATATGGTCCACTTGTATACATTTGAACGGTCTGTGACTAAGGTTTTACTCTGCAGTAATAAATGATCTTATCCTAATAATAGCTAGCCCCTCAAGAGGCTAGTCCCTCAGGGTCCTGAAAACCTTACTTCCAAATTCCTTAGAGACTTAGGATAGACATAACTGCCTAGTAACTTTAGAGTACTTCGTCACCCCCTCACAACCCCAGTGCAGCTCTTTCTGCCCACAGGTTCTATCCCCATGCTTGAATTTTAACCACCTGTTTGCACTGATGACGTGTCAAGAATTCTTTCTTGACTTTTCACTCCAAACACAACATTTGTACATCAATTCCATCATTTTAATTCTATAGGGAGATATGAGCATTTATTTTTTATTTATTTTTTATTTTTTTTATTTTTAAAGATTTTATTTATTTATTTCACAGAGGGAGAGAGATCACAAGGAGGCAGAGAGGCAGGCAGAGAGAGGGGGGGAGCAGGCTCCCTGCCGAGCAGAGAGCCCGATGCGGGCCTCGATCCCAGGACCCTGAGATCATGACCTGAGCCGAAGGCAGAGGCTTTAACCCACTGAGCCACCCAGGCGCCCCCGAACATTTACTTTTGATAAAAAGATGTACCTCGGGCGCCTGGGTGGCTCAGTGGGTTAAAGCCGCTGCCTTCGGCTCAGGTCATGATCCCAGGGTCCTGGGATCGAGGCCCACATCGGGCTCTCTGCTCAGCAGGAAGCCTGCTTCCTCCTCTCTCCTCTCTCTGCCTGCCTCTCTCCTTACTTGTAATCTCTCTCTCTGTGTCAAATGAATAAATAAAAAAAAAAAATCTTTAAATAAAAAAAAAAAAAAGATGTACCTCTTTCTCAGTCTTGATTCTCTCTCTCACTGCAGACTTTTCATCTGGGATCACTCTTCTTTGTACTTGGATATTTAGTTTCGAATTTTATTTTCTGTGGGTTGGTTTTCCATTACATTCATCATTTTGGGCCTCAAATAGTCTTATGTCACAATTTCTTAAGAGACACTTTTACTGTGTATAGAAATATAATTTCGTGGCCATTTCTTCTGCATAGAGACTGTTCTTACTGCCCTCCTGACTCCCAGATGACATTTGGTAAATCGCCTTTCTCTCAGACATTCGTAACTTATCTATAAGGAATTGAATACATCTCTATATACAGAGTAAGAAATATTATCTTGTAAAAAGGTGTTTCACCTGTGTTCTACACAATCACTGATTATACAGGCAGGAGGAATGATTTCTGAGGTGACCAGAGACACAAACATCGCCCACGTGCTATAGCGGTGCTTAACATCTCTCTCCGTGTTCCACGTCATCGGGTGTCTGGAGTCTTTCTCTCCTGTTCCATGGAGGCTCACAAAACTAACTCTAGAGCTGCAGGGTATAAGAGTTTTTTTGATAACAATATTTATTAACTTCCAACTATAAAAATCGGGGTGAAATTAGCATATGGTCTGGCCACTGAATTTTTTAGTGAGCATGCTCTGCGTAAAGAGTCCTGAAATAATATCTCTAAACATTTCTGTAATGTGTTACCGATTGCACTCATCGGAAATATGAGAACGGCTCCTTTAAGGGAAAGCGAAGCTCCGCCTAAGCCTCAAGGAGACGCAATTTCTTGGCGCCGCCAGCTACGTGGTGGCCGCGACTCCCGAGGCGGCGCGGACGCCCCATCCAGTGTCGTTGGTTACCGACGAAACTACATTGTCCAGGATTCTCCACGGTGCTGGGCCAATGAAGGCCGGGGAGACGGGCATTTCCGTTGGCGCGGGAGACGTCAGGGAGGGACTTCCGTTCCGTCTTGAGCGGACATTTTGTTTGTTTTTAGGTGAACCCGCCGAGTCAGTGTCCTGCTCGCAGTAAGGCCTGAGTGATACGAGAGAGCGAACGCGAGAGGAGGCGTTGTCTCCCCTGAACAGAGGCGGGCCTGAAGATCGGGTCCTTCTACCTGTCGACCATTAATGACCCCGTCCCCTCCGCGCGCCCTCCTCGGTCCGCAGGTGCCGGTGGCGGCGGCCGCGCTGACGGACCCGGCGCAGGTGGGTGCTGCGCCCCCGCGGACCTCCCGCGACCTCCGTTTCTGAACCCAGACCCTCGAGTGAGAGCCGCCTCAGGTCCCTACAGCTCAGGCCCCTGTGTCCGGACAGCAGGGGCGCCGCTGGTTTCTGATCGCCGGTGTGGTGGGGTGTGGAAGGACGTCGCCGACAGAGGGACCAGCATGTGCAGAGGTTTGGCAGGCCGAGCATTCGGGAAACCCGGGGCCTTGGTGTGCGAACGGCTCAGAGTGTGAGGAGTTACACCTACAGTGTCAGCCTGAGCAGTTCTTCCGTCATCGTGAGCGTGCCTGGAGCCATGGAAGGTTCTAAACAGGGAGGGACGCGATCGAAGGCTTTTACCAGTATTTCATAGGCTGCTTATGGAACATGTAAACAAGGTTAGGAGATGATGAGGCTGGTGAGGCACAGAAAGACCTAGACCGAGGTAACACAGCTGTTAGGTGGCCTAAGAACGTAGGCACAGAGGGTAGGCCGATAGCCCTGGGTCTTTGTGGCAGGGCAGGGGTAGGGGATAGGCGTGAGCGCCTTCGTGGTTGCTTGTCTCTCACTGTCTCCCTCTTCCCCCAGGTTTCGATGAACGCAGAAGTATTTATGGACGCTGTACAGGTGAGGGAAGGGTGTCTATACGCTCAACCATCCCACCCCCACCCACATGGTCTGCAGGGTTGTGGTACCCTACAACCCTCTACTTATACTCTCCCAGCTCTTGAGTCTGAAGACCCTGGAGAAAGCCTCAGCCCGGGATTTTGAGTCCAGGCCAAGGGTTATAAAGAAGGGTTCCCATTTTGGGTTAACTATTGGAATAAGATGTGGAGAGTTGTTCCAGGTACAGGAACTAGCATGTGCATATGCTTGGAGGAGAGACTGAGATGGAAGTTTTTAAGAAACAGCAGGTCTCGCCCATGTGTGATAGGAATCAGGACCAAGTGGGCGGGAGTCAGGTCCGGACCTGATAAGCCTGGCCTCTGTTCTGAGGATTGTGTAGCCATGGGGGTATGGAGTGGAGAGGTGTTTGTTTGTTTGTTTGTTTTTTTAAAGATTTTATTTATTCATTTGACACACAGAGAGAGATTACAAGTAGGCAGAGAGGCAGGCAGAGAGAGAGGAGAGGAGGAAGCAGGCTCCCCGCTGAGCAGAGAGCCCGATGTGGGCCTCGATCCCAGGACCCTGGGATCATGACCTGAGCCGAAGGCAGCGGCTTTAACCCACTGAGCCACCCAGGTGCCCATCAAATCCAGGTTTTAACAGGCACCCTCTGGATGCCAAGTGGAGAACAGACTGTGTGTGGTCAGGGTAGAGGGAGCTAAGGTGTACACAAGGAGACCAGGGAGGAGGCTGCTTCAACCTTCCAGATGAGTGGTCGTAAGGGATGGGCCAGAGGGGAGCTGTGTAGGTGGGAGAAGTGTTGGATCAGATTTTTTTTTTTTTTTTTATGTGAGGGAGAAAGAACCCCAAGGTTTTAGTCCGTATTAGCTGGAAGGGTAGAAGCTCCATCCTGTGAGATGGGCAGGTCAGTGGTAGACATAACTCAGATTGGATATTAGGATTTTAAATTTGTTGCTCATGTGAAGAGTCTAAGATGTTCCAGAGAACACCAAGTGGAGGCGTTAAGTGAGCTGCAGGACACAGGACTGGACTTCTGTGGAGGGGTTCATGATGGAGACACCCAAAAAGTAGAAGATGGCGTGTAGGCAGGTTTCGGAGGAAGAACATACAGTGCGGTGCAGTTAGTGAACCAGAAAGGTGTTGGTGAAGGCCAATGACTAGGTGGGGGCCAGAGTTGTGAGACAGGGTATGATCCAGAATAATGGGTATGTGCAAAGTAGTGTGAACTGATGGCTCCTGGGTCCTGGTACTGGGGGCTTAAAGGAGAAAGATGAGCCTAACCTTGGTTGTCTGGTAGCATGATTTTTAGCAGCCCCAGGAGAACTGGCTGGCAGGGGGGTGGGGCGTGCAGTCCTGCAGGCCAGGCCCAGAGGTTAGATGGTGCCTCTCTGACCACCTGCCTGTTGTTGCTGTGGGCAGACCCAGGAACAAAGGGACAGTTAGGAGAGTGCAGACACCATTGGCCTCCACTCCCTGTATTTCTTCTGAGTTGAGGAATTAGGTAGGAAGAAATGCAGGAGGGAGATCTGTGGGAGCCTGGATGGGTGTCCTTGGGAGAGAGGCTACTCATGGACTTGACTCTCCCCATTGTGGCAGGGACAGGTGAACTTTGAGGACGTGGCTGTGTACTTCTCCCAGGAGGAGTGGGGGCTCCTTGATGAGGCTCAGAGGCTCCTGTACCGTGATGTGATGCTGGAGAACTTGGCCCTTATGGCCTCGCTGGGTAAGGCCATCACACCCACCCCAGTGTCCTGTACTGGGCTCCGCCTCTCCCCTGTCACCCAAGGGCAGTCTAGTCCTTCCTGTATCAGAGCTTGTCCCCTCCCTGACTGGATGCCCTGTCCAGATCCATGTATCCGTGTACCCCAGTTCCTGACCCCTTCCTCTGTCTGATGTTTCCAGTGACCTGTCTGGGTCAGGACTTGCAGGGACCAGAGTGGTCACCACTTGCTGAGACCACTGAGCTAGTCATGCCACCCTATTTTGAAGTTATTTTTATAATGCTTAGTGTTCTTCTCTGAGTGGTGGGTTACCCAGACCAGCACTGCCCATTTACCTGTCTTGTCTTCCCTCTAGGATATGAACCTTCCATGTCCCACGGGGTCCCCTCCCTGGAGCTGGGCAGCAAGCCCTGGGGACCTGACTGGGCAGACCTTGCTCCAGCCAGGACCAGAGAGGCTCAGGGTGGGTGTGGCCCTGGGGAATGGGAGTGGGGAAGGGTGTGATGTTGGGACTGGGTTCCTGTCATTCCCTAACCTCCCTCCCCACACTTTACTTTCCCATGTACACACGTGTCTTACGCACTAACTTCTGGCCTCTGGCTATTTGCCACCTCTGCTTCCATATCTCACCTGTTCCTTTCCACTGCTGCCTCTGCAGTGCTCCCCAACATTGGCCTGTACTTAGTGTGTTATGAGATGCACACATACCCCAAATGGTCCTTAAATACCACCTGTTCAGTGGTAGCTCTTCAGTAGACACAGCTGCACGGCTACTCACCTGTCCCTAGGGGGAATGTTCTTCCTGGGCTGTACCCCACAGGCTGTACTCTGTCCTCTCCTAGTCAAGCCTCTTCCGTTCCTTTTTTCTTTCCTTTCTTTATTTTTTTCCCCCTTGGACTTTCCTGTTCTGTGATGTTTAGATGCCAATTACTGCATTAGCGGCCCTTTATTCAACTTGAGGTTGGGCCTCTTGTTCTGACAGCAGTCCTGTGACCTTGACCTTATTTCGGTTAGACACACATTTATAATAAGGCTACCCCTTTCGTCAGTGTTAATTTGTACTCGTCTTCTACATTTATCTGCTTTCAGGTTGCTGGCATGGAAGGAAGGTCGAGGAGATGGCTTTTGAGCAGAACAGTTCTGTGGGAGTGTCACAGGTCAGGACTCCCAAGGCAGGTCCTTCTACCCAGAAGGCCCACCCCTGTGAGACTTGTGGCCTGGTCTTGAAAGACATTTTGCACATGGCTGAGCACCAGGGAACACACCCTGGGCAGAAATCATCCCTGTGTGGGGCATGTGGGAAACAGTTCCGCTTCAGTGCAAACCTTCTCCACCAGAGGCAGCACAGTGGAGAGGAACCCTGCAGAGGGGCCAAGGGCAGCGCCTTGCTTGTGAACAGCTCCCCTGTCGAAGCGCTGGAGATGCCTTGTACGACAGGGAAGAGTTACAAGGACTTCCCACCTAGTTCAAGTCTTTTCCAGCACCATGCCCCTCATAGTAAGTGGAAGCCAAACAGTAACATCAAATATGTGGATGCCTTTCACAGTGGACAAAGGCATTATGAATGCAATGAATGCGGGAAGGCCTTCAGCCGCAAAGACTCACTTGTCCAGCACCAGAGAGTCCACACTGGAGAAAGGCCTTATGAGTGCAGCGAATGTGGGAAAGCCTTCAGCCGCAAACCCATACTTGCTCAGCACCAGAGAATCCACACTGGAGAAATGCCATACGAGTGTGGCATATGTGGGAAGGTTTTCAATCATAGCTCCAACCTTATTGTACACCAGAGAGTCCACACTGGAGCAAGGCCTTACAAGTGCAGTGAGTGTGGGAAAGCATACAGCCACAAGTCCACACTAGTTCAGCACGAGAGTATCCACACTGGAGAAAGGCCTTACGAGTGCAGCGAATGTGGGAAATATTTTGGTCACAGATACAGACTCATTAAGCACTGGAGTGTCCACACTGGAGCAAGGCCCTACGAGTGCACTGCATGTGGGAAGTTCTTTAGCCAGAGCTCTGACCTTACTGCGCACCAGAGAGTTCACAATGGTGAAAAGCCCTATGTGTGCAGTGACTGTGGAAAAGCCTTTAGTCACAAACATGTACTTGTTCAACACCATAGAATTCACACTGGAGAAAGGCCATATAAGTGCAGTGAGTGTGGGAAGGCCTTCAGGCAAAGAGCTTCCCTCATCCGACATTGGAAAGTTCACACTGGAGAAAGGCCTTAGGATGGCAGGGAATGCACCATTTCCTCCTTCAAATAGTGACTGACAGCAGAGAGAAGCTCTGAGATTAGCCTTTGTGAGTAGCCATCAGCCGGAAGTTGAACCTCATATATTTAAACCTCCACCCCGAGGTGATTGTTCTGAGTGCCACCTCTGTGGGAAGCTTTCTGGTGCAGTGTTGCACTTTGTAACCTGTCTGGGAGCCTTGCCAGAATTCTGTCACTGCCCATGTTTCCGGGGAAAAAGAAAAAAAAAAGCAAGAAACCAGCCATGTATGGAATGGCAGAGTCCCACATTGTGCATGTCACCCCAGCATGTAATAGGCAGACCTCTGCTCCTCCTCCCTTCCCTAGAGGGAACCACGAGTACCTGGAGCCCATTAAAAATCCTCACTCCTTCCCGCCTTCTCCTCCACCAGCTGGTGTAAGCATGGACACGACCTAACTTTGGCTAGAAGGTGGCAAGCTATGTTCTTTTGGCTGCTTGCAGAGAAGGTTTCCATTTTTCATGGACTTAATTGGTCTCATTTGCACTCACAATGGATTTGTCCAGCCTCCAACTCACCTACCTTAAGAATTGTCCGTCTCATATTCTGTTTTTGCAACAAATGCTTTAGTTTTTAAACTATAATTTTGGGTATTCCATTCACTCTGCATTGTATTGAGAACAGAATTGGATTCTGCCAGCATGAAGGGAGGAACAGCTTTTGTGAGAGCTCCAAATGTTGTGTCTCAGTGGCGTCAGCAGAATGGCAAGCAAGAAACAGCTTTCATTTTAGCCTAACTTGCATTACTGCTCAAGGCCTCTTTTGAAAGAATACTATCTTGGTGGGCCTAATCTTTTGGCCTGTATGTCAAGGTGGTATGATGATGGTCATTCTGAGCAGTGGGCAGTTGTGACAGCCTCTGGTGTATCTGAGGGCAGTATGAATTGGTTCCTTTGTTCCAGAGGGATGTTTCATAGTCCCATATTCTCTTGATGAGAACTTGACCCCCTGGGACCTGCCAGTGCCCCTGAAATCTATTATTTTATAGGCAGATGTCACTGTCCCCTAAAAAGACTAGGTAGGAATCATAATTGGCGCAGAGATACTGATCAATAGGGAGCCGGGAGCAAACTATAGGGAATGTGACTCTTCTAAAGGTATATCCACATGTTTCCATCACTATGGCTTTGGTATGAGGTTTACAGAAATTCTCAGGATTCCCATATTTGTGTCTCTTATGGCTATAGTCACTGTCAGAGCAATCAGTTGAAGCATTTTTTTGCAATAAGCTGCAGGTATTTATAGTATACAATAAGTTTTGATACATGTTTGCACCTGTGAAGCTCAGTTTTCTGATGTGCCCTACAGTCCCTTCCCCCTTCCCCATTCCCAGGCAACCATTTATCTTGCTTTCTGAATGTAGATTTCTTTGAATTTCCCAGAATTTTATATCTATGGAAAAATTTATGTACACAGGTAACACTTCAATATGTACTCTTATGTATCTGGCTTTAACTCTGTGTAATTATCTTCTGATTCATCCGTGTTATGTGCATCTGTAGTTCATTCCTTTGCATTCATGCTTTTGCTGAAAGTAGTCCATTTTAGAGAAAGAGTTCCAAATCAGGTGATCCCAGTAGAGAGCTCACACAAAAACAAAGTCACAGTATCTGTTCAAACCTTTTCCAAAAAGTGATGTATTAACATTCCTGGCTTATTCTGTGGGTAACACAGACTAATCCTGGTATAAAGTGGAAGGGGATTCTACAACAGGGACGATACAAGAAGGTAGGGATTTCTAAGAGCATGTCTTGGATAGTGGTTACCACAATCATAGGCTTCCCTCCACCCCCGCTTTATGATTTTAGTCTTGTAATGATGAATTACACTGACTAATTTTAAGAACTTCAACCTTACATTTCTAAGGTGAACCCCACTTGGTCATGTTATGTTCTTTTTTGTGTATTGTATTTATTTGCTCCCCCCTTTTTTAAAAAAGATTTTTGCATCTGTGCTTATGAGGGTTGTTAATCTAATTTTCCTTAGTGCCTGGGTTTAGTTGGTATCACCATGATGCTGGCTTTATACATTACGTTAAGTATTTCCTGATTTTTAATTTTGTGGAACCTTTTGGGAAGAATTGGTGGTGTTTCTTCCTTGTTTTGTAGAATTCACCAGTGAAGTAATTGGGCTTGGAGTTTATTTTATGGGAAGATTTGTTATTACAAATTTCATTATCGTAGTGGATATAGATCTATAGAAGTTATCTTTTTTCCCCCTAGAGTGAGCGTTGGTGGTTTGTGTCATTCAAGGAGTTCATTTTATTTAGGTAGTCGAACTTTTCAAACCATTATTATTTTAGTACCTGCAGAGTCTTTACTGATGCCACCTCTTATTCTTGTGTTAACCTTAAGAATAAACTGCCAGTTATTTTACCAGCAAAAAAAAAAAAAAAAAAGGGGGGGGGCTGAGATTACAATCCAGGACAACTGAAGTTTAGCAAAACCATAGGCAAGTCCAGAGAACAAAGGTGAAGAATGCTTTCTTATAGAGGAAAGGGGGAGGTTGGGAAGGGCTGTAATAAGCTAAAAGTCCACTGACGTAACCTGGGGGTTGTAACTACAGTGGTTTCTCATTGGCTGAGTTGTCACTGTCTCTGATTGACTGGATTTTTGCCAGGAGGAGGAAGAAATCTTCCCTTCTCCTGCTAGGATAATAAATTAGTATTGGCTTGCAAGGTCCATCTCTTCCTGTTGGGTCTGCCATTGACAACTAGTGCCAAGCATGAGAGCGCCCCCTGCTGGGCTCCCGACTCCATTCTAGATGAGGTTTCCTTTTATTAATTTCCAGATTTTCCCCCTTTGATTAAGATCTTTCTTCGAAAGCATTGCCAATCAACAGTCAGGTTCTTTATACTTACTGGTTGTGTCCCTCAGTACCAGGAAGGTTGTCATGTCCTATGTTGGAAGGAAAGTGCGTTGCAAGTGGAAACCAGTTACGGCCACATTTGAGGAATGAGGAAGGTTAGGAGGGAGAAACTCAGATTCTCAAAGCATCGAGCCAGCCTCACCTTATTGGGTGATCATTTAAAAAGATAGAAAAGCTCAACAGTCGACAAAATACAAAAGAGTTACATAAAGTCAAAAGTAACAATTGCAAATTGTATGCTAGTTCGAAACAAGGACCCTAGGTCTGAAAGTGAAAGGAACTATTCTTGGCACTTATTCCAACTTTGGGGAGAAAGGTTCTCCCTATGAAGACAAACCTGGAGTGATGTATTCTTCTTGGAAATGTTTGTTTAAAGCGGCCATGAGAACAGACTAGCAAATACTGCTAGAGCACCCTGAAAGTGTGAACCAAGTGCATTTGGGAAGATAGAGTATGGGTGTGAACATGAAGCAACAGCTGATGAGCCTTTTGCAAAACAACAGAACTTCAAAGATGTCTTAAAACAGTACTGCTACCTCAAAAAACTGTTTAAAAACGAATGTATTATTGCTAATACAACCCGTAAGTTTGAAAATTCAGAGACCATGAATTTGGAGATGAATCCCAAGTCAGTTACTCATTCAGATGAAAGAGACTTCTGAATTCTGAACCTTCTAACCCATAAGAAAAAGCAAGTGAAAATTTACTTGTCCCAGGATCAAGAGGCTGTTTCTGAAAGGCCACTATCAAAAGATGTCCCCCTTTTTTGCCAGGGCTTGGAAAATGTGGACAGGGGGACTACCTTCCCATCCAAGAAGGAGCTACGGTGAAAAAGGTATACAGGCTTGTTTTGCACATCTTGGGAAAGCTGTCGTCAGATGTCTGCCTCAATTCCAAGAACTCTACTTTCAAGTCACCAGATGATGTGCAGATCCCATCAAGGTTTGGTGCTTTCTTTAGAGGTGATACAGATACCCAAGTCTGTTCCCTGGAGTTTGGTGGCACAAGCGTTGGTTAGCAGTTCCTGACAAAGTCCTTTCCAGTGAAGCAGAAGAGTCTGGAGGTGTCTTTTCCAACAGCCCAAATCTCCAGGCTGCAAAGTGTGGTGCTTCATGTCACTGGAGACTGCTCTGTGAGATTGCGCTACCAAAAAACGGTTATCTCTAATAGAAGAAATTAAGCCTTTACACAGTTTTATCAACTGTGGGTCAAAGAAGGCAGGGGCCAAGTCCTATGACTACCTTGAAGGGTAAAAGTCTGTGAGTTCCCAAGGGGGTGGATCTGAGGTTTAGAAGAATTAACAGCCATGGCCAAGGTATTGGAGAGTCTAGAAGTTTCACCAATTGAGCCTTAATAGTGTCATTAGTGCATTTAGCTAACTGGGGATTGAGGATGATGTGCACAATGGAAGTGTTGCAAAACTGGCCAAACAGCACAGAAATGTCAAAATAACCTGACCAGCAAAATGGGTTCCGTGATCACTGTGAAGTTTGAGAGGTTTCCCATATAGGGATAATCTTTTCTCTTTTTGAAAGAGATTTACTTATTTTGGAGAGAGAGAGAGAGAGTGGGGGGGGAGGGGCAGAGGGAGAGAACCTTCAAGCAGACTCCCCACTGGGTGCTGAGCCTGACATGGGGCCTGATGCCTCAGTGCAGGAGATCACGGCCTGAGTCAAAACCGAGAGTTGCACCTTGACCGACTGAGCCACCAGGCACCCCTGCGGATAATCTTCTCCAGCAGCCACAGAAGAGGCATTGGCCTGTTTTCAAGGGAAAGTTTGACCCATGAGAAAACATACAAACCACGACTAAAACATTTATATCCATGAGATGGGGGGAGCTGTATGAAATCCATCTGCCAAACCCGAAATTGTCCACTGGGTAATTTGAAATGCCCAGGGTCAGTGTGGAAAGGGACCTAAGACTGTATTTTGGACAGCGGGACAAATGAGGTAGGTACTTTTGTGGACTTAGTAATCTTTACTCAGCAGCATCGGCTTATGAATGCTATTATTTCGCTGCTAGACCAGTGATTTAATGAATAGTCATTTGGGGTTTTTTCTAAGGTTGATTTATTTATTTAGAGAACCTGCGAATGGGGGAGGGGCAGAGGGAGAGAGAACCCTCCAGCAGACTCCCCGCTGAGTGTGGAGCCGGACACAGGACTCAGTCCCAGGACCCTGAGATCACGATCTGAGCCCACATCCAGAGGTGGCCAGTTAACCACCTGAGCCACCCAGGTGCCTGTAGTGCGTATGCATGTGTAAGTAGTGGAAATTGCAGAACTTCTGATCTGGCTGAACTGTTATCTGGCCCAAACCAGAGTTATCTCTTTTTATTAAGGCAACAATTACATTTCCAGCATTGTTTTTCCCTCTTTGTTACCAATCGCTGGGTATCTCCTGTCAATTTTTCCAAAATGTATCATTTTAGAGAACACCCCTTTGGACCACGGCAGAGGTTTGGCCATTGGTTTCCTTGAGAGCAGCATTTGTGGCACAGATACCAGGGAAGTGGGTTACTTTGGCCCCTAGGGAGGTGAGTCTGGAATGCCCAGGAACTTTAATAATATCCAGAGCAGCTGGCAGAAGTATGGCATCTAATAAATTTTGGACATAGGAGCTGTTTTTAACATTATTCCCACAGGAGGTAAGGACACGTTGTTTCCGTAACATTCCAAAGTCGTGAGTGACCCCGAATGCATACTGGCTACTGGTGTAAATGTTTGCCGTTTTACCCTTGGCTACAGTACAGACCCGAGTGAGGGCATAGGACTCAGCTTTTGGGCGGAGGTAGCCAGAGGGAAAGGCTGTGCCCCAGTGACTGCAAGGGGAGGCGTAGTAGCACAGCCAGCACCACATTCACCATTTTCATCCTTTAGGAACCACCAGGAAGCCATGAAAAATCTGCGTTGGTTAGAGGAGTTTTCTGTAAGTTCTCATGAGGATTCAAAACATAGCCTGTTAACATTAAGCACTTGTGTGGGGTTTCATCTGGATCCAAACATAGTCCTTGTTTCAAGATCAGGCTCCCTAAGTAGCTAACCTGAGACTGAGCAAATTTTAATGTTTCTCTGGAGACTTTATGTCCCCCCCTTTTTTTTTTAAGATTTTTTGACAGAGTGAGAGAGATGAGAGAGATCACAAGCAGGCAGAGAGAGGGGGAAGCAGGCTCCCTGCTGAGCAGGGAGCCCGACGCGGGGCTCGATCCCAGGACCCTGAGATCACGACCTGAGCCGAAGGCAGAGGCTTAACCCACTGAGCCACCCAGGCGCCTCGCCTTTATGTCCCTTTAAGGCCAAACATTTTAACAGGTGGATGCAGTCTTCCCATGCAGTCTGAGAAGAGGAGCAGAGAAGCAGATCATCTACACATTCCAACAAAGTAGAGCCTGCACAGAACCTTCTGTCATCCAAATCAAGTTGTAAAATTTGTGAAAGGTAAGAAAGACTCTGTGACTCCTTGGGGCACGACTGTCCAGGTGTATTTCTGTTCTTTCCAAGTGAAAGCAGAATGTTATTGGTTATCCTTATCAACTGGAATACTAAAGATGCTCTGCATAATCACAGTGAAAAAGTTTGCTCCCTGCGGGACTGGATGCTAGTGGCAGATGGGGGTCAGGAACAACAGGGTGCTGAGGAGGGACAGCGGTTTTGTGGTATTTATTGCTCAGAGGTTCTGGACAAACCCCCATGCCTGGCCTCTGGGTTTTCTCACAGTTAAAACAGGAGTGTTATGGAAAATAAGGCAGGGGATCGTGGGACCTTATAATCTATTATGGGCTTGAGACCCTGAAGGGCTTCTTTATTTATAGGGCATTGATTATGGGAAGAGGTTTTGAACCCTGAAGGGAGGTACACTGGATTTTGCCAGTGTCTGTTGTGTCTTCCCGTAGAGAGCACGGTAGCTGGGTCGATAGGAACAAACGGTCAATATCTCCAGTCTCCAGTGCTGTCAGAGGCCGAATAAAGGATATCAAATGGCCATTTAATCCTCCTGATGGGCTATTTTGATTACTACTGTAAAATTCTGGAGTTATTCCCCCTTTGGGGGAGAAAGTCTGGCGTGATACTTTTCTAAGAAACGGTGGCCCGGTAAATGACTAGGGGCGAAGTAACTACAGAGAAAATGGGTGACTAGCTCTCGAAGGGCCCAGACGAAAGGGAATACGGACAGACGCAGGAACGTGCCGGAGTTTGTTAGAGACCCCCACTCTCCAAGCCGCTCTGGTCCTGTGAGGCTGACGGCAGCTTTCTAGCAGTGGGCTAAACACAGAGAACGGGGCTCTGGCGTCAGTGACAGAATCTCACCCCCAACCAGAAAACAGTTTGTCCAAGCTGATTGAGAGGGACGATCGAGAAGAGCCCCTGTAGATCCTCAGACCCCATCACTGGGAATTACGGAGACCTTAGTAAGGCTGGCGAAGGCCTGAAGGCACCTGGAGCACTCAAATTTGTTAACAGTCTTTCCCCCCCACATACCCTGGGTTTTTTCAAAAATAGCAACTAAGAGGGCTTTTGTTTTGTTCAGGGACTGTCATTTGCCAGGGTCAAAAATTGAGAATGTTAGTGGTCTTTCTTTTAAAGATTTTATTTATTTATTTCACAGCGGGAGAGAGATCACAAGGAGGCAGAGAGGCAGGCAGAGAGAGAGAGGGGGNTGGTTTGCCATATTAACTAAATTGAGTGGACACCTTCCTGTTCCATCCTCGTTTCCTAGGCCTTTTAACCGAAAGAGAAAGATCCTGGTTCATCCATTAATAAACATAGAGTCAAATACTACGCAGGTGGATTCAACATCTAAAGGTAGACCAGAATATTCCTAAAACACAATTTTGTGTCGATTGTAATAGTCACAAGCAGGTTCGTCAGGTTTCTGTGTACAAGCCTGAATGCTGCTGCCACACGGCTGCAGACAAGGAAGATGAGACAGAAGAGAAAAAAAGGCCTCAGGTCATTTTGACTTCTCTTAATTGTTTGCTTCAGTTAATTTAAAAATAGTATTTTACAAAGAGGCAAACTTAGAACCTTGAAAACATCTGGAAGACTTGAGATACCATTTCAAATAGGCATCCCGTTCAGGGTTTTTTTTTGTTTTAGGAACTGCAGCTTTCTAATTGACTTTTTAAAAAGATTTTATTTATTTATTTGACAGAGAGAGATCACAAGTAGGCAGAGAGGCANATTCAGGGTTTTTTTTTGTTTTAGGAACTGCAGCTTTCTAATTGACTTTTTTAAAAGATTTTATTTATTTATTTGACAGAGAGAGAGATCACAAGTAGGCAGAGAGAGAGGAGGAAGCAGGCTTCCCGCTGAGCAGGGAGCCCGATGCGGGCCTCGATCCCAGGACCCTGAGATCATGACCTGAGCCGAAGGCAGAGGCTTTAACCCACTGAGCCACCCAGGCGCCCTCTAATTGAATTTTGAGTAAAATAAGTAAGTTTGGGAAGATCAAAAGTTCCCCATAATGGCCACTGAAGCTCTAAATTACTTTTGGTTAAATCAGTCTACTTACTCAAATGTGCATACGAGCGATCATAACTTCTAAACATAAAAGTGGACTCCCAGTAGGGAGGGGTGCCCTCAAAAGCATTGGGATGACTGGGATCTCATTTCTTCATGGTTTTTCAGAAGCAGTCTGGTTCAGAGGCTGGCACAGTTACAACCGGAATAATCTGGTCCACGAAAAAGGCTTGGACTGAAGGCCTACACATTTCAAATTGGCACAGTTATGACAGGAACGATCAGAGTTGTTGGTGGTGGTCTCTGGATCACTATGTAGTCCAACAACTAACCTTAACTTTAAAAATAAAATGGCCACTTATTTTCCAGCCAAAAAGGCGGTGGTTATTTGGGAATAGCTGAGACTTGCAATCCAGGACAAGCAAGTTTCAGCAGAACGGTAGGCAAGCCCAGCGAACAAAAGTAAGGAATGCTCTTTCAGAGAGGAAAAGGGAAGCTGGGAAGTCCGTTTTAAATGAAAAGTCCATTGGAGTAAACTGAGAGTTGTAAGTCCAGCGGCTTCTCATTGACTGAGCTTGTCGTCGTCATCGTCTGGGCTGTTGCCAGGAGAGGAAGAAATCTAACTTACTCCTGGGGAACAGTCAAGCAGTTACTGGCTTGCAAGGTCTGTGTCTTCCTGTTGGGTCTACAACCGGCAACTATGCCAGTTGTAAGAGCGCCCTCTGCTGGCCTCCCGACTCCCTCCTAAATGAGGTTTCCTATTTGTGAATTTTCGCCCCTTATACTGGTAATGTTTATACTTCATTTTTTCTTGATCAAAAATGACCCCAATGAAAGCTTATTACTTTTATTATCTTCTTAAAGTACTAGGTTGCACTGATTTTTCTGTTTCGTTTTTTCTAATCTTTTTGGTTTTTTTTAATCACTGGTTTTTGCTTTTGTTTTGTTTTGTTTTGTTTTGCTTGTAATCTCTGCACCCAATGTGGGACTGGAACTCACAAGCCGGAGACCCAGAGTTGCATGCTCTTCTGACTGGGACACCCAAGCACCCTGCCTTTTGCTCTTACTGGATTTCATTTTCTTTGCTACTTTTTAACATGGAAGGTAAGATTCTCATTGGAAAGCTTTTCCTAATTTAGATGTTTAATACCTAAAGTGGTCAGGTAAGAACTGCTTTAGTTGTCTCCCATAGAACTTAATGTGATATGTTTTCATTTCAATTTAATTTAATTTTATTTTTTTAAAGATTTTATTTATTTATTTCACAGAGGGAGAGAGATCACAAGGAGGCAGAGAGAGCAGGCAGAGAGAGAGAGGGGGAAGCAGGCTCCCCGCTGAGCAGGGAGCCCGATGCGGGCCTCGATCCCAGGACCCTGAGATCATGACCTGAGCCGAAAGCAGAGGCTTTAACCCACTGAGCCACCCAGGCGCCCTCATTTTAATTTTAAAGTCTCTCCCAGTTTCCTTTCAAATTCCTTTCACACCTGGGTCATTTTAGAACTGCGTTAGAATTGTGTTATATCAAATACTCGGCATTTTCTTTATCTTTTTCATAATGTATTTTTTTTAAATATTGTTTTAAAGATTTTATTTATGTGAGCGAGAGAAAATGAGTAGTGGGGAGNGTTTTCTTTATCTTTTTCATAATGTATTTCTTTTTTAAATATTGTTTTAAAGATTTTATTTATGTGAGCGAGAGAAAATGAGTAGTGGGGAGGGGCAGAGGGAGAAAGTGAGAGAGAAGCAGACTCTCGACTGAGCAGGGAACCCGATGTGGGCCTTGATCCCAGGACCCAGAGATCATGACCTGAGTGGAAGGCAGATGCTTAACCGACAGAGCCACCCAGGCCCCCCTCTTGTAACTTATTTGTAATTTAATTCCACTGTATTCAGAGTACATAGTTTATGACTTGAATTACTTATGTTTGGGACGCCTGTAGGCTTCGCAGCAGCAGGATGTCTTGGCCGTGAGAAACCAGAGCTATCACAGGGTTCACTCGATAGTCACAAACACTGTCAGGAGTCAGTTACCGTGTTTTGTTGCCCAGCGTTTCCCTGTTCTGCCTGCCTCAGAAAGAATGACCCTGTGCTTTGAACCAAGAATGGATTCCCTGCCTCTCAGGGACCCCAGGGCTCACCTACGTGCAGACACAACCACCACACAGACGCTCCTCCTGAGAGGAAGTAAAAGTGGTTAGAGTCCTCAGCAGGCAACTCGCCTCCGAAAGAATATAAGAACTATACGAGCTATACTAAAAACATTATAAATTTGTGGAGAAAATTTTGAAAATGTTTTCACTGAGAGATATGTGGGCAATATGGTATTGGATCAAACAGACAGAAAAGGTTCTTACCAAACTTTGCAACACAGAGGATGATCATATACAAAGGCTCCCAGGAGGGCTCCAAATGAAGACATGATTTTAATTTTTTTTTAAGATTTTATTTATTTATTTGACACAGAGAGAGAGAGAGAGAGAGAGATCACAAGTAGGCAGAGAGGCAGGCAGAGAGAGAGGAGGAAGCAGGCTCCCTGCTGAGCAGAGAGCCCGATGTGGGCCTCGATCCCAGGACCCTGAGATCATGACCTGAGCGGAAGGCAGAGGCTTTAACCCACTGAGCCACCCAGGTGCCCAGATTTTAATTTTTTTATAAGAAAACTTTTTTTAAAAAAAAACTAAAGGTCACACTGATTATTTCACGAAGCTTTGAAATTAGCCACGAAGGCGATCCAAAGGAACAATTGCAAAGCACCCAACTGGTAAGAGAATCTTGAGAATAAGTCTGTGGTGGTAACTGTGAAACCCACACATAGCTGTGCGAGTGGTTTGCCTGGGAAAGTTCCAGGCACTTTACGACACTTCACAAAAACTTGCGTAAAATTAAGCAATGAGCTTTCTTCTCCATGTGTGTTTTCCGGAATTTATTGGGAACTTTACTCAGCTTTGTGTTTTAGTGTGTTTGTGGTAGCTCTACTCTGAGCCCTGGAAAACTCGAGAGGTCGACCTAGAAACACCTGCGTACCAGGAGTGAAGAACCTAAGAAACCGTGGGGGAGGGAAGTAGGACTTGGCGGGCGGGCCTCGCTCTCCGTGATTGTCCCGCCGCCCCCGGGAAAATGCGAATCCGCCCCTGGTCCCCTCGCCCTGAAGCGACGGCGCGAGCCGACCCTCGGTGGAGCCCTTAGCCTCCCCCTGCGTCGCCCCCGCCCCGCCCTCCGTCCGCCGCGGCTCCTGGCCGGCCTTTCCGCGGGCAGCTTTCCGCGGCGGCAGCCCGGGCCGGTCTGCCCCCATCACTGTCCTTGAGTGTTCGCGGCCGCCGTCCAAAGGCGTGTGGGGCTCCACAGTGACCGAACGTGTGCGGCCGCCGGTTGGGACGCGTCGGGGCGTCATCCGGCCGGCGGGGCGCGGGCTCCCTGCGAGCCGGGCGGCAGTCA
>LNAC01000914.1:439269-462106 GCA_002007465.1 Ailurus styani
TCAGCGGGGGAGCCTGCTTCCTCCTCTCTCTCTGCCTACTTGTAATCTCTCTCTCTCTGTGTCAAATGAATAAATAAAATCTTTAAAAAAAAAGACTCAAAATGGATGAAAGACCTCAATGTGAGACAGGAATCCATCAAAATCCTTGAGAACACAGGCAGCAACCTCTTCAACCTCAGCTGCAGCAAATTCTTCCTAGAAACATCACCAAAGGCAAGGGAAACAAGGGGAAAAATGGACTATTGCGACTTTATCGAGATTAGAAGCTTTTGCACAGCAAAGGAGACAGTAAACAAAACCAAAAGACAATTGAAAATGACATATCAGATATAGGGCTTTTATCCAAAATCTATAAAGAACTAAAAACCCATAGAACAAATAACCCAGTCAAGAAATGGGCAGAAGACACGAACAGACATTTCTCGAAAGACGACATCCAAATGGCCAAGAGACACACGAGAAAGTGCTCAACATCACTCAGCATCAGGGAAACACAATCAAAACCACAGTGAGATACCACCTCACACCAGTCAGAATGGCTAAAATCAACAAGTCAGGAAATGACAGATGTTGGCGAGGATGTGGAGAAAGGGGAACCCTCCTACACTGTTGGTGGGAATGCAGCCTGGTGCAGCCACTCGGGAAAACAGTATGGAGGTTCCTCAAAAAGTTGAAAATAGAGCTACCCTACGACCCAGCAATCACACTACCCAGTACCCTAAAGATACAAAGGTAGTGAACCTCAGAGGCACGTGCACCTCAATGTTTATAGCAGGACTGTCCACAATAGCCAAACTATGGAAAGAACCTAGAGGTCCATCAACAGATGAACGGATAAAGATGTGTGTGTGTGTGTATACACACGCACACACACACTGCAACAACGTGGGTGGAACTAGGGAGTATTACGCTAAGCAAAATAAGTCAATCAGAGAAAGACAATTATCATATGATCTCTCTGATATGAGGAATTTGAGAGGCAGGGCAGAGGGTCGTGGGGGGGATAGAGAGGGGAAAAAATGAAACAAGATGGGATGGGGAAGGAGACAAACCATAAGAGACTCTTAATCTCACGAAACAAACTGAGGGTTGCTGGGGGGTGGGAGGGTAGGGATAGGATGGATGGGTTATGGACATTGGGGAGAGTTTGTGCTATGGTGAGTGCTGTGAAAGGAGTAAGCCTGATGATTCACAGACCTGTACCCCTGGGGCAGATCATAATAAAAAAAAAAAAGAATCCCACTACATTACCATAAAGGGCTCCTGCTGTCATATAAACTGAAATGACAAGCCACACAGATGAGCAAAAATTACATAAATTCCTGAACCCTCCATACTTGTTAAAATAAATTCCAGCAAGTACTTTTAAGAAATGCAAATGTAATGGCAATTTTTTTGAAAGATTTTATTTAAGAGACACAGCGAGAGAGGGGGAGCAAGAGGAGTGGGAGAGAGAGAAGCAGACTTCCCACCAAGCAGGGAGCCCGATTCGGGGCTCGATCCCAGGACTCTGGGATCATGACCTGAGCCGAAGGCAGACGCTTAACGAGACTGAGCCACCCAGGAGCCCCTCTAATGGTAATCATGAAAGCAAAACTTCGTAAGGCTGACCTTGCAAGCCTGACACTGCCCAGTGCTAGCCAAACTGTAGAAATTAGTAAATACTGTAAGCTGCTACAGGTATACAGATTGGCAACATTTTGAAAAACAGTTTCGCGTTATGATGTAAATTTACATCTTTGACTACTTGTGGAAATCTAGCCTTAATACAGAGATGCTAGACAATTGTGCGCTTGTACGCCCCAGAACATGTGGCTATAGTAGCAATGTTTATACATACAGAAGGCGAAGGCCGACAACCTATAAAGACATTTCATTCATGTACTCATACCAAAGAACGCTGCACAGAAACACTGATAGATGTAAAAAGCCAAAGTCACAACATACTATTGTAATGTGACTGTGATGTCCTTTCATAGAGTGATTCAAGACACAAGGAAACTAACAGGCTATCAAGACAGTAACAGATGCTTACTTGAAACATAAGACAACAGCTTAACTTTGGAGACTGGGTAACTGTTGTGGAAAGACTGGCCCAGCTGGCTTCTGGGGTCCTATTTATAGCCCGTGTCTTCCCTTGGCCAGCGTGAACGTTAATTAGAATGGAGCGGTCGGGCCGGCAGGGGGAGCTCTCAACCCTACCACACGTCCTCATTTGCAAACTCAACAGGAGACAGGTGCACTCCACCGCGAGCGACGACTTCAGTGGCCCCGCAACCGCACAGCCAACGAGAAGCCACCATACCCACAACGCCCACTCTGCCACAACGAGCTTTGTTTAAAGGGCCCTTTCTGAGCTTGCCCGGACTGCAATACCCTAGCTCTCCCCGAATTAGACCCAAACCGATCCACGTGTGGTGGTAAAAATCACTGCTGTTTTTAAAGGTTAACGGCAACAAGGACTCCTTTTACAGCCGGCCACGTGACTGCACATGTGCATTCTGTGCAAGACCCTTCGGGTACGTCTTATTTCAAAATTTGGAAGACCAAGTTAAATAGGACCGTCCCAAGAACAAAAATACGAAATTTTAATGCACGGCAAGAACTGGGCGAGGGCCCAGGGAAACGCAGCACTTACCTGGACTGGAATCACCTCGGCAGCTGCGGGGAGGAGCGCGGCACCGCAGTCCTCAGCCCCGGCGACAGCTAGGTTGAATCTCGGAGCAGCCAGCGCGGCGTGCGTCTCCTCCCGTCACCTCAGGCCCGCCCTGCAAGCCCAAGCTTCCGACCGCGGGACAGAACCAAGTTTACAAGATGTCGCTGGAGGCCAACGCCGGAAGACCCGCCCAGATGCCGTCCTTGGGGCGGAAGTGCCTCTCCTTGAGCCCTCATTGGCCCAGTAAAGAGGACGCGCAGCGCACTGCCTTCCGGGTAATGTAGTTCTGATGGACCCAGCGAGTCCTCAAGGGTCTCCATTCCTGACCTCAGGGAATTGTCCAGCCACACCAAGAAGGGCGCTGGGTAGGGATGTCCGCAGGCTTTGAGGAAGGGGCGGGGGGGACGGGGCTCCAGCTTCTTGGGTCACACCCAGATTTCCATGGAACGTAGTCTGTGCTGATCACAAAAATGTACTGAGACATAGGATTTCAGATGTTCCCCAAAACTACAAATGGTCTCTCAGACACAAAGTGCATCCACCCATAGCTGGGATCTAAAATATTGTCCTACTGCTTTTCAAGTACATGTTAGACTGCATCTTCGGAATCAATTGTAGGAGTTATTCTGTTAGAAACAAGGTACAGGGCGCCTGGGTGGCTCAGTGGGTTAAAGCCTCTGCTTTCCGCTCAGGTCATAATCTCAGGGTCCTGGGATGGAGGCCCGCATCGGGCTCTCTGCTCAGCGGGGAGCCTGCTTCCCCCCTCACTCTGCCTGCCTCTTTGCCTCCTTGTGATCTCTCTCCCTCTGTGAAATAAATAAATAAAATCTTAAAAAAAAAAAAAAAAAGCCTCTGCCTTCTGCTCAGGTCATGATCTCGGGGTCCTGGAAGAGGCCCGCATCCGGCTCTCTGCTTGGCAGGGAGCCTGCTTCCTCCTCTCTCTCTGCCTGCCTCTCAGCTTACTTGTGATCTCTCTCCTTCTGTGAAATAAATAAATAAAATCTTTAAAAAAAAAAAAAAAAAAAAGAAAAGAAGGTGCAGGGGCTCAGTCCGTTAAGCATCTGACTTTGTATCCTGGGGTCCTGGGACCGGCCTGCCTCAGACTCCCAGCTCAGGGGGGGGCGGGAGACAGTCGGCTTGACCCCTCCCCCCTCCCCCATCTGGTGCTCACTCTCAAATAAGTCTTCCCCCCCAAAAAAGTAGAGCTGGTGATTATATCCAACCCTCACTCCCTGTATTACACTGTTTCTCAGATTCTCACACCTATCTGANTCTCAGATTCTAACACCTATCTGAAAAGAGCTAGTGACTTTACCACAATGGGGAAAGGGGGCTTAGGAACACTGAGACACAAAAATTTTGAGGATATATGCAAAAATAACTGGAAAGCAAGGTGCTGCAGAAATCTTCCTTGAAAGTAAGGTGTTAGAAGTATCCGTACACTCGTGCCCATAGTAGCAATTATTCACAACAGCCAAAAGAGGCAGAAGCCAACTCATGGTGTAGGAACAGATGAATGGACAGAGAGAATAAATGGATAAAGAAAATGTGCCATACACATACAATGAAATACTATTCAACCCTAAAGCAGAAGGAAATTCAGACAGATTCACAAACAAGATACAGCATGGATGAACCCTGAGGAGGATACTATGCTATATGAAATAGAACAGTAGTTTCAAGGGATCAGGAGCAGGACAAAATGGTGAGTTGGATAATGGATTTAAATTTAACAAGATGAAAAGAGTTATAGATATCCATAGTACAAAGTGAACGTACTTCACATTCCTGAATCATACCCTTAAAAAGATGATAACTTTCATGTGATATATATTTTATCAGAACTTTTTTTTAAATTTTGATTTATTTACTTGACAGAGACACAGCGAGAGAGGGACACACAAGCAGGGGGAGTGGAAGAGGGAGAAGCAGGCTTCCCACTGAGTAGGGAGCCCGATGTGGGTCTCAATCCCAGGACCCTGGAATCATGACCTGAGCCAAAGGCAGCTGCTTAACTACTGAGCCACCCAGGAGCCCCTTTACCACAACTTTTGAAACAAAACTATGTATTGCTTTTTTTCCAGTGCTAATTTAGAACACACTTTTGGCTGAAATCTTTCCCCATCTCCTCTACCCATAAGTTCAAGTTCTTTCCCAGATGCCGAATAAGGTGGGAGGTGCTGAATGTGGTGTGAGTCTTCGCTAAAGAATTTCCCACATTTCGTGGAGCGCCTGAGTGGTTCAGTGGGTTAAAGCCTCTGCCTTCAGCTCAGGTCATGATCTCAGGGTTCTGGGATTGAGCCTCACATCGGGCTCTCTGCTCGGCAGGGAGCCTGCTTCCTCCTCTCTCTGCCTGCCTCTCTGCCTACTTGTAATCTCTCTCTCTGTGTCAAATAAATAAATAAAAATTTAAAAAAAAGTTCTGATAAAATATATATCACATGAAAGTTNTCCCACATTCCCTGCATGCATGATGCCTTTACCCAGTGTGAATTCTGATACTTAATCAGATTGGTTTGTACCTAAACACTCCCCCACGTTAGCGGCACTTGTAAACTTTCTTCCAGCGAGCATTTTCTGGTGACCGACGAAGCCAGACTTTCTAACAAAGGCCTTGCTATATGCTGAACTCATAAAACCTCAGCCTGGTGTATATTTTGGTGTTAAGTCCATATTTTTGTGTAAAGAATTCCCCACATTTGGGTGCCTGGGTGGCTCAGTGGGTTAAGCCTCTGCCTTCGGCTCAGGTCATGATCTCAGGGTCCTGGGATCGAGGCCCGCATCGGACTCCCTGCCGAGTGGGGAGCCTGCTTCCTCCTCTCTCTCTGCCTACTTGTAATCTCTCTCTGTCAAATAAATAAATAAAATCTTTAAAAAAAAAATTCCCCACATTTTCTGATGCTGAAGGAGGTGGGACTTTCTGAAGACCTTCCCACGTCCACAACACAAAGAAGGCCTTTCTCCAGCGTGACTTCTCTGCTGTCTAAGGAGACGGGGGTTCTGTGTGAAAGACTTCCTGCATTCACTGCACTCTTTCTACGCTATGAACTTCCTTGTGGCTACTAAGTGTGGAGTTGAACCTACAGACTTTCCTACTCTGGCTGCACTTAAACACCCTTTCTTCACTGGGATTGCTAAACTGTTTACTGGGGGGACACCTGGGTGACTCAATTCATTAACCGGCTGCCTTCGGCTCAGGTCATGATCTCAGGGTCCTGGGATCGAGTCCCGAGTCTGGCTCCCTGCTCAGCAGAGAGCCTGCTTCTCCCTCTCACTCTGCCTGCTGCTCTCCCTCTCTCTGTCAAATGAATGAATGGAATCTAAAAAAAAGAAAGTCTTGATAAAATGTTTACTGAAGTTAGGGTGCCTGGGTGGCTCAGTGGGTTAAAGCCTCTGCCATCGGCTCAGGTCATGATCCCAGAGTCCTGGGATCGAGGCCCACATGGGGCTCTCTGCTCGGCGGGGAGCCTGCTTCCTCCTCTACTCTGCCTGCCTCTCTGCCTACTGATCTCTCTCTCTCTGTCATATAAATAAATAAAATCTTTAAAAAAAATAAAAAAATAAAATGTTTACTGAGGTTAGAGCTGTACCTCAAAAATGTCTTACTCTCGCTACACTCAAGGCCGCTCTGCAGGGTGACATTCTGGGACCCTACAAGTGCGTCCTGCGGCTGAGGCTCCCCCAGACCCACTGCATGTACAACCATCCTGTGCGCTTTCAAAGGCCTCTCCACGCGGTGTCCCTGTGTGGCTTCAATCCACTGTGAGTGGCTGGGAGGGGGGAGGAAGACCGTGAAGTCCTCTCCACCCTCCCACCAGCCAAGGTCTTCACTGCCATGTAAGCTCCGTGGTCCAAAGGAAGGGCTCCCCTCATTTTCCTTGAGGAAAAGCTTCTATTCTGCTGCTTTTGATGCTGCTACGGGTTTGCCCCACCAGCGTGCAGGCCTTGCTCAGGCTGTGATCGCTCGTGCTCAGCCAAGCGCCACAGGTCTTTCAAGAGCAAGCTACACGTCTCCCAGGGCTGGGACGTCTGGATGCGCCGGCCTGGCTCTGGAGTCCTGACCTGGGGCCCTCCCACAGACTCACCTTGCTCTGAAGGGGCCGCCGCACCCTGGGCTCCGTGCCAGCAACCTGTAAGCACAGAGATGCCGGTGAGGTGCCAGCTGACCTCGGTGGGAGGCAGCGGCCCCGGCGAGGCCACAGGACCGCTGCTGGGCGAGGGGGACTCGGGATGGTGAGAGGAAGGCCCGCGGCGCAGAGCTCAGCCCGGAGCCGCCGCGGCGGGAGAGCCCTGACCTGGGGAAGGACACGGGAGGGCGAAGTGCAGGGAGGAGGGGCGGGCTCCCCAGCTCCGTCCTCTGCGAGTGACCTGCACCGAGGCCGCCGAGCACCAACACGAGACCGCGGCCGGACGCGGAAAGGGGTGATGGCCACACGGTGGCCGGTGCTCAGAGACCATCTGAGGACGTGTGCGGCCTCCAAGGAAGCAGTGGAAGGACAAAGGTGAGAACCCAAAGTCAGAGTGTAAATATGAATGGGAAAGAGAAGGTAAACATGAGGTGTCCTAGGCATCACACGATGGGGGACACAGGACACATGCTTCACGTGAGGACCACCTTCTTTTAAGCCTCTCCTGATGTTGCAGAAGTAACGTGCCCCGCGTCTGGCACCGGGGCCCCCCCAGGCCTCAACGGGAGCGGCTGCCTGGGCCCCAAGGAGGCCAGTCCCGTCCTCGGGGAAAGACAGGGACACGGAGTGGCCAGCGACCCCCGCACACGGGCACCGCCCATTCTCGGTTTACAGCCTTCAGACGAAGGTCTTTACAAACAAGCCAGCGGTCCGGACAAGCGGTGACCAGTTCAGTGCCCGAAGCCACTGGCACAGGCGGACCCCAGAGCACGTTAGCAGGATGGACGGGAAGGCCTGGAGAGAGAGGCCCCGACCAGCGACGGGCAGTGCAGCGGCCCCCAAACCCGCAGACCCGCACCGGAGGCATTTCTTCGGCCCTCTGACCTGCCAGTCTGCACAGAGCCCAGGCGGACCACGGCAGAGGCCACCAGCATCGTCCTCTGCCCCAGTCCTGCAGCACGGCGCCAAAGTCCCCGGCGCCAGAGAGCAGCTCCCAGGCAGGGTCCCCACCTAACTCCGTTCCGCCGGGGCTCAGCTGCAGAGACTGTGCGAGGACCTGACGACCTCATGAGCAACGCTGACCTCCTCTCACCAGCGGACCGTCCTCAGAGCTCCAGACGGGCAGTGCTTCCCCCTGGCCCCATTCCCCTCAACGACTCCACCAGCCTGACGGAAGGATCCCAGCAGAGGTCAGCAGGAAGGCTTGCTGCAGCCACTGCGGGGCGATGCGCCCTGTCCGGCCTTCCCCTCCAGGCACCTCGGCATCCATCCTAGGTCCGCTCGGAAGGCTGCATGACCCCCAGCTTCACCTCACAGGCACGCCCCCAACACCACCGTCCGGGCGCCCACCTGAGACACACACTGGGCCCCGCCTTCCCTTCCCTTGTCCCCAGCGGTACTGCCACCACTGACTACCACCTGAGAGCAGGCGCGCGGCTTTACTGGGGTCCACACGACAAGAACTATATTGCAGTTGTCGTCAATCTGAACGCCTCCACTGAACTCCAAATCTGCGGGTCCAAAACCCAACTGGACACATCCCAAGTGCACTCAAAACACCCCGGAACGTTTCTGACGTAGCCAAGAACAGATTCTTCACGTTTTCTCTAAAAATCCCTTCTGGGCGCGTGGGTGGCTCAGCCGATAAGCGTCTGCCTTCGGCTCAGGTCGTGTTCCCAGGGTCCTGGGATCAAGCCCTGCATCAGCAGGAAGCCTGCTTCTCCCTCCCCATTCCCTCTGCTTGTGTTCCCCCTCTCGCTCTATCAAATACATAAAATCTTAAAAAAAAGAAAAAGAAAATCCCTTCTACCGCTGACTTCCCACATCCTAATCGACGGAACAGCCATTCTTCCAGACAAGGCCCCCGTGGGCCCGTTCCTGGCTCCCTCTTTCCACAGCATCTCCCAGCTCCCTCTCTCTCCACATCAGAAAATGTGGGCAACTCTGTGCAGAACGCATCCCAAAGGCAACTCCCTGCTCCTGGCCACTACCAGAGGTCAGTTGCTGGAGTGTCTATCTACAGACCCCCAGTCTATCCACCACTCTGTAGCCACGGGAATCGATTAAAATCTGGATCAGATCACCTCCCTCCTCAGTCCAAACCTTCCCTAGGTCCCAGTGTCCTCAGATTAGAGGCCTAGAACCTGAGGCTGTCATTCTAGGCCTGATTTCTGGGTGCCCTGACCTCCCATCCCACCCCCTGGCCACCACCCTCCCTATCCCATGAGGTATAACAGGAATGGGAAGCTTCCTAAACAATCCCAGCGAAGGCTCACCTGCAGGCACTGGAGCTCTGGCCATGCCCAGGGTGCACATTACATCTCACCCAGTCCGTGTCAGCGATGCGCCTGACCCACAGCACCCAGACTGAGCTCAGGACCCTGGGCTTTGTGGAACCACGGGGTCGTCGGTCCTGAAAGAGAAGAACAGAGGAAGATTCTCAGAACATCTCCATTCCCTACACTGGGTCGCCTACACCACTGGGGTGAACATCAGGGCCGGGGAGAGCCTGGGGCACCCTCTACTCATTGGTGCAGGGTTCAGAAGCATTTCTGCCACCACCATGGGACCCTGTAGGAGGAGGAGGCTATGCGAAATGGGAACCATGGCAGGACCCTACAAGTCGAGCGGAACCATGGTCCAAACGGAGCTCCTCGGGCTCAATGCTGCCTCTTACTGGCTGTGTGGCTCTGGAAAGACCGCCCCTTCCTGAGAGGCAGCGCCCTTGCTCCACAAAATGGGAAGAAGGCTGTTTTCCACCATGTCTGGCTGGCGCTGATACCGCACCTACGTGGCACACGCTGTGTCCCGGCTAGCCTGTCCACAGCAGCACTGGTTTTGTCCCTGGTTTCAGTGCCAGTGAAGTGGTGGGGCTTTAAAAACCTGTGTATTCCTCCCACTTTTTAAGGGATTAAGAGGATGTATGATACACAAAACTTACATCGTAGGCCAATACTTAAAGGTAAGTTAATATTTCAACCAATCATTAAGTATTTGGATAAATTTGAGTAATTCAGTGCATTCCTTCCTACTTGCCTGCCTATGAGGGTGGTTGCTTCATTCGTGTTCAAATCAGTAACTGCTGCACACGTTCTGCAGTTAAAGGGAGGCGCTGAGCACTACTGGTCCTTCTACTATGATCCTCTGAAGACAGAGCACGCAAGGAGCCCTGGACTGGACCATGCGTGGCACGGAGGCAGCAGTGCCCTGGTCCGGGACCCAGCTGACCTTTGCCTTGTTCCACAGGGAGTGGTCTGGCTTAGCCTACAAGGCGGAGGAGCTACGCCAACTCATACCTCAGTCTCCCTGCCAGGCCAGCACCTCACCTCACCGAGACCTCCCTTTCTACAGACACAGGCCAGAATTCACCCTACACCAGAACTCCTCCCTGAAAGAGCATCAGAGATACGTGCCCACCTACGCCCTGCCCTCTGGCTTCAGGCCTCCTGAACCTCACTTGTAGAGTCCATCTGAAAGAACAATCTTCAGAGTCTCCTTCTTTAAGGGCGCCTGGGTGGCTCAGTCAGTTAAGTGTCCAACTCTTGATTCTGGCTCAGGTCATGCTCTCAGGGTCCTGGGGTTGAGCCCCACGTCAGGGTCCATGCTGGGCATGAAGCCTGCTTAAGATTCTCTCTCCCTCTCCCTCTGCCCCTTCCTTCTCTAAAACACAAAAAAAACAAAAACACGAACTTCAGATGATTTTTCACCTCCCTCCTTTTGCTCACAGATATACCGGATGCAGCAGGAAATCCTGCTGACTCTCTTTACGATCTAGCCAGACTCTTACCGTGTCTCTGCTCTAGGGCTGCTCTGCTCTAGCCCCACCACAGATTCTCCTGCTCTATCACAGGGTCCTCCTCATGGGTCTCCCGGCCTCCATTTCCTGTCCATTGTTCAGCAACTTTAAACCTTACATCTGGATATGCCCCTACAATTAGGTCCCTGGAACCAATTCCAAGAAGTCTGTGTGGGGTGTGTGTAGCGGAGGTTGGGGGGTGGGCTCCCTGGGCTTCCTCACACAAAACCAAGCAATTTAAAAGGAAAAAAAAAAAAGAGATCTACTTATTTATTTGAGGGGGTGGTGAGGAGCAGAGGGAGACAGAGAGTCTTAAGGACACCGTGCTGAGCACACAGCCTGAAGAAGGACTCGATCTCATGACCCTGAGATCAGGACCTGAGCCATAAACCAAGAGTTGAATGTTTAACAGACTGCGCCCCCGTGGGGGGGGGGCGACACAAAGCAATTCTTAAAAGCCAGCAAGACGTGCAAGCATTCGATTCAATCCTGACACTATCAGGAAACAGCATCAGAATCACAGGTTAAGGGTTCGGACCCACCTTCAATCCCCCCCCCATTTCAGACGCCATCTGCAAGACAGGCTGTTCCTGGTGCTTCTCACTGCCTGGTTAAAAATCAGAGGTTCTCAAGATCCCCTCCTCAGGTTTATCTGATCTGCTAGAACGGCTCACAAAACTCAGATAAACCTTTTTCCTGCTGGATTACCAGTTCATCACAAAAGGATATGACTCAGAAATAGCTAGATGGAAGAGAAGCATATGGCCAAGTATGAAGACAGGCCACAGAGTGTCTGCGCCCTCTCCGGGTGCACCACTGTCCTCAAATCTCCGTGTTCACCAACCTGGAAGCTCTCTGACCCTGTCCTTCGGGGTTTTTACGGTTCGACTTCCAGCCCATCTCCCCTCCCCCAAGATGGGGGGAAATGGAAATGGGAGGGAAGGAACTAAAATTTCCAACTGTCTAATCACCTGGATGGTCTCCCACCACCCACGGCGCAGCACCCAGCTTAGGTGCTTCCAAAAGTCACCTCATTCACAGAGCAAAAGACAAGTTCATCACTGTCAACACAGGAAATTCCAAAGATTTTGGAAGCTGCGAGTCAAGAACTATGGACTAAGACCAGATATATATGAGAAATATATTTTGGTCATCGGAATGAGCAAATACCTATTTTTTGTAAGTCACCATCGCGGCCCTCCCGCGCCGCCCCCGGCGCCCTTCCGCGGACCCCGGCTGCCCGCGCCGCCACTGCAGCCCACAGCCCGCCTCGCCCTCTGCTCCCCGCACACACGGGGCGCCCGGTGCCCGCAGCCCTGGCCCCGACTCAGGAGCACCTGCCGGGACCCCACGCCGGGGCGCCCTCTGCTCCCGCCCCGCGGGCCCGGCTGTGGGGAGCTGAGCGGGCGCCCCTCCATCCGGGCTGCAGCGCCCGGGGAAACGGGGGTCGCAGCACCCACCTGAGCCGGCTGCATGGGCGCGGCCTCCGCCAGCGCCCGGTGCGCAGAGGGGGGCGGGCAGCGGCGGGCGACCGGGCGGGGACGAGGGAGCCTGGCGGCCGCCTCTGCCGCGGGAACGACGCCTCTCCTGAAACTCCATCCACTTCCAGCTAAGCCAGGGCTCCCCGGAGCCGGCACCCGCCAAGCGGGCCGGGAACGCGAAGTCACCGAACACCTTGAGGACGCCGCCGGAAGTCCCGCCTCACACGCGCAGCCGCAGGAAAAGGGCTCCACGCCGCGCTTTCATTGGCTCAGCTCCCCCGGGCTTGCCGCAGAGCCTTCTGGGGAATGTGTAGTTCCCAGGGTCGGACGCGCCCCGCGGGGGAGCCGGGTCCTTCCTGCCCGGCGGCCGGGGCCGGGCGGCGTCGTGGGGGCGCGCCGGCGGGTGGGCTCCGGGGACCTTGCCGCGGTGTGCCCAGGGCTCCCGCGAGCGCCGTGCGGGCCAGGGCCGGCCCCGGAGGTCTGTCATTAGTGCTCGAAGCAGCACGGCAAATTCCCAAAGGCCACACATCCGAAGGGACGTACCACAGTACTGGTAACAAAATAAAATTCGACCAAGTAATTTTGAAGATCTAATTGGCTTTATTAAAAACCTTATCTATCAGGTAGCGTCCCGTCTAGCAAACAGAAGGGAAGGAGTTGTACAAAGTGGAGGATTTTTAGGGAGGAGGTTGGGGCGAGAAAGTTATTAGCCAAAGCATTGTTGGGGCAAGGTTGCGTTCCCTTAGGGGGAAAGCATGCAGACGCCCTCCTGTTCCTTTAGGGGACGGCGAGGGCCCGTGTGGCAGATTCCTTCCCTGGTGCTGATCAGAACGTTCCTGACTGCCTGGTTGAGACGGCATATCCGGGGGAGGTGGAAATTGCAGCTGTGCTAGCTAGTAAGCCCCAGTTTGGGGACTCGGCCTGAGTGCCAACATTTAGGGCCTGTGGTTTTCTTTTTAACTCCGTAGCACTCAGCGTCCACGCGGAGCTCTCCAGTTAAACCTCGTGGCTTGCCAAATACATGTTGACTGAAGTTTTGGAAGCTGTTTTAGGACCTTCAATATGCTTGGCCAAGGCAGAATGGGGGGTTGGAGGAGGGGTGTATTTCTAGCCTGGATAAGTCAGTGACTGTATTCCAACCTAGCGAGCAACACTTTTTATTGAAATAATATTTAATACTTCATATCTTAGATATTTTCCATTTCTTTTGTTACCTTTAAAAATGAAACTGCCGGTTACTTTGCGAGCAAAAGATGGATCTATTCCAGAACAGCTTGGAATTGTAACGTGGTACAGGGAAGCTTTGACAAAACCATAGGCAAGTCTGGAGAACAGAGATGAAATCTCTCTTTTATAGAGGAAGGGAGTTGGGTGAGGCTGTTATAAACTAAAGGCCCATTGGAGTAAACTGGGCGTTTTAATTATAGTGGCTTCTCATTGGCTGCGCTGTTGCAGGTGGGATGGAGGAAGAAACGCTTCTTCCTCCTGATGGGAGAGTAAAATAGAATGGACTGAAGTGTCCACCTTCATTACTCTTCCTCTTGGGTCTACAATTGACAACTAGTGCTGGAGGGCCCTGTGGGCCTCCTGAGTCCATTCTAAATGAGGTTTTCTTTTATTAATGTTCCCGCATTTAAGAATCTGAAACCTATCTGAAAATGAGAGCAACTTATCACATGGCATTTCCTGCCACGGTAGTGTGTGCCCTTCAATGATGGAAGCCTGCCCTGTCTAAAAGTAATATAACTACTCCTGCTTCTCTTACTTAGTGTTTACATGGTATATGTTTCTCCATCCTTTTACTTTTAATCTGTCTAGATGTATCTTTATATTTAATGTGGGCTTCTTGTAGACAACATATACTTGGGTCTTGTGTTTTGATCCACTCTATCAATCTTCCTTTATTTTTATTTTTTTAAAAGATTTTATTTATTTATTTCACAGAGGGAAAGAGATCACAAGGAGGCAGAGAGGCAGGCAGAGGGGGGGGGGGGCAGGCTCCCTGCCGAGCAGGGAGCCCAATGTGGGCCTCGATCCCAGGACCCTGAGACCATGACCTGAGCCGAACGCAGAGGCTTTAACCCACTGAGCCACCCAGGCGCCCTCAATCTTCCTTTAGATTGCATTTAGACATTCAAAGTAATTAATGATATAGTTGGATTACTAATCTAGCATATTGGTTACTGTTTTCTATTTGTTGCCCTTGTAATTTGTTCCTATGTTTCTCCTCCACTGTTTTCCTTCCTTGTTTAGTTTTAACTGAGCATTTTATGGATTCCATTTTCTCTCCTTTTCAACATAATATAGTTGGTTTTTTTTTTGCTTTGTTTACTGGTTGCTGTACAGGTTACAGTATATATCTACAGCTAATCCAAATCCACTTTCAAATAACACTACCATTTCACAGGTAGTGTGTGTACTTTAACAAAATAATACTAATTCCTCTGTCTCATTCCTTGTATCATTGCTGTTATTCATTTCAAATATATATATTTATAAATATATAAATTTTTCACACACATACTCAAGTACATTGTTGCTATTATTTTTTTGACAAACTAATGTGTTCGACCACTTAAGAATAAGACAAATAAGTTCTCAGGTGCCTGGGTGGCTCAGTGGGTTAAAGCCGCTGCCTTCGGCTCAGGTCATGATCCCAGGGTCCTGGGATNGGATCGAGGCCCACATCGGGCTCTCTGCTCAGCAGGGAGCCTGCTTCCTCCTCTCTCCTCTCTCTCTGCCTGCCTCTCTGCCTACTTGTAATCTCTTTCTCTGTGTCAAATGAATAAACAAAATCTTTAAAAAAAAAAAAGACAAATAAGTTCTTATTTTACCTTCACCTCTTCCTTTTCTGATGCCCTTTCTTTGTAGATCTGAGCTTCTGAGCTATGTCATTTTCCTGCTTTTCTAGAGGTGAAGTGTTTCCTTCCTCTGACTTCTTTCAGGATTCCTTTTTTTTTTTTTTTTTTTTTAATGTCTGATTATCTGGACTTTGAAAATGATATGCCTAGGTGTAGTTTTTTCCTTTAGCATCTTTCCTGCTTGGTGTTCTCTGAGCTTCTTGGATTGGTACCTGAATGTTTAAATTTGGGTACCTTTGGGGGGAAATTCTGTCACTATTGTTTCAAACCTTTCTTCTGTCCTTTCTTTTCCTTCTGGGATTGCTATTATGTATGTTACACTTTTTCAGTTGTTACATAGTCCTTGGATGTTCTTTCTTTCTTTTTTTTTTTAGTATTTTCTGTATGTTTGCCTTTCAGTTTTGATCCATTTCTATAGTAATACCCTCAAGCTCAAGATTCTTTTCTCAGCCATGTCTAGTCTACTAATAAGCCCATCAAAGGCATTTTTCTTTTTTTTTAGTGTTTTTGATCAGTTTTTTCCCCTCGGAATTTCAATCTCTTTGCTTATATTACCAATCTGTTCTTGCATGCTGTCTACTTTATCCAGCAGAGCCCTTATCATCTTAATGGCAGTTGTTTTAAATTCCTGGTCTGATAATTCCAACATCCCTGGCTTGTGTGTCTGGTTCTGATGTTTGCTCTGTTTCTTCAAATTTTGGTTTTAGCCTTTTAGTATGTGTTGTCATTTTTTCTTAATACTTGGGACATGATGCAGAGGTAAAATAAACTGCTATAAATTGACCTTTCACAATGTGGTGGTAACTGGTGCTAAGTTAGGAGAGGAAGCATAATACAGGACTAGTTAGGTCTGTCCTTCAGTGAGCCCTTGCTTCTGGGCTGTGGATTTCATACGTATTCCCCAGTTCCGGCACCCCCAGGTAAGTGGGACAAGATGGCTAGAATGGCCTGGATTGGGTACTTCCCAGGCTCTGAAAAATCCCCAACTGATTCTTCTGCGAGCAGTCCTTTTTTTTTTTTTTTTTGAAGATTTATTTATTTGACACAGAGAGAGAGATCAGATCACAAGCAGGCAGAGAGGCAGGCAGAGAGAGAGGAGGAAGCAGGCTCCTTGCCGAGCAGGGAGCCCGATGCAGCGCTCGATCCCAGGACCCTGAGATCATGACCTGAGCCGAAGGTAGAGGCTTTAACCCACCGAGCCACCCAGGCGCCCGAGAGCAGTCCTTGTTAAGAACAGAATGTTCTGATGTATTTCAAAATGGTTCCTTTGTCCCTCTCCCTGCACACGAGTGTTTTCTCTGATACTCATTGTGAGGAAAATTCCCCAAAGTGTGATGATTTCGGTTCTCCTACCACAGCACTGGGGTTCGTGGAGGAGGCTCCGCTCCTGGGTTTCCTTCATGCTCTGTACCCATCGGACTAATTGGGGGACAGCAGTTTGTCTTGCCACCTCACTGTCTTACAGACCTAAGAAGACTTGTTGATCTTCCATTATTTTCAGCTTTTTACTTGTCAGGATCGAATGGTAACTTCCAGCTTCTTACACGCTGGAACAGAAAACAAAAGTCCCTGTCTTCTCATATTTTGTTCTAGTCTCAGACTTGTTTCCTACAAAGAATTTAGACAGTGTATGTCTATAATTATCTAAAACTAGGCTCATTTAGATATTTTAAATATCTTCTCAATCACCCCAGTCTTGAAATTTTGACTATCATGAGCTTTATGAAATGAAGTTTTTTTTTTTAAAGATTTTATTTATTTATTTGACACAGAGATAGAGAGAGAGAGAGATCACAAGTAGGCAGAGAGGCAGGCAGAGAGAGAGGAGGAAGCAGGCTCCCTGCCGAGCAGAGAGCCCGATGCGGGCCTCGATCCCAGGACACTGAGATCATGACCTGAGCCAAAGGCAGAGGCTTTAACCTACTGAGCCACCCAGGCGCCCTGAAGTTTTTTTTTTTTTTATTTCAATTTACTTAAATTGTGGTTAGTTAACATATATGGTAAAATTGTTTCAGGTGTAGAATTCAGTGATTGATGAAACAGAAAGTGTTAAATGTAAATATAAATTTAGATAACTTTTTCATTAAGTATTTTGTGCCTGTTGAGATTTAAATGCAATCAGAGTGGAATCGGGAATTGTTTCTCATGTCTCACTCTCCAACTGTTTCGTTCCATTTCCTATTCTATAATGCTTATTGCTGCACTTTCTAAATTTCAAATTTCTCAATGAGCCCCCTGGTTTGAAGATTACACGACAAAAAGATAACCTCAGGCAAGAAGAAATCCTACCAGCAGACTGGGCCTGAACTACAACACTTCCTTGATCCCCAGCCTGTTGGCCTACCCTGCAGACTTTCAACTTGCCAACCCATCACAAAGGCTTTAGCTAGTCTTTAGGACACACATCCACCCCCCTCTACACACACAACACATCCTCTCCAGAGGATGGTCGTTCCTCTGGAGAACCTGATATACCACAGAACCAAACACTTAAAAATAACAAGATGGTAAAGTTTATGTATATTTTACACAATAACAAATATTTTTTAAAGATGCCCTAAGAATTTTTATGATACAAAGACACAGCTTAAAAACACTACTAGAAAAAAAGAAGCCAAACAAGAATTTTCTATAAAGGTGGTTCAGATTGTTCAAAACCTTTTTGATAATGAATTCATATGAAACTGAACTTATATTTACTTTAAAGTTCATTCTCCCATTCTTTTTCTTTTTTTTTTTATGATTTTATTATTTATTTGACAGACAGCAAGAGAGGGAACTGAAGCAGGGGGAGTGGGAGAGGGAAAAGCAGGCTCCTTGCAGAGCAGGGAGCCGGATGCGGGTCTCAATCCCAGGTCCCTAAGACTGACCTGAACCGAAAGCAGCCGCTTAACGACTGAACCACCCAGGTGCCCCTCACTTTCCCATTCTAAACAACTCTTTCACTCAGTGTTTAGCACCTTTGTTGTTCATAGACAATGCAGCTCTAATATGTAACACAGAGCCTTGCTTGTTATTTGATGCCATGCTTTTGCACACACAACATGGATAATACTGTAAATACATATATGCACTTAGTGAAAATATCTATACAAGAGTAACTGTAGGATTCCCTTTATATAAAATTCTAGAAAATGCAACTAGAGTGCTCACCTGGGGGTGGCAAGTTGGGTAGGGCTGGAGAGAGAGAATAGGAAAAGGGGCTAATGGAAACTACAGGGCCTACGGATTAGTCATTATTATGACTCTGGTGATGCTCCCATTGTGCACACATATATGAAAATATATTTTACACTTTTAATAAATGCAGTTTACGTCAATACCTCCATAAAGCTGTTAAGAAATAAAGATTCCATATTAAATCTGGACCTCCTCTTCCTCTAGAAATAATGTAACATCTGGCAAAGCTGTATTGACACTATTAACACCCTTCCCTGTATCTTAGGTATGTCAACTCTGATTCCTTCTCAAAACAGAAGGAAATGCTCAGAGAAGGAAATGCTGACAAATGGAGAAATCATGCTAAGCAAAACAACCCAGTTTCAAAAAGACCAATACTGTCTGATTCCACTCACATCCAGCAGCCAGAATAGTCAAAATCACAGACGTGGTGTAAAACCACAGTTGCTGGGTGTAGTAGGGAGGGGGCAGGAGGAGCTGTTCCACGGGTACAGTTTCAGTTTTGCCAGATGAAGGGAATTCTGGAAATTAGTTGCATGAATATGTGCGTTTTTGAAACTACTAAACTATACGATTCAAAGACAGGGTAAACTGTGCTACATGCACTTTGCCCCAACATAAATGTAAAATAAAGAACTGTATTACGGTAGTTCCTAGTGACAGACAAGAGCAGATATTAGGCTGAAGTTCTCCCCCCTCTGCAATACTCTCTGGCGTGAGGGGCGCCTGGGTGGCTCAGTGGGTTAAAGCCTCTGCTTTCGGCTCAGGTCATGATCTCAGGGTCCTGGGATTGAGGCCCGCATCGGGCTCCCTGCTCAGCAGGGAGCCTGCTTCCCCCTCTCTCTCTGCCTGCCTCTCTGCCTCCTTGTGATCTCTCTCCCTCTGTGAAATAAATAAATAAAATCTTTAAAAAAAAAATACTCTCTGGCGTGGTGTGAACTTCTTGGTGCTGAACAAGGTTGGAGTTTCAGATGAACAAATGCCCCTATTTGTTGCACAAATAAAGTCTTTTTCCATCGTGAACTCTCTGATGTGTAATGGGGCTGGAGTTGCACCTAAGACCGCACGTTGACTGCACTCAGAAGGCCTTCCTCCGGTGATCTGCTGACGTCTCATGAACGGGGAGCTGCACCAGAACAATTCTGCACATTCGCTGTCCTCATAAGGTGCTTCTCTGGTGTAATGAGATTGGAGTGGCACCTAAAGGCTTCACCATATTCTCTGCACTGCTAAGTTTCTTTGCCAGTGTAATTCTCTGGTCAATGGCTTGGAGTTGTATCTCAAGATTTCCCCACGTTTACGGTGCTCATCGACCTGTTTTCGTCGTGGATTTTCTGGTGATGAACGAGGTGGGACTTTCTGATGAAGGCCTTCTGACATTTGCTGCACTCATAGGGCCTTTCTCCAGTGTGGATTTTCTGATGCTCGACAAGTATATGTTTGTGGCTAAAGGCTTTCCCACATTCACTGCACTCGTAAGGCCTCTCTCCAGTGTGATTTCGCCAATGTTTAATAAGGTTGGAGTTATACCGGAAGAATTTCCCACAGACGCTGCACTCATAAGGCCTTTCTCCAGTGTGAACTCTCTTATGTCTAATGAGCCTGCAGTGGTACCTAAAGGATTTCCCACATTCGCTGCACTCATAAGGCCTCTCTCCAGTGTGACTCTGCCAATGCTTAATGAGCTTGGACTTGTACCTAAAGAATTCCCCACATAAGCTACACTCATAGGGCCTTTCTCCAGTGTGAACTCTTTGATGTCTAATGAGTGTAGAGGTGTACCTAAACAACTTGCCACATTCACTGCACTCATAAGGCCTTTCTCCCGTGTGAACTCTCTGATGTTTAATGAGTGTGGAATTGTACCTAAAGAATTTTCCACATTCATTGCACTCATAAGGCTTTTCTGCAGTGTGAACTCTCTGATGTCTAATGAATGTGGAGCTGTACCTGAAAAATTTCCCACATTCGCTGCATTCATAAGGCCTTTCTCCAGTGTGAACTCTCTCATGTCGTATCAGTCGATAGTTGTACCGAAAGAATTTTCCACATTCTCTGCATTCGTAAGGCCTTTCTCCGTTGTGGATTCTCTGATGTTTCATGAAGTTGGCATTGTACTTAAAGAACTCCCCACATTTGCTACACTCATAAGGGCTTAATCCAGTGTGAACTCTCTGGTGACTAGTGAGTGTGGAGTTGTACCTAAAGAACTTCCCACATTCATTGCATTTAAAAGGCCTTTCTCCGGTGTGAATTTTCTGGTGCTGAACGAGGTGAAACTTTCTAATGAAGGCCATCCCGCATTTGCTGCATTCATAAGGTCTTACTCCAGTGTGGATTTTCTGGTGCTCAGCAAGGACCTGTTTTTGGCTGAAGGCTTTCCCACACTGAGTACACTTGTAATCATTTTGCCCAGTTTCAAAGGCCTCTCCACACTCAGTGTCCCTGTCTGGTTTCAGTGCACCGTGAGGGGCCACGGGCTGGAGAAGGCCTGCGATGGCTGCGAAGTCCTCCCCAGCTTTGCTGCACATGAAGCTACTCTCTGCCACGTGAACACTGTCATTCATTGCAAACGAAGGACTCCCCTCATCCCTTCTGGAAAAGCTCTCTTCAATCCGCTCCTTTTGGTGCTGGTGCAGGTTTGCCCCACAAACGGATAGCTCTTGGGCAGGGTACATTCCATCATGCTCAGCCAAGCGCAAAAGGTCTTTCCAGACTGGGCCACACGTCTCCCAGGGCTGGGACATCTGGATGCGCGGGCGTGGCTCTGGAGTCCTGACCTGTGACCCTCCCACAGAATCACCTTGCTCTGAAGAGGCCGCCTCACCCTGGGCTCCATGCCAGCAACCTGTAAGCACAGAAATGCTGGTAAAGTACCTGCTTACTTCGGTGGGAGGAGGTGGCCCCGTCAGGAATGTGTATCCGTCATACCGACGGATGAGGCCACGGGTCCGCTGATGGGCAAGGGGGACTCGAGGCAGTGAGAGTGAGGCCCGCAGTGCAGAGCTCAGCCTGGCAAGCCCCCGTGATGGGAGAGCCCTGACTTGGGGAAGGACATGAGGGAGGGTCCTATCTTAGTCCATCTGGGTTCCCACAACAAAATCCCACAGACTGGGTGGCCAATAAACAACAGAAATTTATCTCTCGTGTTCCTGGAGGCTGGAATTCCGAGATCAGGGTGCCAGCATGGTCGGGTGAGGGCCCTCTCCCAGGCTGCCAACTTCTCACCGGGTCCTCACACAGAAGAAGGGGCTCTGGGGGGTCTCCTTTACAAGAGCACTAATACCATTCATGAGAGCTCTGCCCGCATGACCTAAGCGCCCCGCCAAGGCGCCATGTCCCAGTGCCACCACACCAGGCACGAGGTCTGCAGCATATGAACTGGTGGTGGGTGGTGGGACACAAACACTTAAGACATAGCAGGTGCTGTGCCAGGCAAGGACGCAGGGTTTTTGAGTCTCTCCTGTGCAAAGGGCTGTGGCTGCTGGTGACCGGTGAGCCTGGTGCAGAAAACTAAACAGACCTAGAAATACCTAACCACACGGACATACTGCAACTCAAGAACTACTTAAGGGTACGTGCGGACCTCACCATATCCTAAGTACAGCTCAAATGCTGGCGAGCCCTGCCCAGGGAGCAGTGAAACAGAATCAGGGGCGAAGGCCAGCAGGTGTTGGATTGTGCTGGGAGGAGGATTCGAATTCAGAGTAGACATGAAAACGGAGAGGAAAAGGTAGAAATGAGGTGTGGCCCCTTGACCTTGGCATCAATCAGTGGTGGGCAAAGGACAGGTTCCCAGCTCTGACCCACACCCTTCCCCCCACTCTCCCACACCAGGGCCGTGTACTTTTGAGTGTCTGTTGCCACTGACACAGTAATGGCCACCTATTGGGTACCTGGGGTCCTCCCCACTGCTCAAGGTGAGCACTGATGTGACGCCCGAGACAGGCCAGTCCTAGACGAAAGAAAGGAAAAGGCATGGCGGCGTGCACCCAGAGTAACCTGACACAGGATATCCAACATCTTACAATTACCAGAACTTCACCGGAGAGGCTGCAGAAGCAACCCGGTGTCCTCCAAATTACTAATTAGGTTGGTGCCTGAAATTCCTGGCACAGGCAAACCCCAGAAACGTCAGCAGGAGGAAGGGGGAAAGCCTGCGGCACCACGGTTCCATGCATCTAGACTGAGTGACCCAACCAGGGACAAGGCCTGAGGGGCTCCAAGGCATACTTCAACATCTCTGACCGCTGAGCCCGATCCTGCAAGGGCTCAGAGCAGCAGGGACGGGGCCGCGGGGGGAGAGTGGGTACAGGGCGCGCGGCCCAGGCCTGGCACCCGTGACACAGATGCCGGGAAACTGGGACAGGAAGTAGTACCCACGGTCTCACTGTGGAAACAGTGGGGACAGAGCCGCCCCGGACCAAAGCGAAGAGCAGAGCCCAGCCACGACGTGGCGGGGGGCGGTGCCGGCCTTACCCAGGGAGGACAGAAGTGCGAAGTTCTCCAGCATCACGGCGTGGTACAGAAATCGCTGAGCTTCATCAAGGAGGCCCCACTCCTCCTGGGAGAAATATATGGCCACGTCCTCAAAGACCACGCGGCTCTGCCAAAATTGGAACATCTGGTTCATGAGTAGCTTCTTGTGTGAACTGTGTCCCGTGGGTTCTCTATTTACCTATTGGCCATCCATTAATTACAGGCTAAACGAACAGCCAAATGTGTCCCCCCCCCCC
>LNAC01000914.1:463802-482102 GCA_002007465.1 Ailurus styani
GCCCCCGAGATCCGGAGCCCACACTGAACCACCTCCTTCGCTAACTCACACCAAGTCCACACTGCCCTGCCCTAAATCAGCCGGGCCGGTACCAGACGGCCAGCACCCCTCCCGCCCCAGGCACGCGGACGTCACAGGACGCGGTCACCATGAAGCTGCTCACCCTACCCTTCCGGCCTTTCTCCCCGAAAGCTCCCTAAAGGCTCTGACCTGCGGCGAGCCTCTGCTGGCGTGCACGCCTCCGAGCCGAGTCGGGCGCCCCCCGGGTGCCCCCGCGCGCCGCGTGCTCCCGCCCCCTCGAGAAGACAGAACCTCCTTTCAGTGTCATCGGTCGCTCCGTGTCATCGCCGGGCCCCTCGGTCCTCCCAGCGCGGGCCGGCCGCCGACAGCGAGCCCAGGACACGGCGCAAGCACGAGGGGCGGCGGGACAGAAGAGCGTCCTCGAGGTCGCGGTGGCCGTGCGGCCCTCCCCCCGGCCTGCCAGCCCGCGGCCCGGGGCCCCGGGTCTCCTGTGAGAGGCGAGACCCTGACCTGCCCCTCTCCGTCGAGCACCCGGAGCCGGCCGTTCGCACTCCGCCTCCCCTGCACGCCGGTCACTTCGCGAGCCCGACTCCGCCACCGCGGCCACTCCAGACGCCCCCAGCCCGCACCACTGGCACTCCCTCCACCACCTCACAGGCAAATGCATCCAGGGTCCAACCAGCCCAGCGCCGCCCCTGAACACCGGGAGTCCCCCAGGCCCCCAGCCCCGGGCCGCCCCAAGCGCAGCTGGGAAGGTCGCCCTACCAGGCCTGGCTCCCGGCGTCATCCTCGGCCACCTGCCGACGTGAGGACGCCACATGCTCTCAGCCCTCTCCCGCTTCCGTCTCACACCAACTGTGCCAGAAGCGGTCAGAACCTTCCTCTGGCCTCCTCTGAAGCCCCACGGCCACGGCCACTCCGCGTGGCCCGGCCCCCCGCTATCTCAGGTGCACTCCGGTCTCAGAAGCCGTTCTCACCCCTACACCCACTGCCTCCTCCTCTCTGTCTCTGTCTCTCACACCCCTGTCTTCCTCAGCCGTGCGATGCCCTCCCCCACCCCCCGGGGGCCCAATCCAGAAACCCAGTACTTGGGGCGCCTGAGCGGCTCAGTCCGTTGAGCATCCGACTTGGTCTCAGCTCAGGTCATGATCTCACGGGTCATGGGATCGAGGCCCTCGCTGGCTCTGCGCTGGGCGAGGAGTCTGTCTGGGATTCTCTCTGCCTCGGCCCCGCCCCGCTCGCTCTCTCTCAAATCAATCTTTTAAAAACAAACAAACAAACAAAAACCAGTACTGAGGCCCTCCATTCCCACTCCTGCTCCTCGAATGGCGTCGCCACCACAACCGGGAGCTGCTGCCTCCGAGGCCTGAGCCACAGCTTCCTCCCGGCGCGGCGGCTCCTCCGGCCTGACTCCGGCCCGACTCCGGCCCCGCAACCCCGGGACTGTGTTCAAGTGCCTACTTGAGGGGCGCCTGGGGGCCTCAGTCAGTTAAGCGTCTGTCTTCAGCTCAGGACATGATCCCAGGGCCCTGGGATCGAACCCCGCATCGGGCTCCCTGCTCAGCGGGAAGTCAGCTTCTCCCTCTGCCTTCCCCTGTCCCCCCCGCTCATGCTTGCTCTCTCTCAAATAAATATAATCTTTAAAAAACATAATAAACTGCCTCCTTGACACCACTCCTGGGAATCTCTGGGACTTCTGGGACAGACAGAAACTGACTCTTCATATTCCACCTGCGAAGGCCTCACCCCACCGACTGCCCCGTGTTAGTTCAAGCATCCGCATCCGTCCTTCCTAACAAAGCCAAAAGCCTGGCGGCGCCGCCGACTCTTCCCACTAGCCCACCTGCTCATCTCCCTGAGTCTCCACGTCCTAGAACATGAGCAGCTCTCATTGAGAAACACCCAGAAACCAACAGCTCCTCTCCGTCCACGGCCACGGCTCCCGTGTAGCCGCCACGACGCTCACCTGCACTGTGGCCAGCACTTCACTTACACCACCCCGGCCCCGCTCTGTCTTCCACTGCACAGCCACGGGGAACCTGTTAAAATCTCGGTCACAGCACCTTCCTCTTCTGTTTCAAACCTTCCCTACCTCCCAGCAACCTCAGATTAGAGGTCCAGAGCCCCAGCTGTCACTCGAGGTCTGACCCCTGTGCACCCCTAGCCAACCCCAACCTGGCCCCCCATTCTCACCAGCTATAAAAGAGACTGGAGGTTTCCCGAACATCCCAGCTAAGTCTCACCCCCAAGCACGGGAACGTTCTGAATCCTGCGGCAGGATCCCCTGCGCGGGAATTCACACGGTCCTTAGACGTAAGAGAGCGAGGCGGGTGAGAGAAGCTTCAGGGCGCTACCACTCTCGGTGGTATGTCGGTGACGAGCGGGACGGCTGAAAGGTGGGACACCCTGCACTCACCTGCACGGGCTCCACGAGCATTTCTGCCCCCTCCGTGGGACCCTACGGGAGGAAGGAGACCGTGAGAAATGGTAACCATGGAAGGATCTTATGAACTGAGCAGAACCACCACCCTGCCCGGCCCTGGAGCACGGTGATCCTCAGCCTGGTGGCCGAAGTCCAGCTCTTCCAGAAAACAGTGCTGCCTCTTATCAGCTGGCTGACAACTGTTTCCTATCCATTGGATCAACACTTTTATACATATTTTCAGTGCAAAGGAAGTACTACTGGTTTGAAATTTGAGGCCTTTATTTTTACCACTTTTTAAGATCTCATAAGATGTTATACATAAAACTTTACACCGTAAACAAACAGGTAAATTAGTGTCAAATCAATTATGAAGCATTTGCATAAATTTAACTTGTTGAATAGGTTCATTTCTAATTGTCTACCTCTGAGTACATATTTAAGAGGATATTAATTAATGAGAACGTAAGTCAATACATTTTTTACACATTTTTAAGGTAACAAGTTGTAGGAAAAGGCTGAGCAGACAGACAAGCTACTAGTCCACACAGCAACAAGACCTGACTAGTTACATCCCCCTCAAGGGAGCTTGACGGAGGCCCTCAACTAGACGGCGGCTAGTCCCTCTTGCCCTGAGGACTGGGCATGAGGAAGCAGTCCCATGTCTGAGACCCTGAGGCCCCATCAGCCTGGCTGACCTTTCCTTTGTTCCACTGGGAGTGGCCCAGAGGGTCAGCTGAGCCACGAGTAGACAGTGAACACCAACACATACCACCAGCTCCACCCAAGGGAAGCTTCTCACCCCACCAACACGTCCCTTCCTAAAGACACAGGCAGAAGATCTCTCCTAATCAAATCTGCTCTTTTTCCAAGGAAGCATCAGGAATGACGATACCTGCTTCCTGTGCCCTGCCCACCAACTCTCAGCCCCTGCCTCCCTCACTGCCCACAATCATCTTAACACTCCCTCCTTGGGACGCCTGGGTGGCTCAGTGGGTTGGGCCTCTGCCTTCGCTCAGGTCAAGGTCTCAGGGTCCTGAAATCGAGTCCAACATCCGCATCTCTGCTCAGCAGGGAGCCTGCTTCCTCCTCTCTCTCTGCCTGCCTCTCTGCCTACTTGTGATCAGTCTGTCAAATAAATAAATAAAATCTTAAAAAAAAAAAAAAAGACTCCCTCCTTGATCTGGTCTTCAGGCCATGCTCTGGTGCAGTTCACACGCTCCACACCTTTGACAGCCCAGCCCCCTTCCCCGTCCTCCAGACCTTTACCTCCACATACTCACAGCCTGTCTCCACCCTGACTTATCTCAGCATCAACACGTCCAAAATCAAACTCATGATCTCCCCGATACCTGCTCCCCGGGCTCGCTTCCCCACCTCCTTCCTTTCAGATGTTCAGGCCGAGACCCCTTGACGGGACCCTTCACTCGCTACTTGTGCTCACACGTGCATGTGGTGCCGCCGGAAATCCTGTGGGCTCTGCCGGGGAACTCGGCGCAGCATCTCACCGCATCTCCCTCCGCCGCCGCCGCCCGGGTCCAGACTGCACCAGAGCTCCCCCGGGGGTGGGGGGCCTGCAGTGTCTCCTCGGCAGCCTCCCCGCCCCCACTCCCCGCCCTGCTCTCCCCTACCTTAAACTCCTGACTCGGGACAAGGCCCTCCCGCGCCGCCCCCGGCGACCTTCCGCGGACCCCGGCTGCCCGCGCCGCCACTGCAGCCCACAGCCCGCCTCGCCCTCTGCTCCCCGCACACACGGGGCGCCCGGTGCCCGCAGCCCTGGCCCCGACTCAGGAGCACCTGCCGGGACCCCACGCCGGGGCGCCCTCTGCTCCCGCCCCGCGGGCCCGGCTGTGGGGAGCTGAGCGGGCGCCCCTCCATCCGGGCTGCAGCGCCCGGGGAAACGGGGGTCGCAGCACCCACCTGAGCCGGCTGCATGGGCGCGGCCTCCGCCAGCGCCCGGTGCGCAGAGGGGGGCGGGCAGCGGCGGGCGACCGGGCGGGGACGAGGGAGCCTGGCGGCCGCCTCTGCCGCGGGAACGACGCCTCTCCTCGCACCTTCCATGTACTTCAGTCACGACTCTGGTCGCATTAAACCAGCGGAAGTCCCGAGAACGACGGCAGACCAGGACGCTACTTGGGAACCGCCGGAAGCCCCGCCCCGTACGATGCGCACGCACGCAAACCGCTTTCAGCTAAGCCGGAGGGGGGGGGCTGCCCCCAGCCCTGCGGCCGCACGGCCTTCTGGGTAATGTAGTTTCCGCGCCGTTACTGCGCAGACTCAGATCGTAGGTAGGTCCTGCCAGTGGATAAAGGCGGGCAAAGTGTGAGGCGCTCTGGGAAATGGCGTTCCGGATTCTAAAGGGGGCGGTGATAGGCAGCTTTCACAGAAATGTTCCGAGACCGATTGTTTCAGGTTCCGGGAATCGCGGCAGATTTCCAAAAGCCTGCACATAGACAGGGACACAACATACCGTGATGTTACTCGCCGTCCCCGCATAGCTCTCAGCGGCTATCTCGTTGCTTGCCAAAGACCGGTGCACTGACCCTTCGCGGTCCTTCCTACCGGCTTCAGTGGTTTCAGTAAGAACAACCTCCAGGGGCGCCTGGGTGGCTCGGTCGGTTAAGTGTGGGGCTCTAGATTTCAGCTCGGGTCTTGATCTCAGGGTCATGAGATCCAGCCTTGCCCTGGGGATCCATGCTCTGCGTACAGACTGCTGGCGGCGCTCTCCCTGTTCCCCCGACTGACGGACTGACGCGCTCACTAGCTAGAGAGGCAGGGCCTCCAGACGGGGCTGTGATGGTGAGATTGAAGGACGGGTATAAGGAGGCCCTGAAGTAGTTAAAAAGGGTGAGGATGCGCCTCTGATTCCCACAGAAAACATTTTTCCTGACTGTGTGGTCAGTAATGGTGTTCCAACCTAGAGAACAATACTTCAATTCAGATAATATTTATGACTGCACATCTGAGATATGTACCATTTCTTCTAAGACTCTGAAACCTATCTATCTGAAAAAGACTATCACATGGCATCTTCTATCTGAACCGTGTATGTCTTCCTGACAATTTGGCCGTGTATGCAAAGGGACATCTTACCCCTGAGATAAAGAGTTGAGTATCCATAATCTCATCTCTTTGCTGGTTAGTGATTATCATTTCATCTGTAATTGCAGCAACAGTGAATGCACAGAGTTGAGATTATCTCTGGAAAACCACTTGTGAAATTGATATTACTGAATGCTATTAAAAATGTTTTTCAAGGGCGCCTGGGTGGCTCAGTGGGTTAAAGCCTCTGCTTTCGGCTCAGGTCATGATCTCAGGGTCCTGGGATCGAGGCCCACATCGGGCTCTCTGCTCAGCAGGGAGCCTGCTTCCTCCTCTCCCTGTCTCTCTGCCTACTTGTAATCTCTCTCTCTGTGTCAAATAAATAAATAAAATCTTTAAAAAAAATGTTTTTCAAGGAAAATGGCAAAAATCATTCTAGAGAAAATATTTATCTGTGACAAGTGAGGGGAAAGTTAAGATCTCAGTGAAGTCTGAATGAAAGACACTGAGTCTAAGGAGTCAGAGAATGAAGCTGAGACTGTAGCTTGCTGGAAACCTTGGCTTCACTCATGGTTTGGTCCAAAATGTGATTATTTTTAATACCTGAAAACGTCATGCAGTATCAGCCTGTGTAGGCAGAGGAAAACACAATATTTACAGAGTTGCCAGAAAGATAAAAAGGAATAAGGAAGTTGTACTGTTGCATCTTTACTGATCTGTAAATGTTTAATAAGCACTTACAGAAATTAGAATAAATAGTCCCTTTTGCTGAACTATAGCGCATAGCAGTACATTTTGAAAGGGCTTTAGAATAAAAACAAGACAGGACCCACTATAAATTGTGTCCCTGCAGGTCAAACAGCTAATAGCCCACCTCCCAATCAACCACTTATTGAAAAAGACACTTGTAGACAAGAAACACTGGAAAAAGGATGGTCCCATCTTAGGAAACAAAAACCAAGACAAAGAAAATACCTCCAGTCAGATCAATGAGGGTGCTCTGAGGACAGAAAAAAAGAAACAGACTCACAGATATAGAGAATGATGGTTGCTAAAGGGAAGGAGGCTAGGGATAGATGAAAGAGCCAAAGAGGACTAAGAGGTACAACCTTGGGGCGCCTGGGTGGCTCAGTCGTTGAGCGTCTGCCTTCAGCTCAGGTCATGATCCCAGGGTCCTGGGATCGAGCCCCGCATCAGGCTCCCTGCTCGGCTGGAAGCCTGCTTCTCCCTCTCCCACTCCCCCTGCTTGTGTTCCCTCTCTCGCTGTGTCTCTGTCAAATAAATAAATAAAATCTTCAAAGAAAAAAAAAGGTACAATCTTTCCATTGTAAAATAAATAAGACACAGGGATATAATGTACAGCACGGGGAATATAGTCAGTGATATTGTAACAACATTGTATTATGAGATACGGTAACCATTGTGGTGACGGTTTTGTAATGTATATGAATACTGAGTCAGTATGTTGTATACCTGAAACTTAGGATATTGTATGTCAATTATACTTCAACTAAAAAAAATAATAATAAATGAACTTAAAAACTGGTTCTTTCAAAAGATCATCAAAGTTGACAAAATGTGAGGTAGGCAAAGAAAACAAATTAACAAAAGCAGGGATGAAGACACTATTCCCCCTAAAAAAAAAATTAAAAGTATCATAAGAGAATATTAAAAAATCTTTGTCCTCCCAAATTAGACAATTTGGTTGAAATGGAAAAATTCCTTAAAGGACACCAATTATCCAAAACTGACACAAATAGAAAATCTACATATTACTATATTAAGCAAATTTTGATTAAAAATTGATTCAAAGTCTTCCCACAGGAAAATTCTAGGGTCAAGTGTCTTCACTAAGGAATTCTAGCAAATATTTAAAGAAATATCACTAATCTTCCAAAAACTCTTCCATCCTTCCAGAAAATAAAGGAGGAAACACTCTCAGCATTTTCTATGAGGTCAGGATTCCTCAGAGACAGCACAAGAAACCTAAAAAACTGTTCTCTCTCATCAATATATGCAAAATACACTAACAAAGTATCAGAAACTGACTTGGCAACATATACAAAGGAGCATACATCATGACCAAGTGGGATTTGTCCCAGGAAATGCAAGGTGAGTTCGACATCTGAACATCAACGAATGGACTATACCATATAAATAGCCCCCCACCAAAGCCCACCTCACACCCACAGGATTATCTCAGTGGATGGAAAAAAATTATGGAGCAGAATTTTTAGATGGAATAGATGGAACAGAGTCTAGAAACAGATCAGCAGAAATAGTCAACTGATTGTTGGAAGAGGAGCAAAGGGAACTCAGTAGAGACAGTCTTTTCACCAAATGATGCTTGAACTACTGAACTTAACTACTGTTAAGTGTTTGGCTTCGGCTTGGGTTATGATCTCGGGGTCCTGGCATTGAGCCCCTCATCAGGCTCCCTGCTCATCGGGGAGCCCGCTTCTCCCTTTTCCTCTGCTCCTCCCCTGGCTTGTGTATTCTCTCTCAGATAAATAAAATATTTTTAAAAATATGATCTAGATATAGAATTTATACTTGCACAAATATTTTCTCAAAATGGATAACAGACCTAAATGCAAAACACAAAACTATAGAACACCTAGACAGTAACATTGAACAAAATGCAGGTGACCTTGGATCTGGCAATGCTTTATATACAACACCAAAAATAGAATCCCTGAGAAAAACTGGGTGATTTGAACTTGATTAAAATTAAAATTCTGCTCTGCAAAAGACAGTGTTAAAAAAAATACAAAAATGATATTCATATGTCATTAGGGAATTTCAAATTAAAGCAACAATGACATACCATTACACACCTATTCCAATAGCCACGTTGCAAAACAATGACACCACCAAATGCTGATGAGGATGTGGAGCAACAGAGACTCTCATTCATTGCTTGTGGGAATGCAAAATGGTACAGCCATTTTGCAAGACAGTTTCTTACAGGGGCGCCTGGGTGGCTCAGCTGGTTAAGCATCTGCCTTCGGCTCAGGTCATGCTCCCAGGGTCCCGGAATCAAGCCCATGTCAGGCTCCCTGCTCACTGGGGAGTCTGCTTCTCCCTCCGCCCTTGTCCCCACTTGTGCGCTCTCAAATAAAATCTTAAAAAAGAAAAAAAGTTTCTTACAAATCTAAACATACTCTCATCACACGATCCAGTAAATCACACTCCTTGGCTAGAACTCAAGAGATGAAAACTTAAATCCACACAAAACCTACACACAAATGTATACTGCAGGTTTATTCATAACTGCCAAACTTGGAAGCAGCCAGGATGTCCTTCACTAGGTGAAAAGATAGACAAAAACTGTAGCATATTTATATAATGAAATATTACTAAGTGATAACTTGCACAGAGATCTTCAGAGCAGCTTTATTTTTAACAGCTCCACACCGGAAACAACCAAACATCCACTAATAGCTGAACGGATAAAAAACAACTGTGGTATATGCATACAATGGACTAATACTCAAAATACAAATGAACAACCTACTGAGACATGAAACAAGATGGACTGATTTCAAAAGTTATGGATAGTGAAAAGGGCCAGAGTCCCCACTCCCCTGAATGTATATACCGTATGATTCTGTCGATATAAAATTCCGAAAATGCTTGTTGTTTATGAATTGTGGGGAAGAGGATTAGAAAGACTGAGATGAAAGGATCATAAAGGGACACAAGGAATCTTTCGGTTGTGTCGAATATGTTATCTTGATTGTGGTGATGGTTTCACAGGTATATACACATGCTGAAACAACACATTTCACACTTTAACATGTGCAGTTCATTTCACGTCAACCATATCTCAACAAAGCTTTTGAGAACTAAGTGTTCCCCATCAAGGCCCTATTTACCATCCCTCTTAGAAAGTCCCATCTGCCAACTGTCTTGGTTCTCCCACATCCCAATTTAGGAGGATGAACCCTGCCTGAATGTCAGCAAAACCCGGAGAGCAACGCAATCCACGCCCACTTCAGTCACTAGGATGCTGGCTGGGTCAGAGCCCTATCCTTGGATCTCTTTGGTCCGCGCTGAGGTTCCTGCCTGTGTAGTGATGGCCACAACATCAATGCCCAGGGCGGTACAGGAATCCACAAACCTTTAGACACTGACAGTGGCCTTGGCCACACGAGATACAGATGTCTGAAGGCCCAGAGAACTTCTATATCCTCATCCTGCAGAAATGACCGGGACGCCTGCAGAAGCCTCCGCTAGAAGAGACACGTGTCCTCTCACTGGCCGTACTCACCCCACTCCATCATCTCAGGGTTTCTGTACCAACTGTGAGCCCCACGTTGCCCTGTGGGCCTTCCAGTCAATGCCACCTGCCCAGGAGTTTCTGGACATCAGGGGCTGGTTCCTATGCAGACCCAGGAAACAGAAGTCCCTCAGAAGTGCTGGGAACATGGGACATTCCCTAGGAACAAGGGACCCAATTCATGGTTCCAGAAGCACTGGAGATTTTCACGCCAACTATGCCCTCCTCAGAAATGAACTCTGGGCTCCCAGGCAACCCTGCCTTCCAGGACACAGGCTGAGGCACACAAAGCGCTTCACTCTTTTCCAGCGAGCCTCAGGCACAATGCAAATCAGGCCAGCCAGACTGACATCTGTTCTCTGCCATCCTGCTGACCCTTCTGAGGCACAGGAAGCTGTGCAGACAAGAGGCATTCCTCCCTTCGTGGTGGAAGAACCCAACTTTTCCTTAATCCACTCCACACAGTGAACAGACCCCACCACACACACGACAGTAAGGCCGGCCACAGTAGGCCTGTGTCACTGCACAGATCGCATCCGCGTGGGGCAAGCGGTTCTAGAGACGGGGGATTTAGAAGAAGACAAATGAGTTCGTGGTTATTATGTTTACAGTCAAACTTGTTCATGAAGAGAAATCTCGTCTGGAAATCCCCAGCAGACTCCAGTTCAGATCCTTTTAGCCAGAGCAGGATCATGTCCACTCAGAATCCAGTCATGGGGGAGGAAGTGAGGGCCTCGCTGGGCTCAGAACACTCATGATTCCCTCCAGAGAACAGGATGGGGGACACAGGGGTCTGCCTTCCCTGAGCATACTGGAGGGACTGACACACACACTGGGACCCTGGACAGCTGGGAGCAATGCGATGGCTTCCGCCACAGGCACTGGCGGTGACAGGACTCTGTCAAGAGCCCTGGGTGGTTCAGAAAGTGCACTGCACCTCATGAAATCTTCCCATCTATGCGGTACTGACTGCGACTCTCCCCACGATACCTGTACGCATGGACAAGGCTCACCTGCTGGCTGCTGCTTCCCTCACAATGGGAACGCGCAGACATTTTCTCTGGTGCGCATCCTATCAGGTTGAACAAGCAGATGGAACATTTTCCGCATTCATAAGGCCTTTCTCTAGTGTGAGTTCTCTGGAGCTAAACAAGTTTAAGAGATGTGGCTAAAGGACCACCCAAACTGTCGCGCTCGTGAGGCTTGTCTCCAGCGTGGACTTTGCGGTGCCGAACGAGATGGGAACTCCTGCTGTAGGCTTTCCCACATTCGCCGCACACGTAGGGCTTTTCTCCAGAGTGAACCCGCTGATGGAGAACGAGGCTAGAGTTTCGGCTAAAGAACTTCCCACATTCACTACATTCGTAAGGTCTTGCTCCAGTGTGAACTTTCTTGTGCTGGACGAGGTGGGAGCTACTAATGTAGGCTTTTCCACATTCACTGCACACGTAAGGCCTTGCGCCGGTGTGAACTCTCTGGTGTAGAATGAGGCTGGAGTTGTGGCTAAAGCATTTTCCACATTCGCTGCACTCATATGGCTTCGCTCCAGTGTGAATTCTCTGGTGCACAATAAGGTTGGAGCTGTGGCTAAAAAATTTCCCACACTCACCACACTCGTAAGGCCTTTCTCCAGTGTGGATTTTCTGGTGCTGCACAAGTGTATCTTTACGGCTAAAGGCTTTCCCACATTCACTGCACTCATAAGGCCTTGCTCCGGTGTGAATGATCTGGTGCTGAACAAGCGTGTCTTTGCAGCTGAAAGCTTTCCCACATTTGCTGCACACGTAAGACCTTGCTCCTGTGTGGACTCTCCGATGTTTAATGAGACTTGAGTTATGGCTAAAAAACTTTCCACATTCGATGCATTCGTAAGGCCTTGCCCCTGTGTGAATCCTCCAGTGCTCAATAAGGTGGGAGCTTTGGCTAAAGAATTTCCCACATTCACTGCACTCGTAAGGCCTTTCTCCAGTGTGAAATCTCTGGTGCTGCACGAGTGTGTCTTTACGGCTGAAGGCTTTTCCACACTCACTGCACTTATAAGGCCTTTCGCCAGTGTGAATTCTCTGGTGTTGAACAAGGTGGGAACTTCTGCTGTAGGCCTTTCCACACTCACTGCAGTCGTAAGACCTTTCTCCAGTGTGAACTCTCTGGTGCTGAACAAGTGTGTCTTTGCGACTGAAGGCCTTCCCGCACTCACTGCACGTGTAATGTCTTTTTCCAGCGTGAAATTTCTGGTGCATTTTTAAGTGAGACAAGTGAATGAAGCCCTTCCCACACTCTTTACACACATGTGATGTTTCTCCACTGAGAACTTTTCTGTGATTAATAAGCACTGCTTTGTCTTTGGACAAACTTCCACATGGTGGGCATCTAAAGGGTCTTACCTCAGTATGACTCATCTGCTTGTCAAGGAGGGTAAAGGTGTTCAGGAAGCCCTTCCCATCGTCACTGCAATCGAAAAGCACCAGCCCAGCGTGGTCTCCCTGGCGTTGGCCCAGACCGGCACCATGGGGGAAAGACTCCACGAACTCAATCCTGTGGTATGGAATCATCCCCTTGCTGGTGGTCTGGCAATGGAAGAGACCAGAGCTGCCCAGCAAGTCCATCCCCTCCTCCTTGCAAGTAAGGGGTCTCCATAACGGGCGGGCTGCACAGCTCCTCACGTGTGAGGCCCCGCCGGCACCCCCTCTGAAGAGATCCTCTCCACTAGATCGCTTTTGGTGCTGGTACAACTCTGCACCGAACGAGACTCCTCTCCCACACGGGCCACGTGTGCACCGTTTCTGCAAGGGGTGTGACCCCTGGTGTTCGGCCAAGTGCAAAATGTCTTTTAAGAGTGGGTCGCACACCTCACAAGAGTGGGCTTTCTGGATAAATGCACCTGCCTCGGGAGTCCTGAGCTGCGGCGCTCCTGCAGAAACGCTCTGCTCAGAAGGAGCCTCCTCGTCATCTGTTTCATGCCAACAACCTGAAAGCGAAAAGACGCTGGTGAGGTGCATATTGAGTTTGGTGGACAGCAGCAGCCCCATCACCTATGTGTGTGTGAAACACTGAAGAAAGAGGGTACTGGCTTGCTGGTGGGACCAGGGAGCCAGGATCAGGGTGAGGAAAGGCCGCTGGCAGTCCAGGCCTCTAAAGGTCATAGTAAGGAGAAGGAGTGGGTAGAAACAAGGGTGGTACATGGTACAGGACACAGAGGAGAGGTTTCCAGTTCACTCCTCCATGGAGTAGGGCCTTGGCTGCTGGTGCCTGCTGAGCTCTGTGCAGAAGGATGTGTCCAGGCCCAGGAAAATCTGACTATGAATAAGTAGCTGGTTCTGAAGGATTACTTAAGGATAGGTGCACAATTCCTTGCACATTAAAGTAGCCGGCGCTGCAGAGCAGAGAATGAATGAATGAGACACAGAAGCCAGAGAAGAGAAGAGACAGCCAAGACATGGAAGACAGAAGAGAAATTACAAGTGAACAAAGTGCCAAGAATGGGGAAGGAAAGGCAGAAATGAGGTATTGCTATAGGCCTTGGCGAAAAAAAAACCACTGGTGAACACAAAGTAGGGTGGAAGTATGATCTGAACCGAGCAGGAACGTGCCGCCCCTCCAGCTCCCATTCTGCTGGGCCAGGCCCTCTCTGGGTCTCTTTCCCTGTGGCTGGTGCCACGTCTGCCCCGTCAGACACCCAGGGCTTTCTGCCCCTCTCCAACTGGGCCACTACTGGGATCTGAAGTTGACAAAAAACACAGGCAGATGAATGGACTAGGCAGACGCACTCCACAGAGAAGAAAATTCAGTGTTAAAGAACAGAATCTCAGGGGCGCCTGGGTGACTCAGTCGTTAAGTGTCTGTCTTCGGCTCAGGTCATGATCCCAGGGTCCTGGGATTGAGCTCCACATCGGGCTCCCTGCTTGGCAGGAAGCCTGCTTCTCCCTCTCTCTCTGCCTGCCTCTCCGCCTACTTGTAATCTCTCTCTCTGTGTCAAATGAATAAATAAAATCTTTAAAAAAAAANTGACAAAAAACACAGGCAGATGAATGGACTAGGCAGACGCACTCCACAGAGAAGAAAATTCAGTGTTAAAGAACAGAATCTCAGGGGCGCCTGGGTGACTCAGTCGTTAAGTGTCTGTCTTCGGCTCAGGTCATGATCCCAGGGTCCTGGGATTGAGCTCCACATCGGGCTCCCTGCTTGGCAGGAAGCCTGCTTCTCCCTCTCCCACTCACCCTGCTTGTGTGCCCTCTCTCGCTGTGTCTCTCTCTGTCAAATAAATAAATAAAATCTTAAAAAAAAAAAAAAAAAAAAGAACAGAATCTCAAAGGAGGATTTAGCAGAACAGCCCTGAGACATTCACGAGCAATGACCATGCCAGCTCTTGTAATTCCTGACATGCTCAGGCTCCAGGAAATGTCAACTACGGGATGTGGACAGAACTTGGGACACTGAGGTACCGTGGATCAGGACCGTTACCTGGCCGGGAGTGCACAAGCCACACTGAACCTGCTGAACAGACTGAAAAAGCCCCGAACCCCTAACCCACTCCTGCAAGACTTTGGGTAGAAAGTGCTGGATCTGCTCAGCAGGGGAGGGGACACTGCACACAGCCCAGCCCTCCCTACTCTGGGAGCCAAAGAAGGGAGGGAGAAGAGTCACTGAGCTGGCTCTGAAAAACAGGGGGATAACCCAACCCAAGGGCACTGAAGGGAACGGGAGGGCCTGCGGAAGGCAGCCTGTAAGATGACCCGGGAAGGCCTACCTCCTGGTATTCTTACCCTGTGGAGCCTCTTCCTCTGCCTGTAGGCTGGACTGCCTGACCCATTTCTCAGGATAATGGGATGTCACTTTCAAGGTCAGGTTAGAAAAAGACCGGATTCCATCCTGGGCATTGTCTCTCACCCACCTGCTCGGAGAGACGGCAGCTTCCATGTTAGGAGGTACACTACAGAAAGGCCAACCTGACAAGGAACCAAGGGAGGCCACTGGCCGAGCCAGAGAGGAACTGCTTCTCACAGTTCAACAAACCACAAGAAACTAAATCTTGCAAACAACCACACAAGTGAATTTGTAAGTGGATTCTTCCTGAGACTGGCCTTCAGATAAGAACATAGGCCTGGCTGACAACTTGAGCACCCCGCTCAAGCTAAGCAAAAAGCACCGCGCTAAGTTGTGACCAGGATCCTGATGCACTCAAACAAGGAATTTTTACTGTTTTAAGCCACTAAATTTTGGGGGTAATTTGCCATATACCAATAGATGAACCAGGGACTTACCCAGTGAGGCCACAAGTGCAAAGTTCTCCAGCATCACATCGCGGTACAGGAGTCTCTGGGCTTCCTCCAGGAGCCCCCACTCCTCCCGGGAGAAGTACACGAACACATCCTCGAAGGTCACGCAGCCCTGTCACGAGGGGGAACAGCTGAGCCCACAGGCAACAAGGGTTCCCAGTCGATCCACTCACACAAGCACCCCTGGTTCCTCTCCTCTTGGGCCCCCGCCTCAGAGAAGATGCCAGGACCACTGCCTGCTCTCTCCCCGTCTCTCTGAGCACTGCGTGCGGCCCGAGCCAGGCAGGTGGGCAGAGAGATGCCGTGTAAGCTGTGGGCCTGCCAGGAAGGGCACCTCTCGCTGGCCAGTTTTCCCGGTGTCCTCCAGACCATGCCTCCCAGACACACCTAAGGCCATCATCAGTTCACACTTCCCCCAACATGTACATCGTTCTCTGAACCATCCTTCTTCCCAGCTGGAACCGCCATTACCACCACCAACTTCCTGGTCCACAACATATGCACCTACAGGGCACAACACCCCCCTTGTCACTCTGTGCATGATGTGTGGGAAGTGCTCCTATGTCTTTGTGACAGGCACCACTGTCACCCACTGCCTAAGCAAGAGACCCAGTCCTCAGCCCCAAGTTTCAAGTTTCTTATTATTAACTGCATTGCCACCATGACCTGGAAATACTCCCTCCTAAGTGTAACCCACAGCTCCACCCCATTCCACATACCGGCCACCACCCTTGGCACTTCCGCAACCAGGACCTCTCCAGGAACTAAATACCTGCACTCGGCTTGATCCCTCAACTAAGGAGTCTCTGGGACTTCTTAAACTAAACACGAGAAAACCCTACCTCCCCATATAACCCCAGAAAATTACTCCTGCTACCAGCTTCCCTATCTCAGTTGATGGCATTTCCATCACTCAACCAGATAAACAAAGCAAAACAAAAAAGCCCGGGGTCACCCACATCTCATTCCTTTCTCTCATTCACCCTTCACACCAGAAAATCTGGTCACCCTGCTCGAAAAACATACAAAACCCACCAACGTCTCTCACCTCCACAGCCTCCTTTCTGGGTAGTGACCCTCACTCACTGTGACTGTGACAGTGACACTCACAGACTACTGCATAGGTGCCCCACTCATACTCAATGCTCTGTTCTCAATCAGAGAGCAGAGAAGGGAGTCCATTAAACTCTGAGTCAGGTCACCTCTCTCTTCTGCTCCAAATCTCCCACGCCTTTCACCACCCTTAGAATGAGGCCCAACTCCTCAGCCTGCCACTCCTGACTGACTCCTGACCCTATTCCCAACAGACAATTAAGACCTGTGGTTCCTTGAGGACTCCCAACTCAATCTTACCTCCCGCATTTGCACGAAGCTCTTCCTGGGGCCAATACGCCCTTCAGTCCTCATCCTACTGGCTGCCAGAAGTGGGAACCTCTCTATATAACTCTTGGCCTGGATTCTGAATGCTGGGCTAGAAATGACCGCCCCCCGCCTTAGGGTGCTCGGACTCAAATGGAGGCAGAGGTAAATTAAAGAGTTCCAGAATATCACTATGTCTCATCAAAAAACCCAGTGGCCCTACTTTAAAACGAGATACCAAACTCATACACTTCCCTAACCTCCACAGCCACCGCTCTGGTCCCCCCACCCTCAGCACTCACCTGGCCTCCCTGCCCTGCCCCCCGCCCCCCGCTCTTTCCACTCTGCAGCCAGACGGGAGTCTGTCAACACCTACGCCATATCATCTCCCTTCTTTGTTCCAGTCTTCCATGGCTCCCACTACCATCAGAACGTAAGCCCAGCTCCTGACCACCGGCTGTGTGCTCTCATCAGACGCATCAGGGACCTGCGGTCCCTGGAACACTCCCAATTCACTCCCCCGTCAGTATTTGTGCCAGCCGGCTCCTGCGCCCTGGAGACCCTTGCACACCGCATCCCATCGAAGCTGGTACTGGGAGCCTCGCCACACATCTGCCGGGAGTGACCGCCCCCCGCCGCCTTCACGCTCAACAGCAGGGAGCCTGGAAGGCAAAGTGAGGAAGGCCCTTGAACACGCCACCCCTATATCCGAGTCGGTGAGGGCCTGAGGGCCCCTCTGCTCACCTGAGCCCCGTCCCTCAGCGCCAGGGCCGCCATGGGATCCCGTGAGCAGACCGGGTCGTGAGAAGCGGGCCGACCGGGCAAGCCCTGCGGGCTCAGCCGGAACCCCAAAGCTCCAATCGGCGGGGAGACTCGGGCCGACCGCCGCCCTCCGAGCCCGTCTCCCCCGCGTGAAAACGCGCACCAGCTTAGGGCGCCGGGGCCGGACGAGGACGGAGCGCGGACGCCAAGGCCTCGGGAAGGGCGCAGCCCCGGAGGACACCTCCGCGCAACCCCGTCCCACGGCGGGGCTCATGGAGGGCAAAAAGGCGCGTATTTTACCGTCCTTCCCCGCTCGGTCCCGAAAAGCCGCGTGGAAAACGGACCCGCCCCAATCCCGGAGCCTCTACCGCCCGTGCGGATGGCCCCGGCACAGGCAAAAGACGTCACGATGGCGACGCCGGAAGTCCCTCCTCAGCCGCGCCGCGCTCTCCGCCGCTCCTCAGCCTCTCTTCCGGGCTGTCATAGGCACGGCGTCAGGCGGCGCGCGCAGACTTCTGGGTAATGTAGTTGGTACCCCGCATCCTCCGAGGCAGCGGGCATCGTTCCGCTTTGTCCTGGTAACTGAAGAGCCGCCCGGAGGGAAGGCCGCTTGGAGGACAAAGATCAGGGAGAAATCTGGTCCAGTAGTGCCGAAGCTCCTCTTAAAGGGGACGCACCCACATTTCCGTGCTCTCCTGTGACAAAGGCACGTACTCAGAGGTCTCCTGCACGTGATCCAGTCTTTAATCCCGAGGGAGCTGCTTCACCTCTCTGAAGTCGGGGGACTGGGTTTAAGTTGAATAGTGAATATGCCTCGCCCGTGGGGCTTTCGTGTAGGATCATTAAATGTTCCTCTAATTCGTTGATTCCCAAATGTAAGCCCCTGACAGGCAGTATCATCGTCACCTGTGGACTTACTGAAAATCAAAGTTCTCGGGGCGCCTGGGTGGCTCCGTGCGTTAAGGCCTCTGCCTTCGGCTCAGGTCATGATCTCAGGGTCCTGGGATCGAGCCCCACATCCGGCTCTCTGCTCAGCGGGGAGCCTGCTTCCTCCTCTTTCTCTGCCTGCCTGTCTACTTGTAATCTCTATCGAATAAATAAATAAAACCTAAAAAAAAAAAAAAAAAAAAAAAAAA
>LNAC01000914.1:483072-516600 GCA_002007465.1 Ailurus styani
ATCTCTCTCTCTGTGTCAAATGAATAAATAAAATCTTTAAAAAAAATAAAAAAAATAAAAAGGCACCATGGGGGGCACATGGGTGGCTCAGTGGGTTAAAGCCACTGCCTTCGGCTCAGGTCATGATCCCGGGGTCCTGGGATCGAGGCCCGCATCGGGCTCTCTGCTCAGCAGGGAGCCTGCTTCCTCCTCTCTCTTCTCTCTCTGCCTGCCTCTCTGCCTACTTGTTATCTCTCTCTGTGTCAAATGAATAAATAAAAATCTTAAAAAAAAAAAAGGCACCATGGGGCGCCTGGGTCGCTCAGTCGTTTGAGTGGCTGCCTTTGGCTCAGGTCATGACCCTGGGTTCCTGAGATGGAGCCCCATATCAGGCTCCCTGCTCAATGGAGGGCCTGCTTCTTCCTCTCCCTCTGCCCGCTGCTCTGCGTACTTGTGCTCTCCCTCTATCTCTCCATCAAATAAATAAAAACCTTTAAAAAAAAAAGGCACCATATACAAGAAGGTTTCATAAAGTGCAGGTAGGTCTACTGGTCAAGGAACACATTCTCACAGGCCATATAATTCAAAACATAGGACTATCAAGACTAATTGCTCTTGGCCTTAAGTGGGTATGGACTTAACATGGTTTCATACCGTTGACTTTAAAAACAAATCAGTTGTTTTGCTAGCGAAAATGGGTTTATCCTACAACAGTAGAGAATTGCAATTCAGGATGGGTAAGCTATGACGAAAACCACAGACCAGCTCAACAAACGAAAAGAATTGTTCTATGGAGAAGAAGGAGCAAGTTGGGAAGGATTGTTTTGAACAGAAGTCCATTGGAAAAAAGCAAGAGTTCAGAGTTTTGATGGTTTCTCTTTGGTAGAGCTGCTGGTGATCGATTCCTTGTAGGAGATGCAATGTGTATCTTTTCCTGTTGGGTCCCGTAACTGATGATTCTTCCCTGTTGATTCCTCCCTTGGCCTTTGTAATTGGCAATTCTGGACTTCCAGTGGTACAAGTGAGAGCTCCCCCTTCGGGCCTCCTAATTCCATTTTAGCGAGGTTTTCTTTTTATTAATTTTCACATTTCCTCCTTTCTATCAAGATCGTTCTCTGATGGGCGCCTGGGTGGCTCAGTGGGTTAAAGCCGCTGCCTTCGGCTCAGGTCATGATCCCAGGGTCCTGGGATCGAGGCCCGCATCGGGCTCTCTGCTCTGCAGGGAGCCTGCTTCCTCCTCTCTCCTCTCTCTCTGCCTGCCTCTCTGCCTACTTGTGATCTCTCTCTCTGTGTCAAATGAATAAATAAAATCTTTAAAAAAAATAAAAAAAATAAAAAGGCACCATGGGGGGCACATGGGTGGCTCAGTGGGTTNCGTTCTCTGAAAGCATCACTGATCAAGATTCAGTTTTTCTGGGATTTCTGGGCGACTCAGTCAGTTAAGCTCTGCCTTCAGTTCAGGTCATGATCCCAGAGTCCTGGGATCGAGCCCCGTGTTGGGCTCCCTGCTCCAGGGGGAGCTTGCTTCTCCCTCTCCCCCTGCCTGCTGCTCCCCGTCCTTGTGCTCTCTCTCTCTCTTTCTCTCTGTGTCAAATAAATTAAAAAAAATCTTTTTTCAAATGTCCAATAGCATGGATACAAGATCCATAAGATACAAGATGCAAGAGAAACATCTAAAACATAACATTACGGAAATATTTGAAACAGGTCTTGAAAACACACCTGTTATCATATAAAAATAACACATAAACACATGTGAACCATGTATTTATATCAGAGAAAAATAATTTCAAGGGAGAAAGCATCATCAAGAAGATAAAATGTATGTAATTTGTAATACTGACTCAAATTACATAAAGCAACAGTTTAAGAATAACAAGAATAAAGATACCAGCCCAGGAATGTATCAAGCATTTCTATATCAGCCATCTCAGAAATTATTTTCATCGATAAATAATGATATCCCTATAAATTATTTTTAAGAATTTCTTTATTTGAGAAAGAGAACACAGCGGGGAGGAGGGACAGAGGGAGAGGGAGAAGCAGATCCCCCGCTGAGCAGGGAGTCTGATGTGGGACTTGATCCCGGGTCCTGGGATCATGGCCTGAGCTGAAGGCAGACCCTTAACCAACCGAGCCACCCACGTGCCCACCCTGACATCCCTATATATTCTTTAGAGATGTGTTTAATAAAATTCTGTAGGTACATTAATAGTTTAAAACACATACATTATAAAGGACGATAAAAAGCGATACATTCATCTCACAAATGCTTTTAAAAATCCACAGTAAACAAAAACACAGATTCTATTCATATGGATTTCAAAATCAAGCATAAAATGTATTTATAATTAGTGATCCATTGGGGAGGGTATGTGCTATGGTGAGAGGTGAATTGTGTAAGACTGATGATTCACAGACCTGTACCCCTGAAGCAAATAATACATTGTATGTTAATAAAATAAAATAAATTTTAAAAAATGTAAAGAGAAAATTTAAAAATAGTGATACATATGTAAGGTGTCAAACTATGAGTTAAAAAAAGTAATTACTAAAGCAAAAATTCTCGATAAAGTATTCTCTGAGGTGTAAAATGGGATTTGTAATCTGTGAGGTTCATAAAGAAATGCCAATCTTGCTATGCTCTTTTTTATGCTGTGGGTTGTGCATTGGTATTTATTCATCTTTTTTTCTATATGTGTAATTTTGGTAAGATAAAATGGACACGTCTTTAGTGTGTGGCTTGATGAGTATTTGCCTGTCACACACATCTAACCCCCCACCCTGCACAGTCACCGGACATTCTCAACAGCCCTGCACAAAGATGACCAGTATTGTCCTTTCTCACCATATATCAAGTTCACCTGTTTTTTTAACCTTTCTACAAAGTTACAGCAGGTACTACTTTGTCTCTAACTTGTATTACTGTCACTCACTTTTTCTAGGAGATTCATCCACACTGTTGCATGAAGCAGTAGTTTCCGTTGCTGTGTTTTCTTCTAGTTCGTGACCATGTAATTCATTTAGGGATGTCCCCATTGATAGCTACGTGGGTAGTTTCAGGTTCTTGGTTATTATCAGTGAAGTTGCTTATAAACCTATAATCCTACAGTTGACCCTTCAACAACACAAGGGTTAGATGTGCAGACCAAAAGTTGAAAATCCATATATAACCTCTGACTCTCCCAAAACTTAACTAATAATAGTCTACTATTGACCAAACTGATAACATAAACAGTTGATTAACATATTTGGTATGTTACCTCCTGTGTCCTTACAATAAAGTAAGCTACAGGAAAGAAAATGCTGGTAGGAAACCGGGTGACTCAGTCAGTTAAGCGTCAGCCTTCGGCTCAAGTCATGGTCTCGAGGTCCTGGGATGGAGCCCCACGTGGGGCACCCTGCTCAGCGGGGAGCCTGCTTCTCCCTCCTCCTCTGCCCCTCTGTCCCCTGCTCGTGCTCTCTCAAATAAGATAAAATCTTTAAAAAAAGAAAATTATAAGGAAGAGAAAATACATTCACATGACTGTATCCCCCCCCCCAAATCTACATATACTGGACCCATGCAGTTCAAATCTGGGTTGTTCAAGGATCAACTGTGAATGTTTTGAAGGAAAAATGCCCTCATCCCTATTGGGTGTACATGCAGAATTGAATTTGCTTGGTTACAGTATACAAATATGTTGAAATTTTATACAAATCGACGCATTAGAGTTCAAGCAAAATTTAATGAAAGCATTCTTCGAGAATCAATTGGCTATGTGAAGCTTACGGTAGAGACCATTGTATGTATTTTTATCATCTGTAAGTTGCCTGCTACACATTCTATCAGGGAAGTTTGTAATGAACTTCTGTAATCGCAATGCACTTTTTTTCTCAGAAGCAGATGTTACACATTTATCCCCACATTCCTGTGGATACAGATCTGTTTATTTGCATTAGGGGATTTCTTTGTGAACGTGTGTCTGTGTGAGTGCGTGAGATCTTGTGTATGTGCTCTCTCTGGACAGCTGTATCTCTACACATATGACCGTGGGTACACGCATACCTGTCGGTGTGACAGCATCCACCAGTCTACCTTTGGCTACATAACTGCCTCTGTTGTCCTTGTGTTCTCGTGTGTCCAGGACTTCCTCTGTCGGTGCCTGCACACTCCTTCTCCCTGTGTGCCTGGGCGTCTGCAGGTGCGCATTTGTGCCAACGGGTACATCTGCCTGCTGCCCACGGGGAGCACTGTTTTGGGAGCACTGTTCTTGCTGCGTGTGGGACTTGTACCTGGGTGTCCTTCTATGTCAGTGTCTGTCTGGTGGGTGCACATGTCTTCAGTTAATAGAAATATACCAGCTCCCCAACTCTCATGTCTGTGTCCTGGTGTGTGTGTGTGTGTGTCTCTGGGTGTGCACGTCTGCCGACACGTTTTTGGTAGCTCCGTGTGTGGTGGTGGTGTAGGGTCTGCTCCTGGACTGTGTGTTCCGTGGTGTGTCTGCGCACGCTCTGCCTACGTCCGCCTCGGGTGCCCCTCAGCAGCTGCTCAAACTGGACCCAGGTCCCTTGCTCTGCCACAGTCCAGTCACCTCCAAGGGGCTCTCTGGGTGCCACTCGGGCTTCACCAGCACCGGGGCACTCTGGAACAATGTCCCCACTGGCATCTCTGTGCCCTCAGCTTGTCCCAACTCAGAACTCGTCTGCCCCGGGAGGCCTCCCCAACCAGCCTCTCGGGTGGGCCGGTCCCCAGACCCTGGCCTCAGCTCTCCCCACCCTCAACTTCCACTTTCTCTGATGCACAGGATCCTCACACACTCTTGAGATTTGTGTGTGGCATTCCCTCTTCCTAGAACTCTCTGTGTGAGGCTAATTTCTGTCTGTACGAAGGGTGGAAATTTGCCATAGGAGGGGTCATGATTGGAAAGGGAAAGGAGAGCTCAGGGGATCCTGGGGGCCATGTCATGACATGGTCATGTCCTGTTGGACATAACAAGTTCACAGAACACCAACCTCAGTCAAGGCCACTGAGTGACCATGACAGACTGAGACAAAGACAAAACCATTCCATCACGTCAGAGCACAGACGAAACCACGAACTCTGTGCAAACAATGGAAATGACCAGGTAGCAACCCTCTCCTTGGTGACCTAAGAGATAGCTACGTCATCTCCCAGCTTCTGCTGGAGTGACACTTCCATCACCTGCCTTGTAGAATAAACATTTCAGGATATCCAATCATAGGATCAACCCTGCTTCCGGGTAACGTCCAATTCAGACCAAGTCTATCCCTCCCTCCTTCCCTCCCTTCCTCTCCCCCCTTTTTTTTTAAAGAGAGAGAGTGCACACTCTCCCCATATAAAAACTGTACATTTTTATCTGTGGAATCTTAAAAGGAAACCAAACAAGTGGCAGGCGGGGGGCGGCGGTGCAGCAGGCAGAGGGAGAGGCAGACTCCCCTCTGAGAGGGCAGCCGACGCGGGACCCCATCCCAGGACCCTGAGACCACGACCCAAACCAAAGGCAGACACCCAACTGACTGAGCCACCCGGGTGCCCCCCGCCCCAAATCTCCACTTTCTTAAACCCTCCTACAAACCACTGAGCACAAGCCCAGAACCTGAAAGACATTCTTCAAAAACTTAAGCAAAATTGGGGCAACCCTCTCAGGTCCCCTCCCTCCTTGGGAGAGTTGTACTATCACTTTGCTAACGCTCAATAAGCCTTGCTTTGCTGCCCCCCCCAAAATTTTTTAAATAAAGAAAGGGGCACCTGGGTGGCTCAGTCGGATAAGCATCTGCCTCCACTCAGGTCACGATCCCAGGGTCCTGGCATCAAGCCCCGAATCAGGCTCTCTGCTCAATGGGGAGCCTGCTTCTCCCTCTCCCTGCCGCTCCCCCTGCTTGTGCTTGCTCTCTCCCTCAAATAAATAATCTCTAAAAAAATTAAAACAAGAAGCACCATATGGTCTAATAATCACACTTCTGGGTATATACGTACCCAAAGGAAATGAAAACAGGATTTCAGAGATCTCTGCACTGTGTGTTTATTGTAGCTTTGTACACAAGAGACAGGATATGGTAACAACTGAAGGGTCCATCAAAGGATAAAGAAGATGTGGTATATACACAATGGACCATTATTCAGTCATGAGAAAAAAGGAAAAGCTGCCATTTATGACAATACGGATGGCCCTTAAGGATATTACGCTAAGTGAGGTAAGTCCAACACAGAAAGACAAATACTGTACGTTTTTATATGTGGAATCCTAAAAGGAAAACAAACAAAAAAACTGAACTCAAATAAGAGTGGAATGGTGGTTCCCAAAGGCTTGGGTGGGGGGATGTTGTTTAAGGGTACATACTTACAACTAGTAGATAAATCAATCCTGAAGACCTAATGTGCAGTACAGGGGTTACAAGGAACAAAACTGTACTACAAACATTGAACTTGGCAAGAGACTAGATCTTAACTGTTCCTACCACTAGGAACACCGGATACCACGAGGATGCAAATGTTAATGCTACAATGGCAATCATATTGCAATATGAACTTATCAACTCAATGTTGTACACCTTAAACTCACACGGTGTCACATGTCAACTCTATTTCAATGAGGATAAATAAGTGAATAAATAACTGAAGCCTTAAATGGTCTTAAAAGGTGCAGAAAATGCACCCATTCACATATATGAACTTAGCTCCTTAGATAGGAAATGATTTTAGGTGACAATATTTTTAGTGTTCTAACTTCTTTTAAATTTTAAGTGCTTCATAAGTCATGACTTCACATTTATCACAAAGACTTATGACCCTGACTGGCTGGGTCAGTGTTTTTTTAAACAAAGGTTTTGATAGATATTTGCAGATGCTGTCAAGTCCCCAGCTCTCCTGGCACAGAATGGCAGTGAGTGCACGCAGGTCGGGAGAAGGGATGAAGCCCCCTTTGCTCCCACCTGCCACCCCAAACAGAAACAACTGAAAACAAATTGTCATGGGTTTGTCAGGGACACCTGAAAGAAACCAAGAACGTATTCCTTTTTCTCTTACGTCTACTTCTTTTCTTCCTCCTCTCTTATGCCTTTTCTCCTTTTAAAAAATATTCCATAATTGCTTTTCAGCGCATACTAAGACTGAGCTGTAGCTGAAGATTTTGTTAACTGCACCATAACCACTAGTTTCCTCTCCTTTTTAAATTCTTGTTTGTAACATAAGGTCTGAGCTGAGTCAACTTCCAACAGGACCCGTTAGAAGACAGTAAGTGATGATCTGCTTTGGAAGATTTTCTCACCACGGTGACACTCACGGGTTTCTCTTTGGTATCATTTCTCAGATGCCGAGCGAGGTGTTTCCTCCGGCAAACATTTTCCTCAGGGGAGGCACTCTCCCCAGTATGAGTTCTCAGGCGTTGGCGGAGGTAAGTCCGCCTGCAAAAGGCTTTCCCGCGTCTCTTCCACTCACAGGGTTTCTCCCCAGGAGGGACACGTAGGGGGCGGGGGAGAGAGGACCGAAGGCTGTGTGTGTCCGCATTCGCCGTTTCCACAAGGTGTTCCCCACCGTGACTCCTCGCGCAGTTAGGGAAGAACGGCCACAGAAGGCTCTCTGCTCTTTACACTCAAAGGACTCTCCCCAGCGCAGATGCTCTTAGTGGCAGAAATAAGAACCGTGAAGGAAGGTCTTCCCACACCACTGCACTCAGACTTCTCTCCTGAGGAAACCCTTACGTGATGAGCGAGAAAACAGCTGTCACAAAAGGCTGAGCCCCCAAGCTCTGTACGCGAAGAGAGTTTCTCTCGGGCAGGGAAACTTGCTTTGGACAAAAGCAGAGCCACCGCCGACTTTCCCACGTTCCTTGCATGCATGAGGCCTCTCCCAGTGTGAATCCGCTGGTGCTGCAGGAGGTCTGACCTGCAGCTGAGGGCCTTCCCACACTTGGAAGTACGCCCCTGGCTTCGCTCAGTGTAAATCCTCACGTGCTAACCTAGGCCTGCCCTCTCCAGAGAGGCTTTCTCACGTTCGCCGTGGTCACAGGCCTCCTTTCAGCATGATCTGCTGATGTCGAACGACCACGCCAATGTTTGTTAAACTTCCACCTGTACAAATTCTGCCCACAGACCATGGAAGCTTTCTGTGGCCCATGTGAGTGGCTCACGGAAAGCAGCCCCCTCCCCGAGAGACTCCCTCCCGTGAAAGTCCTGAAGGCAGATTAGCCGTTCCCACACTGATGTGCTCAGAGCTCACCTTCCTGGGAGGACTCTCCTTTCGGGAAAGTGTCCCGGGGTCAGGTACCTTTCCTGCACTTCCGATGGCCCCTGTTGTTCTCCGGTCCACCACAACTAAGACTCCCTTGAGATGCTCTGAGTCAACCAACCCAGGAGCGGGGCTGCCTCTCGACAAGGGGAAGGCTTTATGGTCTCAGGCTGTGCCTTCTTGCCTAAAGGAAATCTGATACCCAGAAGGCCTCCCCACACTCAGGGCCCCGCGCGTGCTTTCTCCCCACTGCGAGGGGCCTGGTGCTGGTCAGTTGAGAGCTGACCACAAAGTCCTTCCCACCCTCCCTGCAAGTAAAGGCCTTCTGCAACACATGGGATCTGCAGATCTTCACAAATCAGGCCTGGCTCCTTTCCTTTCTGAAGAAATTCTCTCCACTCTGCGACCTCTGCATCTGGTCAAGGTTTACACTACCCCAGGAGTCTCTCCTACACTGAGTCACATGATGGTGTTTGGCTGCTGCTCAGATGGTGTTCCCTGTGGCTCAGCCAGGTGCAAAGACGTCTTTCAAGACTGGGTCACACATGTCACGGGGACGGGCTTTTCGGGTGGAAGGACCTGCCTTGGAAGTTTCCATTTGTGACCCTCACAGAAACACCCCGCTCAGAAGGTGCAGCCGCATCCCTCACTCCACGCCATCAACCTGAAGGAAGACAGAGGCGGGGGAACTGGTGTAACTGGTGGCAAGTGGCAGGCCGTAACACATGCACGTCTGACACACCTGGGAACGAGTCCATGGACCGCTGGCAGCACGCGGGGGCTAGAGCCAGGATCAGGAAGGGAAGCTGTGCGTTGCAGGCCCCTCCAGGTCCGAGAATGAAGGAGACCTCACAGGGAGAGGGTACGAGGACAGAGTACAGTAGGAAAGGGGCAGGGTCTCCAAATCACTCCTCTGGCCACTGGTCTCCCAGCAAGGCTTCGTGGTAGGTGAGTGCTGTGCAAAAGGGTCTGTCCAGGGCCAGGAAAATCTGGCTGGAATGGAATACTTAGCTTTCAAGGAAAATTGAAGGATGTGAGCACAACTCATAACATATTAAATGAAAGAAAATGCTGCAGAGTACCGAGAAAAGAAACAACAAGGAGACGGGGGGCGGCAGGGAGGGACTGACAGGTCGCTGAGATCAGAGTGCATATGACAGTGGGCAGAGCAACCAACTGGAGAAGGAAAAGGGGGAGGACGTTGGCCACGCGTGCTGGCGTCAGAACTCTAGGAGATACAGCATGGGCTGCTGCTATGTCATGAAGCCAGCCGTGATGCAACCATTCGCTTGGCTTCTACTCACCAGGGCCAGGCCTCCTCCAAGTCTTCTTTGCTGTAGCTGGAGCTGTGTTTACCTTCTCAGGCACCCTGGGCTCCCCTCCGGCTCCATCTGGGTAACTACGTGGGACCTGGAAACGGCCAGTCCTAAGGGGAAAGAAGAGCTGCTGAGTGGCCGGCAGCTCCGCAGGGCAATGCTCTCCAAAAAGATTAAATACTTAAAAAAGAATCCTGGAAAAGTTCAAAAGTCTTGCAGGAACAGCTCACTGTTCTTTATAAGTAATGACCGCATCAGTGCCTGCAATTCCTGGCACAGCCAGGCCCCAGGAAAAGTCAGTTAGAAGAAGGGGTAAGAATGTGGGCAGAGAGGAGGGGTTTGGACACTCAATCGAGGTGTGGCCAGGCCATCTGGGATCTGTTGGGCAGACCGCAAGACTCCTGACCCCCAAATCCTCCATTGGAAAGCTTTGGGACAGGAGTGGTTGGGGCTGCAGCAGAAGAGGAGCCAGTGCCCACCGCCCCGCCCTCAGACCCACAACCCCTACCCGGGGAGCCAAGGAAAGGGGTCGGTTGTGCTTGACAGTAGTGTCACACTGAGAGCTGCCCTTTGGGGAAAAAAGGGAAGAACAAAACTCAGCCCAGAAAACTGGGAATCATACCACCCCCTGGTATCCACGTTCTTGATAAGTCTTTCCAGCTGAATGTGGGCTGAACCTAAAACTCCTTTTTAATGAGTAGAATATGGCAAAAATGATAGGATGTCACTTCTGAGAATAAGTTACAAAAACACCAGCATCTACACTGGATGCTGTCTCTTGCTTATGCTTGTGGAAATCCGCTGCCTTGTGATCTGGTTATGGAGACGACAACATGGCAAGAGCCTGAGGGCGGGCTCTGGTCAAAAGCCAGCAAGCAAATGACTAGTCAGTCCAACAGCCTCGTGCTCAGGTGCATGACCTTGAAAGGAGATTCACCTCCTGCTGAGCCTTCAGATGAGAGGCCAAACCAGGACAGCCTGACAGCAAGGCTATGAAAGACCTTGAGCTACAGGTACCCAAATAAGGTATGGCTGATTCTTGACACACAGAGACCATGAGATAGTGTTTGTCTTCATCCCGCTACACTTGGGATAATTTGCCAGGTAGCAACAGGTAACTAAAGCAGGCCCTTACCCAGTGAGGACACAAGTGCAAAGTTCTCCAGCATCACATCGCGGTACAGGAGTCTCTGGGCTTCCTCTAGGAGCTCCCACTCCTCCCGGGAGAAGTACACGAACACATCCTCGAAGGTCACGCAGCCCTGTCACGAGGGGGAACAGCTGAGCCCACAGGCAACAAGGGTTCCCAGTCGATCCACACAAGCACCCCTGGTTCCTCTCCTCTTGGCCCCCCACCTCAGAGAAGATGCCAGGACCACTGCCTGCTCTCTCCCCGTCTCTCTGATCACTGCGTGCGGCCCGAGCCAGGCAGGTGGGCAGAGAGATGCCGTGTAAGCTGTGGGCCTGCCAGGAAGGGCACCTCTCGCTGGCCAGTTTTCCCGGTGTCCTCCAGACCAGGCCTCCCAGACACAACCAAGCTGGGGCTCAGCCTTCTCCCATAAGCCCCCAGTACTAGGGCCTGAAAGCTCTCAGTTCACCTTCCTCCCGAGTCTTCTGTGGCCAGGAGAAGCCTGCTGAGTGAAATCTGTGTCAAACCACCTTTGTCGTCAGCTCCAAACTTCCAGGAGAAAGGCCCGGCGTCCGGGGCTGCCCTTCCACTGCTCTCTGTTCCCGTAAGACCCACAGGAGGCCCTGTCCACCCCCAACTCAATCTCACCTCCAAGTATTGGCACAGGTCTGATCCCGTGACTCGGTCCCCCTGCCCCGTGTTACTCCGCTGACCGCCCGCAACGAGAACGTGCCCATATATCTGACCCGGGCTCAGGACGCTGGGCCCGAAGTGACCTCCCCCAGGGCCTCCGCGAGCGACGAAATGGGAGAATAAGTAGAGTCCCACCACCACCACCGGCCATGAGGAGGGGCAGTGCCCATGACGGGAGACGTGGCGGGGGTCGGGGGCGGCCTGGGTGACCCTCGGCTCACCTGCGCCGGATTCATCCGTGCTGCCGCCGCTGCCACGCCAGGGGACCGGGGGGCTGAGCGGAGCCCGGGAGGCGGGAGACCAGGGTGGGTCCCGAGCGCTCGGCTTGGGCGGGGTTGCCCGCGGCTGCGTGTCGCGCTCTGAACCTCGCTGTAAGCCGGTGTGAGAGGCTCACAGGGCCCGGGCTGCCGCCTTCGGGGACCTGGGCGACGGAGCGCGGGGACCTCGGAGAAGGTGCAGGGCCGGCGGCGCCCGTCCCACAGCCGGCCAGTCTCGGGGAGATGGGGCCGACGCCCGGGCGTCACGGNTGGTCGTGGCGCGACCAGCCGCCGCTCACCCGGGGATGCGCTCCCGCGGCGCGGCCGGAAGTCCCGCCCCCGCCCGCAGGAAACGCCCTCCCGGGGGCCGCGGCGCGTCGCTCGGGGCGGAAGCGCACCGCGGGGGCTTCTGGGTAACGTAGTGTGAACGCCAGCGCCGTCTTCGGGACCGCGAGGCGTTCGGCCGGCACGCGGGGCAAGTGGAGCCCCGAGTTTCCCGGTGAGGAGAAGCGTCCCGGTTCCCGCCGAAGCCCCGCCCCAGGAGCCAGGCGTCCAGGACCGGAGGACGTCTGCGGCCCGCCCCGACGCGGTGCGCGGGAAGCTCTGCGGAGCGGGCTCCGCGCTGTCGGAGGGAAGCCTGCTGCTGCTCCCAGGTCTGGAGCCGCGGCTCTGCGGCGACTAGAACGGGGACTGAGTCCCTCGTGGGGTGTAGTGCCTGACGCGCGGGTAGTTCTCGCTGAGTAACTAGTTGTTAGCTTTGACGTGCCCTGCTGGGGGAGGCGAAGTCCGGTTGTCTCTTTGCACGATCCTTGGCGTTATTTATCGAAACAAAATACAATGACTTCCTGACCGGAAAGTCGCCTCACAGGTATTGATTAAGAATTTCACATGAAAGGGCGCCTGGGGGCTCCGTGGGTTAAAGCCTCTGCCTTCGGCTCAGGTCATGATCCCAGGGTCCTGGGATCGAGGCCCGCATCGGGCTCTCTGCTCAGCGGGGAGCCTGCTTCCTCCTCTCTCTCTGCCTGCCTCTCTGCCTACTTGTAATCTCTCTCTGTCAAATGAATAAATAAAATCTTTAAAAAAATTATAAAAAAAAGAATTTCACATGAAAGCACAGATTTGAACTATTTGGCTTATTTAGTTATTTCTTCAACAGCGTGGCAGGAGAGTTTCTTAAACTACAGGGGGCAAGTTGCCCAACACATGCATTACTACAGGCCACAGGGTTCAGATCCTGGCCTCGTGCCCAGCGGCTGTCAGGGCTGAGTGGAGAGCGCAGCTGACTGCTCTCAAGTTTGTGACCGGACCTGTCATCTAGTTCACGGTAACCAGGACCTTGGTCTCCCCCTACTGTCCTGCCCTTCTGACCGCAAATAGGTGATCATTAAGTTCAGAGCCTTTAGGTCATCATGCCCTGTCCTTATCAAGACACGGCCACAGGGCGCCTGGGTGGCTCACTTGGTTAAGCAACAGCCTTCGTCTCAGGTCATGATCCTGGAGTCCTCGGATCGAGTCCTGCATCGGGCTCCCAGCTGGGCGGGGAGTCTGCTTCGCCCTCTGACCTTCTCCCCTCTCATGCTCTCTCTCACTCTCTCTCAAATAAATAAAATCTTAAAAAACACTGTCACTGTCAGCCCACCCCCTGAACTTGCAGCCCCTAAAGGAGTACAAATCCTGGGCCAATGTGCAATCTAGAACCACTGAGGATATCCCCAGAGTGGTGCACAAATGTGAGAACAATTAGGGCACAATTTCTTTCTTTCTTTTTTTTTTAAAGATTTTATTTATTTATTTCACAGAGGGAGAGAGATCACAAGGAGGCAGAGAGGCAGGCAGAGAGAGAGGGGGAAGCAGGCTCCCTGCTGAGCAGAGAGCCCGATGCGGGCCTCGATCCCAGGACCCTGAGATCATGACCTGAGCCGAAAGCAGAGGCTTTAACCCACTGAGCCACCCAGGCGCCCTAGGGCACAATTTCACCATCACTTCTGCCTATATTCAGTTGGCCACAGCTCATTCACATGGTCCCAAAGTAAGTGTAAGGAGAGCTGAGACATGCTGTCCTCCCAGGCGTCCAGACAGAAAATGGGATTAGTAAGCATCCAGCCACCTTAGGTCACAACCTATCAATTTGGTCATCGGAGATATATCTTATTATTTCTCCTATGCAGTCTACATTGTCACTTTTTTTTTTATTATTCCAACAACTCAAACCCCATCTAATTCCTGAGGTCATCTCTTGGTTACAATCTCTACAGTGTATTGTTCAAGTACTGTTCCTTAACAACAGGAAACTATCAACAGAAAGTAAATTGCTTCCACTCATATCCAGTATATGGTGGGTCAGGCACACATGGAATGACACAGTAAAGGTGCCAAAAAAATCGTCCACACGGATTTCAATACTCCAAAAAATAGTATTTTTTAAGAAAGAGCAGGAAATAAGACTCTATGAGGCTGAAAATGAAAAATATAATAGAAACCTAAGCCATACAAAATGAATCCTGAAGTTTACATTTAAAGTCAAAGGAAAGTGATCCCTGGTTAAAGGTCTGCAATGACAGAAGGAACAAAGATCCAAGAGAGATACATCTGTGGATTAATACAATTATTCACTATCTGTATTAACACGTGAACAGTATGTCCTTGTTGAGTAGAATGATAGAATTACCATGCAATCCTCAAGAATTCCCCATATATTGTGTAAGAAAAGGGTAAAGGTATAAACACTATATTCTGTTGTGTTACAGACATGTATTATAATTTTTACCTTAAACATTAATAAAATAGGACCACATACATTCCCAACTAAAAGCAATGTTTAGAAAGCAAATAGTCTATACACATTTTTAAAAGAAAGTGTAAGAAACAGAACTGAAGCAAAGAACAAAACAGGAAGATGCATTTGAACCCAAATATTCCAGCCATCACAGGAAATGAATATGGAATAAATGCTTGAATTAGTAGTCAGTTATTTTTGGTGGGTTGCAAAATATCCCACAATAATCAGTTTATAAGCCACACTTCTAAGATAGGATGTTAGAGAAATTGATGAAATAAAAGTCTGAGAAATATATATCTTATAATTATTTTTAAAGATTTTATTTGAGAGAGAGAGAGAGAGAGCCAGCAGGGATGGAGAGGTGGGGATGGAAGTGGGGTGGGGAGGGCAGAGAGAGGAGAGAGTTCTAAGCAGACTCTGCACTGAGCTCAGTCTCTCCACCTTGAGATCATGAACCCAAAATCAAGAGTTGGATGCTTAACAGACTAAGTCACCCAGGCACCCCTGTAGCTAATAATTATTAAACAAAAACACAAAAATGTGTATTTGTATTGGAAAAATAGATACAAGGAAGAAAACAGCTGGAAGACATACTTTAAAATTTGTATACAATTTTTTAAAAGATTTTGTTTATTTGAGAGAGAGAGCACAGCAGGGCAAGAGGGAGAGGGAAAGGAAGATGGACAAGCAGACTCCATGCTGAGTACAGAGCCAGACACGGGGCTCAATCCCAGGACTGTGAGATCATGCCCTGAGCCTAAGTCAGATGCTTAACCGACTGAGCTACACAGGTGCCCCTAAAATTTGTATATAATTCTTAACATCAATTCAAACTATGTAAAAAAAAACATTTTTACTATAAAAATAAAGAGTTAAATATGGGATATTTTACTGATTTTTAAAAGGCAGGCATAATATTTGTATGGTTCCATTAAGAGTCACAGACCAAGATGGACCAATCCGACCTGAAGGATACATACAGAACTGTAGGCACTGACTATAGGAGGTTTGCTTTTTAGCACAAACTGAGTATGTATGAAACTGACAATATACAGAATCATAAAAAAAAAGAAACTCTTTAGGGGCACCTGGGTGGCTCAGTTCGTTGAGCATCTGACCTGAGATTCTCTCTCCCTCTTCTGCTCCGCTTGCTCGTGCTCTCTTTTTAAATAAATAAAAATCTATTTTTAAAAAACCCTCTTTAGCTCAATAGAATGAAATAAAGAATGCAATCAGGAGAGCGCCTGGGTGGCTCAGTGGGTTAAAGCCTCTGCCTTCGGCTCGGGTCATGATCTCAGGGTCCTGGGATCAAGGCCCGCATCGGGCTCTCTGCTCGGTGGGGAGCCTGCTTCCTCCTCTCTCTCAGCCTGCCTCTCAGCCTACTTGTGATCTCTCTCCCTCTGTGAAATAAATAAATAAAAATCAAAAAAAAAAAAGAAGGCAATCAGGATAGAGATTAGTAACAAAGAAAAAAACTTAAGATATGCTTGGAAAATTGAGTTCCGAAATACTGAATAACCCATGCCTAAAGAAAGCAAAGATAATCAATATTGAACTATGTTTTTTGAAAATAATGACATCCCCAATGCCAACTTGGCAGGCCTTTTATAAATAGAATAATGGACGGTATTCAGACAAGTTAGGAGAAATAGATGTGGTCTGCCCTTCAGTATGGGCTTGGGCTCGTCATCGGACTTCTCTGCACTTCGGTTTTCTTATTACATCGAAGAGGTTTCCATGGTTCTTTAAAGCGCTCAAACTCTATTATTCGAAGCATACTTTTGTTTTAAAATTCTTACAGAATATTCAACTTGAAGCTTTGCTTTACAATGCACCAAAAATAATGATATCCCTACATATTCTCATGAGATGTAATTAATGAATTCCATTAAAAGGAATACCCTTAAAGTACCTAAGGATGATAATGACAGGCATACATTCATCTCAAAAATCTTTAAAAATCACAATAATAACAGGTAATACAAGAAAAACTCCTGTAAAGCATCATGCCATTCATATAAATTTCAAAATCGAACAAAAATACAATAACCATTACTGGTAATACACATTAAGGTGTCGAACTATGAAGAAATGTAAGAAAATGAGTATAGCAAAATTCTGGATGGTGTTCTCCAAAGTGAAGGATAGAATTTGCAATCTCACAGGCTCATCCATGGCATGCTAAGATCGCCATGTTCCGTTTCTTACTGGGGAGAGGGGATGCATTAGTATTCATTTATGACATTTATCTTTTTCCTCCTTTTTCATACATGTCTAATTCAAATAGATTAAATGGGCAAATAGTAAAAGTATAGCTGGGACACTATTTACGTGTCTCCCATGTAATCCCTAGCTGTACAGAGAGAACATTCCCAATAGCTTCTCAGACACATATTTGCCTCCTGTCAGTTAATACTACACAAACATGGGGCGCCTGAGTGGCTCAGTGGGTTAAAGCCTCTGCTTTTGGCTCAGGTCGTGATCTCAGCGTCCTGGGATCGAGGCCCGCATTGGGCTCTCTGCTCAGCAGGGAGCCTGCTTCCTCCTCTCCCTGTCTCTCTGCCTGCCTCTCTGCCTACTTGTAATCTCTCTCTCTGTGTCAAATAAATAAATAAAAAAACTTAAAAAAAATACTACACAAACATGACCATTATTGTGTTCTTAATCACCATGTATTAGATTTTCTTGGTTATGAACCTATCTATAAAATTCTACAGAATTTACTACTTTGTGTTCAATGTACATTGCCCCTCAGAGCATTGTGGCATGAAAGCAGTGGTCTTAATCTCTGTTTTCTTCCACTGAATGAAAGGCAGAAATTAAGCACCTTATTGATGACTGTCATCTGAATTATTTCCAGTTCTTGGTTATCATGAAATTATTATAACCTTTTGTATATATTTATGTTGGTGTAAAAGCACTCATTCCTAATGCGTATGCCCCCAAAGTGATTAGGTTAGTTATAAAATGTTTAGAAGTAATAAAATATCTTTACCTCAGACCACATAAAAGTATTAACTCAAAAATGGGTCTAGACCATAAATTATGTAGGAGAAAGCATAATTCGAAGCCTTGCAACCTTGGGTTGGACAAACTCCAATTAGAGAGTATGCAGAAAGAATACATAAAAGAAAAAAATGAATTTTGGATTACATCAAGATTAAAAACATCTGTTCTTCAAAAGACACTACGAAAATAGTAAAGACATAAGCCATTGATTGAGAGAAACTATTTGCAAAACACACATCTGATAAGAGGACTAGCATCCGGAATATTAACTAAACCAATTCTTATAAATCATGTTAGGAAAAAAATTTTAAATGGGCAAAGGATTTGATCAAGTAACCAAAGATACATGAATGACCAATGAACATATGAAAAGATGCTCAGTGTCATTAGTCATTCTGGCAATGCCACTTAAAACTACAACACAGTAACTATACGCCTGCTAGAATCGCTAAAATTAAAAAGACTGATGAGGATGCGTAATCACTAGAACTCCCATGCACTGTTGGCGAGAGTGCACACTGGTACAGCCACTTTAGAAAGCAATTTGGCACTTCCCTATATAGGTAAATATACACATGCTAAAGGACAGAGCAATCTCTTCCTACATATTTACACAAGTTAAAAGGTCTCCTTCCAAATATCTGTTGAAATATTCGGGCAGATTTATGTGTAATAGCTAAAAACTTGGAATTGCTGTCCATGAACTGGATAATGGATGAACAAATCGTAGCATCCACAGAAAACAAAATACTACTTGGCTTTATACAAAAGGAAGAGATGAGGAACTTTACTGAATCTCAAAATCATTATGCAAGTGAAAATACCTGAAAAAAAGACCACATATTAAATGATTCCATTCATTTGACATTCAAAAAAAAATAAGTCAGTAGCTCCTAAGGCTGGAGTTTGGGAGAGGAATTTGCATGAAGGAACATTGTGGAGTGATGCAAATATTTTCACATCTTGATGATGATAGTGGTCACAAAATTATATATATATTTTTTTCAAAATTAATCAAGATATATTCTTAAAAGTGAGATTCCTGAATGGAAATTGTGCATTTCCATATAATTTCCATGTAATTATGCATAAATTATACTTTTTTTTGCTTCAATACATTTTTTTAAATAAAATTTAAGATAAATTGGGTGCATTTCAGGTACTTCCCTAGGCTCATCCAAAAGAACAAGGAAGGAATATAAAGAAAATATGCACAAAGAAATAAAAATTTTGGATTTGTTTTACACTGGGTGAAAATTTTGAGCGAAAGACTTAGAAAAGAGACTGGCATATCAATCATTTTATAGGCTGAAAATATTAACAACACAAGGGAAAAGCTATAGAGAGCCACTGTGGGTGGGCAGTGTACAACTCACGGGGTAATGAACACTGACTGGGGTTGCCATGATTTGGGAAGAGTAACACACAAAGCTTCATTTGACATTCCTTTAATCAGTGAGAGGCAGTGGAGTCTGGAAATAGTGATAACAAAGTCAGAAAATACTGTTCATCTGAGTAGCTGAAGTCTCCAGATATTTTAGTTTACTTTATGAACATCTAGGATTTCCCGTGTGGAGAAGAGCTGCTTGAAGAAAATGGATCAGAAAACATGATGATAAATAAGGGCCGGTATGTTCAAGCTGTAAATATAAAAATTGGAACCCTGAGAGAAGGCTAAAATGCTGAAAAATATGAACATACTTAGAAATGAAGGGTAAGGGGCGCCTGGGTGGCTCAGTGGGTTAAAGCCTCTGCTTTCGGCTCAGATCATGATCTCAGGGTCCTGGGATCGAGGCCCGCATCGGGCTCTCTGCTCGGCGGGGAGACTGCTTCCTCCTCTCCCTGTCTCTCTGCCTGTCTCTCTGCCTGCCTCTCTGCCTACTTGTAATCTCTCTCTCTGTGTCAAATAAATAAATAAAATATTAAAAAAAAANGAAATGAAGGGTAGGCATGGGCGCCTGGGTGGCTCAGTGGGTTAAAGCCGCTGCCTTCGGCTCAGGTCATGATCCCAGGGTCCTGGGATCGAGGCCCACATCGGGCTCTCTGCTCAGCGGGGAGCCTGCTTCCTCCTCTCTCCTCTCTCTCTGCCTGCCTCTCTGCCTACTTGTAATCTCTCTCTCTGTGTCAAATGAATAAATAAAATCTTTAAAAAAAAAATAAATAAAATTAAAAAAAAAAAGAAATGAAGGGTAGGCAAAGGTTTGTTGGGTGGTAGGCATGGCGGTCCAGCTTTCTCCAAAGTGCCCCCCACAGCCTGAATCAGCTCAGAAAATGTAGGGTTTATGAGAACTCTTGGTTTAGAGCCGTGTGTGGCAAGTGCCACAAAGTGGAGCCAAAAGGGGAGATTTCAGAGGAGTATGAAGTAATATCTACAGGTGAGAATAGGAAAATGAGAACTAGGGGCAGCTGCTGGATGGAAAGCAAATGTGAAAATAGAATTGCTTACTTCAGATATTTTATGGCAGGAAACTGTGAGCTGAATCCTGCGGTCTGGAGAGTATATCGAGAAATGAACGTAGGGCGCACAGGAGAGCAGGCTGACGTCAGGGCAAGTCTGACTCCATCTTGCTGGGGACCCTTTGACAAGACTTGTGGGTAATAGAGAGCGTGGAAGATCAACAGTGCTGGCTACAGAGACTGCCTTGCACGACTTCAATCCATTTGTGTCTACGCTGTGTTGGCATCTTCTGTGTAGTGGCCAGCTAGCATTGGCAGGTCAAGTAGTCAATACGCTCTGCTGTAACAGTGTCTGCCCTGTTGGCAAGGAAGTTAATACCATATCCAGAAATAGTATCAGTCCCAGTAAGGATGAATCATTTCCCCTCCAGAAGGGAACAGATCTGATATAAACAACCTGCTACCACTGGCAGTTTGGTCGCTTATAGAATGTGCGGCACCACGATCTTGGTGCTGGTCTTTGGAACGGGCACATTAGACACTGAGTATAAGTGAAGTGGCTATTTCAATTGGGGGAAGAGGGATGCCATGCTGTAGGGGTCCCCTCACACCTCCATTGCTGCTAACATAGCTAACATCACCTGTAGCTCTGGAATGCAAAGACTGGGAAGCCCAAAGACAGCCTGGCTGACCTCAACTACTCTGTTTCCCTCCCTTCTCCTCTGCAATGGGTGCTTGTAGGCACTAGCGGGGGACACATAAATCTACTCACTTTGCACTCCCTCTAGTAACTGCCTGTTCCTGTTCCATACAAACTTATCATTGATCTGCCAATCTTTTTTTTTATATTTTATTTATTTATTTGACAGAGAGAGAGAGAGAGATCACAAGTAAGCTGAGAGGCAGGCAGAGAGAGAGGAGGAAGCGGGCTCCCTGCCGAGCAGAGAGCCCGATGTGGGCCTCGATCCCAGGACACTGAGATCATGACCTGAGCCGAAGGCAGAGGCTTTAACCCACCGAGCCACCCAGGTGCCCTGATCTGCCAATCTTGATCCTTCGGTGCTTCTAAACAACTAGACACGCCATTTGCCACAGAAGTACACATATATCCTTACATCAGTCCACCTTTCCTAATACAAAAGTGATGCCCAATTGTACTGGTCGAAGATCTGGCCATAGAGAGGATTTCGCCACGCCAGTCTCCTTCAGGGGCACTCTACATGACATGTGATGTATCATCAGTTCGTTTGCAGCCTACCCTGCAAAGAGCAAGGCACTAGAGCTGTGATCAAGGCCTGGGTTTTTCCTATTCAACCCGCAAATCAAAAGGACAAGAGTCTGATTCCACTTTTGATGTTTGTTGCCCACTTTCAATCCTACTTCCCCCTTCTGCCCCATATTTGGACAATGTGCTATAAAACCCCACATTCTCCTTCCCTTTGTACAGGTTGGAGAGCTAAATGCCCGCCCTTCCCTAGTACCAAGGCAGAAGGAGTTGATCCAAGGCGGTATTCTGCTTTCACTTCTGGGATAGTGTAGTGAAGGCCCAGGAGAGGAGTCAATCTTCCAACCGCATCCAGAAAGAATGAGGGTAGCTGGCACTCCACTCCCTGACCCCTCTGCAAGGACAGGTTGATAGAAATTACTCAATCTGAACAGACATAAAACAGAAAAAATGTAAAAAGAACAGAGCCTCAGGGACCTGTGGGACAATTAAAAAAAAAAAGATTTAACATGTTATTCAAGCTCCAGAAAGGAAGAGAAAGAGGGTGGATCTAAAAATAATACTGGAAGAGGGGCGCCTGGGTGGCTCAGTTGTTAAGCGTCTGCCTTTGGCTCAGGTCAAGGTCCCAGGGTCCTGGGATCAGCCCAGTGTCTGGCTCCCTGATGAGTTGGGAGCTTACTTCTCCCTCTCCTTCTGCCTGCTGCTCCCCCTACTTGGGCTCACTCTCTCTGTGTCAAATAAATAAATAAAATCTTAAAAAAAAAATAATACTGGAAGAAATAAAGGTTGAAAATGTCCCCAGATGGATTGACTAAAGGCATACACTTGCAATTTCAAAAACCTAAACACATCCCAAACAGGATAAACAAAGAAATTCTACACCAGGATACAGAATAAACAAATTTCTGAAAACTAAAGACAAATAAACATTTTAAAAGCAGGTAGAGGGAAATGACGTGTTACCTACAGGGGAACAATGGTTTGAATGGCAGATTTCTCACCCAAAACCACAGAGGCCTGAAGGAAGTGCTTAATATTTTGCAAGTACTAGGACAGAATTGCCAACCATGAACCCTATTTTGCATCAAAATTTCCTTCAAAGATGAGGAAATAAAGCCATTCTCGAAAGAAAACAAAGAACAATTGTCACTGGGAGACCTATCGAAAGAATGGCTACAGGAAGTTCTCCAACAGAAATGAGAGCAAAAAGAGGCTTGAAATTTCAATGAAAAGGGTTAAGAGGGCGCCTGGGTGGCTCAGTGGGTTAAAGCCTCTGCCTTCGGCTCAGGTAATGATCCCAGGGTCCTGGGATCGAGGCCCACATCGGGCTCTCTGCTCAGCAGGGAGCCTGCTTCCTCCTCTCTCCTCTCTCTCTCTCTGCCTGCCTCTCTGCCTACTTGTGATCTCTCTCTGTCATGTCAAACGAATAAATAAAATCTTTAAAAAAAAAAAAGGGTTAAGAAACAGAAGTAAAGTGACTACCCTTCTTCTCATGAGCTTCTAAAAATGTTTGACAACTGAAAAAAAGTAATAACATCATTTGACATGGTCCTCAACATATGAAGAGTAAACACCCAAGACAACTGTATTAAAAGAACAGTGAGTGTAAAGGGAGCTAATAGAAGTAAGGTTTCTACACTGCACTTAAGTTGCTAAAATACTGTTGACAGGAGACTGTGATAAATTGCACACGTACATTTTAATACCTAGAGTAGCCACTTAAAAAGAAAAAGGAAAAAATATACCCCCAAACCCCTACACATGAATCAAAACTGATTTCTAAAAAATGTCCAAGGTCCTAAAAGAAGGCAAGGAAACCTGCTTCCCCCACCCCCACGAAAACCAAAACAGAAAAACGGGAACAAGAAAGAGGAAAAATTAAAAATCAAAGAAGAAAAATGACATTATTTAGCCCCAACATGTCAATAACTACTTCAAATATAAATGGTCAAATAAACCAATTAAAAGACACACTGTCAGACAGTAGGGGAAAAAGCAGGACCCTTCTATATGCTAACCACAAAAAAATTACCTCAAATATAACAATATAGGTAGGTTAAAACAGAAGAGATGGACAAAAATAAACCATATAAATAGTAATAAAAATCCAGCAGTGGCTATATCAATATCAGATAAAGTATACGTCAGAGCCATGAAAATTAACAGGGACAAAAAGTGGTATTAGTTACATAATGATAAAGGGTCAACACACTAAAAAGATACACCATTCATAAATGTATATTCACCAAACGAGAAAACATTCAAACACACAGAGCAAAGGTAAACAGAACAGAAAGAAATAGACAATTCCACAATTCTAGTTGAGGATTTTGACACTCCTTGTTCAGTGACTGAAAGAAACACTGGGAACAAAATCAGCAAGGATACAGAAAATCTGAATGACACCAACAACCAGCAGACTCTCACATTTATAGAACACTCCATCCAGCAACAGCAGAATATATATTTTCTTCAAGCACCCATGGAACATTCAGTAAGAATGGTGCTTATGGCTCACCTGTTTGTGGATCATGAAACAAACCTCAACAAATGTAAATATTTCTAAATCACACAGAGCATGTACTCAGACCACACATGAAACTAAAAATAACAGAAAAATAACAAAATATTCCAAACACTTAGAAATCAAGGAGCACACTTCTAAATAATCCATGGGTCAGAGAGGGAGTCTCAAATTGAATCAAGAAATATTTAAACTGAATGAAAATGAATTCAAAACAAATGAAAGTTTGGAACTTCATTTTGGAATTAAAAACAAATGAAAGATGGAACTTCAACAGTGCTGAGGGAAAGTGGAGAACCAAATGTTTCTTTCATTAGAAAAGAAAAAAACCCTCAAGTTAATAAGCTAATCTACAATCTCAAGAAACTACACAGTACTAAATAAAACCAGAGAACACAAATGAAATAACAAAGAGAATAAATTGAGGATAGAAACAGAAAAAATCAATAATATAAAAAGCTAGTTCTTTGAAAGTCAATAAAATTGATAAAAATCTAAGATTTATAAAGAGTAGATATTCATTTCCAGTATCAGGAATAAAATAGGAGATATAAACACAGATTTTCCTATCGTGAAAAGAATAATAAAGGGACACTTCAAACAATTCCAGTTCTAATTAGAAGACTTAGATGAGGGCGCCTGGGTGGCTCAGTGGGTTAAAGCCTCTGTTTTCGGCTCAGGTCATGATCTCAGGGTCCTGGGATCGAGGCCCGCATCGGGCTCCCCGCTCAGCGGGAAGCCTGCTTCCTCCTCTCTCTCTGCCTGCCTCTCTGCCTACTTGTGATCTGATCTCTCTCTCTGTGTGTCATATAAATAGATAAAATCTTTAAAAAAAAAAAAAAGACTTAGATGAAATGCAACAACTCCTGCAGAAGGGCATTCTATCAAAACCAACCCAGTATAAAATAGATACTCTGAATAGTCCTATACCAATTAAGTTGAATAAATATGTGATTAAAAGTATCCCAAAGAGGACTCTCCAGGCCCAAATGATTTCATTGGAGAATTCTACCAAATATTTAAATAGAAATACCACTTTGTAGAGATTCTACAAAATCTTTGTAGAGATTTTGCAAAATCTCATCCAGGTAAGGAAAAAAAAGAGGAAAAGGAAGGAAGAAAGAAAAGAGGTACACTTTCTAGTTCATTTTGAGAAACAAGTAGTGCTCAGACACCAATACCAGTACTAAAAAAATAAAACTATATGCCAATATGCCCACAATTTTAGACACAAAATTCCTCAGCAAAATATTAGCAAAGAGAAAGCTGCTATATTATAATAATAATCCATGACCTGGTACAGTTTATTGCAGGGAAGCAAACAGTTCAGCATTCAAATCTAGTCAAAAGAATCCATAATACCAATAGGCTACAGAAGAAAAATCACATGATCACATCAACCAAAGAAGAAAGAGCATTTGGCAAAATTCAATACCCATTCATAATGAAAACTGTTAACATTTAAGAAGGTGACTTTCCAAACTAAAGAACTTCTTTTTTTTTTTTTTTTAAGATTTTTATTTATTTATTTGACACAGAGAGAGAGATTACAAGTAGGCAGAGAGGCAGGCAGAGAGACAAAGAGAGGAGGAAGCAGGCTCCCTGCTGAGCAGAGAGCCCGATGCGGGCCTCGATCCCAGGACGCTGAGATCATGACCTGAGCCGAAGGCAGAGGCTTTAACCCACTGAGCCACCCAGGCGCCCCAAACTAAAGAACTTCTATATAGAGAGAGAGATAAACCAAAAAACAGACCTTTAACTATAGAGAAGAAACAGATAATTACCAGAGNAACTAAAGAACTTCTATAGAGAGAGAGAGATAAACCAAAAAACAGACCTTTAACTATAGAGAAGAAACAGATAATTACCAGAGAGTTGGTGATTGGGGGGTGGGTGAATTAGGTGAAGGGGATTAAGAGTACACTTATCCTTTTTTAAAAAAGATTTTATTTATTTGACAGTGAGAGGGCATAAGCAGGGGGAGTGACAGAGGGAGAAGCAGGCTCCCCGCTAAGCAGAGAGCCCAATGTGGAGCTTGATCCCAGGACCCTGAAGGCAGTTGCTGGACTGAGCCACCCAGGTACCCCCACAGTACACTTATCTTGATGAGCAATGACTAATTTATGGAACTGCTGAGACACTACATTGTACACCTGAAACTAATATAACGTTGCGTGTTAACTATACTGGAGTTAAACTTAAAAAAAAAAAAGGGAAAACCCCCTCGTCTATCATATTTAATGGTCAACACTGAATGCTTTCTCCTTAACATTATGAACAAAGCAAGTATGTCCCCTTTCACCACTTCTATTCAACATTGCACTGTAAGTTCTAGCTAGTACAATAAAGACAGGAAAATGGAATGAAAGAGATACAGAATAGGAAGAAGACAAAAGATGTTTGCTATCTGCTGATAACATTATTGTTTATGAAGAAAATCCTCAGGAATCCACAAAAAGATCAGCTAGAATTAGTGAATTCAGCAAGGTTGCAGGAGACAAGGTCAATATATCAAAACTAACCATTATTTCTCTGTAACAGTAATGTTAATGTGCAAACTGACATTAAAATTCAGTATGAGGGCGCCTGGGTGGCTCAGTGGGTTAAAGCCGCTGCCTTCGGCTCAGGTCATGATCCCAGGGTCCTGGGATCGAGGCCCGCGTCGGGCTCTCTGCTCCGCAGGGANCCTCTCTCCTCTCTCTCTGCCTGCCTCTCTGCCTACTTGTGATCTCTCTCTCTGTGTCAAATGAATAAATAAAATCTTTAAAAAAAAAAAATAAAATAAAAAAATAAAATAAAATTCAGTATGATATATAATGACTCCCCAAAAAAGTGCCTAGATAAAAATCTAACAAAATATGATCAGGATCTACAAGTGGAAAATTATAAAACAATAACAAAATAAAAAAGGATCTCAATAAATGAAGAGACATACCACGTTCATGGACTGAAAGAGTCAATATAATAAAGATGCCAAATCTCACCCAAATGATCCATAGACTAATGTAATGTCTATCAAAATCCCAGCAAGATGTTTTGTAAATACAGAAAAGCATGATAAAGTGTATATTGAAAGCCAATGGAAAAAAATTAATATGGAAAGCTAAATCAATTTTAAAAACATAGGGGAAGTAATCACTTTACCCAATCTTAAGATTTACTGAAAGCTACAGTAATCAAGATATTGTGGTACTAGCAGAGGTTTAGACATACAAATCACTGGGATAACACACAGAACTCAAAAACAGACCAACATAAACATGCCCAACTGATTTCTGACTAAGGAGTAAACATAATTCAATGGAGGCATAATACTGTAGTCTAGTTTTCAACTAATGGTGCTGGTCGACTAAACATCCTTAGGCAAAAATACAAGAAAGAAACTCAACCTAAACCTCACACGGTAATACAAAAATGAACTCAACATGGATCAGAGATTTAAATGTAAAAAGTAAAATTATGAAACTTTTGAGAGAAAATATTCAGGACAGAGAGCTTGCTTAAGACTTCTTACACATGACAAGAAAAGGATTAAGAGGTTCCTTCATAATAATGCCATGAATCAATATAACAAAAATGGCTTGGCCTACAATGGCAATAGAAAAGTACACATGCGGTGATTTAAAGGACCCTGAGGAGGGTTCGACATGAGTGCATGATTATTTTTACATTTTTCTCCACAGCATATTTCTTAATGTGAGATAATACTATCATGTGTAGCTCAAAAAACAAAAAACAACAACAGAATTCCTAAAGACCCTAAGGCCAGAGTAACAACTGTGAAATTCACAGACACCTGGTTGTGCACATACCAATTTCATCTGTTAAAATTCTAGTCAATTTCCTCAACAGTGAATCTTCACACAATCTTTTGTAAGAGTGAAAATGAGATTCCTACTCTGTGCTTTTCTGAGTTGATTTTCTTTCTTTCTTTTTCTTTCTTTCTTTCTTTCTTTCTTTCTAAGCTAATTTAGCTATGTGTTTTATTTTGTTTTGGCTCTAATTCAATCTGTAGAAAACAACTGATGTGGACTTGGGAAGAGCCTCTCTGAGGATTGGAGAAGCTTAGGAACCGCAATCAGAGGGAAGAATTCAGATTCACTGGGGAAGCTCACATAGCTACACTGCTGTCTTGATCACACACACACAAAAACAATAAGTAGATCAAGAGCAAGTACAAGTAATGGGTTGTGAAATACACATAAAAAAACATTTTTTTAAAAAAATCAAAGACTTGGGCGCCTGGGTGGCTCAGTGGGTTAAAGCCTCTGCTTTCGGCTCAGGTCATGATCTCAGGGTCCTGGGATCGAGGCCCGCATCGGGCTCCCTGCTCAGCAGGGAGCCTGCTTCCCCCTCTCTCTCTGCCTGCCTCTCTGCCTCCTTGTGATCTCTCTCCCTCTGTGAAATAAATAAATAAAATCTTTAAAAAAAAAATCAAAGTCTTATGAGTATGGTACAGTGGACCCATTCATACGTACATCTTTATCTCCTGAAATACAATATTTCATAACTCAAGCCTTCATATTTCTCATTAAGACTTATGCTCCCCAAGGGTAGATATAAAGCTGCAGAACAAAGGCTTTTAATGTTTTCAGACACACCTGATGTGTCCAATTGTCCTGACAATGGACAGCAGTGGAAACGTACATAAGGAAGAGGAGACAAGGCTCTCTGAACTCTGAAACAACATCCCCCCTTCCCCAAATAAGATAAGGAACAGCAAACTGCCATAGGCTTGTCACAGAAGTCTGAAAGAAGCCAGGCTTGCATTTCTTTCTCTTTTATGTCTTTTCCCTCTTTGTTTAAATATCCCTGAGATAATTTTTCAGTGTAAACTGAGGAGATAGATGTGGCTGATGGTTATGCTAAGTACATGAGAATGGATCACACTACTGGATGAATTCTCAGATGCACAAAAAGGCTCTAGACTGGGTCAGTTTCCAGTCTGACTCCTCGGATGACAAAAACCTCCCTGCAACAGGCGGCTTTCTCATCGGAATGACACGGAGGGCTTCTCTTTGGTATAAACGATCAGATTCTGAGTAAGAAGTTTCCTCAGGGGTCACATTCAAGAAGTCTTTCCCCAACAGGAGCTCTTAGAGGGTGACTGAGGACTGCCCACTCGTGAAGGGTCTTCCCACGTCTGTTACAGCGACAGCACTGCTCCCAGTATGAATCCTCTGATGCTGAGTGAGGGATGAGCTGCGACTGAAAGCCTTTCCACACTCACTGCACTCGTACGGCTTCTCTCCGGTGTGGATAACGGAGTGTCGAATGAGGCTTGTGCTCCAGCAGAAGGATTTCCCACACTCGACACATTCATAGGGCTTTTCTCCGCTGTGAATCCGCTGGTGCCTCGTGAGCCCTGACCGGCGGCTGAAGGCCTTCCCACACTCCGTGCACTCGTAGGGCTTCTCTCCGGCGTGGATGCTGATGTGTCGGACGAGGTCTTTCTTAGTGCTAAAGGCTTTCCCACATTCTTTGCACTCAAAAGGTTTTTCTCCAATGTGAGCCCTTTTATGCAAGATGAAAGTGTAGCAGTAGGTAAAGGCCTTTCCACACTCGCTGCACTCATATGGCTTCTCCCCCGTGTGGATGATGGCGTGTCGAATAAGGTTTGCCCTCTGGCAAAAGGCTTTACCACACTCGACACATTCATAGGGCTTCTCTCCACTGTGAATCCGCTGGTGCCTCGTGAGGTATGACTGGCGGTTGAAGGCCTTCCCACACTCCATGCACTCGTAGGGCTTCTCCTCAGTGTGGATGCTGAAGTGTCGGATGAGGTCTGATCGATTGCTGAAGGCTTTCCCACATTCTTTGCACTCGTAGGGTTTTTCTCCTGTGTGGGCCCTTTTGTGCAAGATGAAAGTAGAGCAGTGGGTGAAGGCCTTCCCACACTCGCCGCACACGTAGGGCTTCTCCCCCGTGTGACTCCGCTGGTGCTGCTTGAGGTGTGACCGGCGGTAGAAGGCCTTCCCACACTCCAGGCACTTGTATGGCTTCTCTCCTGTGTGGATGACGTAGTGCTGAATGAGGTCCGTGCTGTCGCAAAAGGCTTTCCCACATTCATTGCATTCAAAGGGTCTCACCCCGGTGTGAACCTGCTGGTGCCACGTGAGGTGTGACCTGCGGTTGAAGGCCTTCCCACACTCCATGCACTCAAAGGGCTTCTCTCCTGTGTGGATGATGTAGTGTCGAAGGAAACCTGTCTTATCACGGAAGGCTTTCCCACATTCTTTGCACACAAAGGGCTTTTCTCCAGTGTGGCTCCTGTTATGCAAGACCAAATTGGAGTGGTGGGTGAAGGCCTTCCCACATTCACTGCACTTATAAGGCTTCTCTCCAGTGTGAATCCGCTGGTGCCTCGTGAGGTGTGACCTGCGGTTGAAGGCCTTCCCACACTCCATACACTCGTAGGGCCGCTCCCCCGTGTGGATCATGTGGTGCTGGAGGAGGTGTGTGCTCTTAATAAAGGTTTTCCCACACTCGGTGCATTCATAGGGCTTTGCTCCAGTCGGAATCTGCTCATGTCGCACAAGAAAGCAATTCTTGGTAAACACTTTCCTGCGTTCCTCACACTGATAGGGACGTTTCCCTTCGTGAATCAAGGGATCTTTCTGTAGTCCCTGTGAGTCGTATTCGTGGAGAACACGTCCCAGAGGGATCAGCTGCTGTACAGTCCTTGAGTATAGACCATCACCTGTCTCTAAACCATCATGTTTAGCCTTCATGTTCCCAGGGAGCTTCTCCGTTTGGGGGTCTAACCCTGGTTTCAACTGGCCTTCCAGCATTTCTGATGGCCAAGCCTGACCCTTGACTTGCCCCAGCTTGGAGTCCCCCAGAGCCTGCTCAGTCAGTTGTTCCTGTGGTGAGACTTCCTCAGACAAGGCAAGGTGAGAAAGCTCTGTGGTCTCGGGTTTTGTAGTGTCACCTGAAGGGAATACAATATACAGACGGGCTTGTTAGAGATGGTAACACAGAAAAACAAAATCGCCATTTCAGTGGAAACAAGAAGATGAAAACAGTGGCTCTGTGCCTGCCACGTTTTCAAATCTCTAAAATCCAGTTTGCAATTTCTTTGCAGACCTCGAATTCTTGAAACCTTTGAGCAGGAACCCAGAGGAAGAGAACAGGCAGGGGACAGTGTCTGGCAACTAGGAACAAGTACACAGAGTAATGACACCGCATGTGCTGGGTTTGCTCAAAGCAAGAACGCTCCAGATGCTCTAAGAGGCCAGCGAAGGGGCACCCAATGCAGCCTCCACGGCAGCTGGGAAGAGGCCAAGGGGGTTCCCAGACAGGGAATGTGAGAAATTGCCGTACAGAGAAAACAGGAAAGCCATTTCAGTGTTAGTTGGTGGAATGAACAAAGGCAGAGTCTCCAAAACTCGGGGAACCTGCAGTGCACAGACAATGGGGCCGGGAAGAGTGCAGCCCCACACGGGACTCCTGTCCTCCCAAGAAGGAACACAAGAGCGTTTGCATCTCCCCAGTGCCACTCGAGGAGGGAAGAGGAGACTCCCATCTGCAAACCAGGAAGAGGGCCCTCACGAGACACCAGACCAGCCAGCTCCTGCATCTTGAACTTCCGGCCTCCAGAACTGTGGGAAATCAGCATTGCTGTTTCACCCTCCAGTCTGTGGCATTCTGGTACAGCAGTCCTGACTAGATAGTTGGTGTGAGTACTGTTCTCATTCTTGTCTGTGATATTAAGTGTATTATTTTCAAAAAGAAATGAATGAGCAAATAACTTAGTTAATACATCAATTCATCAAGGTCATTCATGAATCAGTGATGACAATGTGTCACAAGCCAACATTTGGCTTGGTACAAATCAAAATTTGTACCTGAAGTCCACAAAACAAAAGCTGGAAGTCACAGCAGTGTTATGGTTAAGATCATGGTCTCTGACCACAGAAACCCTAGGCCCAAGTCCCACAGGAATTCAGTATTAGCTCCGTAGCACCCAGCAAGGAACTCGAACTTCATAAGCCCTCTTTTTGTCTTCTAAAAAATAAAGCTAGAAATAGAGACTATGCTTTAGGACTCTGCGAGAATAAAGTGAAATCCTGCATTTACCATGCTCACTATGTGAACCATGTGCAGTACAATGCCAGACACTGGGCAAAACGGAACTATATGTCAGCTCTGATTTTTTATTATGGGTTCGTCAGATAATATACATCTGAGACCTAATTAAGAAGCATATAAACTGGCAGTTTCAGAATGTGTGGATTAACCTTGAAGAGTACTGAAGAGTAAAAAGAATGGTCCATGAGATGCCTGATGAGCCAACATTAAAGTCACCAAAAAGGGGCGCCTGGGTGGCTCAGTGGGTTAAAGCCTCTCCCTTCAGCTCAGGTCATGATCTCAGGGTCCTGGGATCGAGCCCCGCATCGGGCTCCCTGCTTGGCGGGAAGCCTGCTTCCTCCTCTCTCTGCCTGCCTCTCTGCCTGCTTGTGATCTCTCTCTCTCTGTCAAATAAATAAATAAAATCTTAAAAAAAAAAAAAAGTCACCAGAGGAAGAAAAGAAAGGTCCTGGGAGATTAAGGGTAGAGATCCCACGCGGATCAGATGCTCACGACACAATCCAGAAGTCTGCTGCATTATGAATTCACATAGCACGGAGGTTCAGTGTTGGCTCAGGAGCCAGAATGCTTGGTGCAAATCCTGCCTGTACCAAGTGAGCCAATACTGGACAAATTACTTAGCTGTTCCCCTCTCAAATCCCTTGTCTGAAAAACTGAGACTCTCAGTTTCTGCCTCACAAACTGTCCTGAAGGTTAAATGGGAAAATGCCTGTAAAGTGGTCAGCACAGTGCCAGCCACTGGAGGGCCGTTTGGGAAATTGTGGGCCATTACCCATCATCACTATGGTTGCTCCTTTGTTTGAAAATTAGGAGCAAAGCAGTGATTGTGTAAGGAACGTTTTCAGTGCTGTGGTACAGAGGAACCCCCTCACGGGGCCTCAAAGCATAAAGAGAAGGATGTTACCACTTCCACGTGTGAATGGTGGGAATGTGAAAGTGGGTAGCCTTCTTCAGAACTGCTCGGCATTCTCCAATAAAGCCCACCTGAACTGGAAACAGATCAGAATCTGTTCCTAACAGAGATGAGTGCTTACTACACCAAGACACATAACAAGGATATTCTCGGTAGCATTAAGTTGGAAATAAGAGGAATGCTGCCAAGAGGAGAATGGATAAATGAATGGCAGTTTTCCACACAATGAGATATCACACTAGATTGATGGTGAATAAACTCCAACTATATGCAACCATATGAAAAGACTCTCACAGACATAACGATGGTCAAAAGGAGACAGATATACAGACAGCACGTGGTGGGGTTCCATAGTCAAAACAAATTCATGCTGATGGTCTTGACAGACATTACCTGCAGAAGGGGCAACTGAAGGCATGAGGCCCTGACGCAGTGCTGGGAATGTTGTACCTTAGCTCCCTTTATCTGTCAGGGACTCGTTCCAAGACCTCCGGCGGGTCCCTGAATTGTGGGTAGTACCAACCCTATATATACTATGATTTTTCCCATATATATATATATGTATAAATACACACCTACAGTAAAGTGTAATGTATAAAACTGACACATACAAGATCAACAAAAGTAAGTAACAATAAAATAGAACAATTATAACAAATACTATAATAAAAGTTACACGAACGTGTTCTGTCTCTTAAAATATTTTATTATACGGCACTTACCCTTCTTCTTGTGATGCTGTAAGATGAAAAAATGCCTACACAAGGAGAGGGAGTGAGGTGAATGACACAGGCATGTGACATAGTATTAGGCTACTGGTGACCTTCTAATGACACATCAGAAGGACTTGGGCGCCTGGGTGGCTCAGTGGGTTAAAGCCTCTGCTTTCGGCCCAGGTCATGATCTCAGGGTCCTGGGATCGAGGCCCGCATCGGGCTCTCTGCTTGGCAGGGAGCCTGCTTCCCCCCGCCTCTCTCTCTCTGCCT
>LNAC01000914.1:526122-554071 GCA_002007465.1 Ailurus styani
CCTGACCCGGGTCAGAGCGCCGGCGAGGGTCGTGCGTGGATGCGGCCGTTCGGGCGCTGTTCGCCGCCTAGAGAAGAGGGGGACGGGCGGGGACAGGGGCGCAGCCTGAGCCAGCCCGGCGCCGAGGAGCCGCAGACGGGAAACCAACAGTCACGTTAGGAATTCTAACAATCCTTCAAGAGCGGATCTCAGAATCTCTTAGAAGTCGTCATCGGTTACTTTTTGGGTTGTTTTTTTTTTTCCCTCTCAGGCAAAGGTGAGAAAATAAAATGCAGCTTCTAATGAATAGTTATACAAATGGAAACAAGGTGTGCATTTGACTCTGCTGTCCTGTCACAATTACCAGACACATCACAAAGGAGACCTCCCCTTTCTTTTCTCCCCATGTGTATAAAATGGGAGTTACAACACGCATGTTTCTTGTAAGTACTTGTATTTATTCAATATTTAAAAAAACAAGAATTAATAGTGCTCTCATGTAAATGAAGACAGGGAGAGAAAAGAAATCTTCCTAAAGAATTCCAAGTAATACACAGATACTTTACTTCAGGTGGTGGAGCTTGAGTCCCCTAAGTTGGCTGGATTGGTGAGGTGACTAAGTATGGAAAGAGAAAAACGGTAACTTGACAGCAGAAGAAACTGGCAGACAGACACCACCCTTACCACCTGATCGAGGCTAACATCATTAGTAATGTCATGTTCACACCATGTACCACAAGTAGAATGCAACAAAACTGTTCTATGCTGTCCTTCCCCAATACCCCCAAATTCACTCATTAAAAAAAAAAAGAAAAAGATCAGATAAATGCAAATTGAAGAACATTGTATAAAATACCTGATGAATCCTTGTCAAAAGTGTTTGGATCGGGCGCCTGGGTGGCTCAGCAGGTTAAAGCCTCTGCCTTCGGCTCAGGTCATGATCTCAGGGTCCTGGGATCGAGGCCCACGTCGGGCTCTCTGCTTGGCGGAGAGCCTGCTTCCTCCTCTCTCTCTGCTTGCCTCTCTGCCTGCCTCTCTGCCTACTTGTGACCTCTCTCTGTCTGTCAAATAAATAAATAAATAAAATTAAAAAAAAAAAAAGTGTTTGGATCATGAAAAACAAGAGATAACAGAACAATTGTCAGAGATAAGAGAAAACGAAACAGATAAAATGATTACGTGCAACTTGATGCCCTGGAATGGGATCCTGCAACACAAGGAAGTTAGTGGGGGAAAAATTTTAGTAAAATCCAAATCGTTTATAAGGTAAACAGTATTATATCAATGTTAATTTCTTTACTTTGACAAACGTACCACATATCTTAAAATATTAACATGAGGTGAAAGTGGGTGGAAGTTACATGGGAACTCTATATTTGCCACTTTACACTAAATCTAAAATTGTTTAAAAATTTAAAAATGTAAAAAGAGCAACAAGGGACTTCTAGTTTGACAAGACGAGTAGTTATGTGGACTCATCCCCTAGTGAAACTGGTGGAGCAAGTTATAAAACAAGCAAGCAAAAACAAGATTTAATGTCTGTGGAAATGTTCCTAAGGATATACAACGAATGAAGAACATTTATTCAAGGTGATCTATAATTCTATAAAAACAATGAAAGTGTTTGGTATTTGAACTGAGACTTTCATTTTCCTTCAACATTCCCAGTTCAGCGAGATAGAAAATCCACTACATGGTGGTGCAGATGAGAGCACAGGGACCCACCACTCCCAACTCCCAGTTGGAGAGTTACCTTCCCAGGAGGAGCAGGAGGTCTGCCTTTCTCATCCTGTCCCCAGCTAGTTGTTGCTAAGGTTAAATTCCTGGTGGATATGGTCCCAGAGGTCTCTTCCGCCAAGTCACCACTTCGGGGTTGGAGGCTCCACCTTGGGCACCACGCTGCTGAGAGTACCAGTAACGTTCTCATTTATACCCCCGCTGCAAGGGAAGAGCAGTGGAAAGGACTTGAAGCTACTTTCCACCCACCCCACTGATCCTTCAGCCCCCACTGATCCTGCTCCCTTTTGCTGAGCAGGGAGCCCGGCGTGGGGCTCGATCCCAGGACTCCAGGATCACGACATGAGCTGGAGGCAGACGCTTAACTGACTGCGCCACCCCGGGGGCCCCATGGCATGGAGTTTCTAATGTGCTTCCCTAGAAGACATTTCACAGATGCTGTCACAACTCACAGACGGAACTTAAGCACTCAGAACTCCTGAAGAACTTCAGTACTTCTGCCTTCTCCCTTGGCTGAGTTTGCTTTGTATTCTTTTGCTGTAATAAATAAATCCTAGTTGTTGAGTATATGCTGAGTCCTTTGAGCCTACTGAATCACTGAACCTGGGGTAGTCTTGAGGACTTTCAATACCACCATCCGTTATGCAGTCAACTGCTCCACCACTGAGCTCTACCCCCACGCCTCCACCACCATTCATTATGACTTTTCAAGTCTTAGCGATCTGGCTATAAAAGCTGGTGTGGTTTCTCTCCGAGGTCAGCACATGCTATATACTGTGCCAACTATATACACAGCTTTGTGTGAACTCTGTGGGGACCCAAACATTATAATACAAATACACTGCCATGTGGGGCCATTTACTAAGACACACATACATTATGTGTCTACTAAGAAAAATAAAAAGCTAAAGACAACAGAATGAGACACTGGCTGGATGCGGGGAAGATGAAAGAGAAATGGCTGCAGGGTATCTAGCTCAGGCAACAAGACAGAACACAGTGGATTCACTGAGATGTTTCTCAGGCACCTCAAACATGATGTGTAAAACCAAATGCCTCCCTTAGCCGCCTTCTACCTCCCTACCACCTGAAACCCAGAGACTTTCTATAAATTTCTGCATTGTAACAGATTATGCAGCCATTAAAAAGTTAAGTTTGGTTTATCTCACTCAACCTGAAGGAATAGCCAAGGTGTACAGTCAAATGAGAAAAGGTTCATAACTAAATGAGCATAATTTGATCCACTTTAATAAAAATGATGGTGACCAGGAAAACAAAGACTTACCCTATGAGAAGGAATATAGAAAGGATATGGACATGAATCCCGCAGCTACCCTAACTGGCCTCAAATCCCTAGTCTCATACTTCTTGGTTAAATGTACAACTCTGGGTAAATCCCTTAGCATTTCGGTTCCTCAGTTTTCTAATCTGTAAAATGGAGATAACATCACCTACCACAGGCTTCTTGCAAAGATGAAGAGTTGACGTGTGTAAAACATTCAAAACAATGACTGAAACACAGTAACATACCACATCTGCTTGCTCCCATGCTGATTACCTGTGCATCCTCATGGTGATGGCCATGACCACACGGCACATGCAGACAGGCTCAGTGTGTAGGAATACTGCCAAGGTGTGGAAGGATGACCAGAGAGAAACATTCAACCTGGAGACAAAGATTTGGGGAACTCTGTAGATCACTGAGCGTAAAATACCTCGAGGGGGGAATTAACTCACTCACAGAACACCTCACGAGTCAGAAAGCAAGGGGACAGATGGACTCTGAGAAGCACAACTGTTTAATAGATGGAATAAGACACAGATCCTCAGGATCACAGAAACCAGGAAAGTACCTTCAAGTCAAAGAGGTGGGCAGCAGTAAAAAGGTCCAGTAACAACTGGGGGGGGGGCGGTGGTGGAGAGGTTGGGAGGACAAGAGGAACTCTGTGAGACTTAGGTCAGGCGACAGTGGTCGAGACCACTGCTTTGTGGTCCGTGAGGTGAAGGGACATGAGGGGGTCGCAACAGACAGTGGACACAACAGTCACACAGGGTGTGTCTATGAGAGGAAAGAGAAGGGCAGAGCTCACTGGGCATGTGGGGCAGAAAGGGCCTGGGGGTGAGACTAGAGACGTGAACACGGGTACAGATGAAGAGGACAGAAGGGGATTAAGAGGGAGAAGTTACAGACCAAGCAGTGGGGCGTTAACAGAAGTCCTAGACACGTCAGGGATTGGGGATACGTGTCCAACCACAGAGGAAGAGTGAGCCTTCAAGAGGAGGGACCTCTTACTGCTTCGAGGCTACACAGGTGTTTGCTGTTTTTCAAAAGTTTGCTTACACCACGTTGCTTTTACAAAAGACCTACATTAGTACTTGTTTTCACTAACCAAAGGAGAGATTTTTGCTTGTACCAAAAAAAGTTGGGAAGCGAGAAGAGAGCTCAGCATTTGTTCCGTAGCGAGCGGTGAGAGACGCGCACCCCCCGCGCAGAGAGAGCAGGGCCACCGCGCCCGGCCCCCAGGGGCTCCTCCGACTCACAGCCTCGAGCCACTACAGCTTTCAACCGTGTCTGTGAGCATCTGGGCTTTATCTGGATTTATTTTGTGCATCTGTTACCAAGATGTCCTAAAGTATCAGAAAAGCCTAAGAGAGGTTATTTTTGGGATCTGGGAATGCTAAAAAATTTTTTTCACATAAATGAACGGTAATTGCTTCAGTAGCAAGGGTCGGAGGGTACAGAGAGCTGGGGAATTTAACGCAGAAAACTTTCCTGGAGAACAAAACTCTGTTCTGCAGATCACTCTTAGTTCCAATGTCTACTCTTAGAAACATACACTGAAACCAACACAGAAGACTGCAGGCCTTCCATTCCTCCACATAATCTAGGATTTCTACTCCAACATCAAGATAAACCACCAGAAAATCTGACTGGACTACACAGTGTTGCCTGTTTTCTCGGAGTCCTTCTCTGGCACTACGAACTAGGCAAAGAAAAAGATGTATAAAGGAAACAAAGAAGTTAAACAACTGAAAAATTCAAAACCAAAATGAAAACTCGCTGGGTGAGCTAGATAGATTAGATACGAGAGAGAAAAGATTCACTGAGCTCAAAGAGAGATCAATGGAAATAAATCCCTCTAAGCAACAAAGTGCAAACAGACTGGAGTATGAGGGGGAGCGGAAGTCCAAGGACCGTCTGGGACAAGAACAAAAGATCGACCACTCACGTTACTGGAGTCCTGAAAGAGAGGAGCAACGTGGGGCTGAAAAAATGATTGAAAAATATCTAAAAATCTTCCAAATTGTCAAAGGACATACACCAACAGGTTCAAAAAGCTAAGCAAACACCAAGCAGGATAAACCCCCCAAATGTCACGCAGCTTATATCATAATCAAACTTTGAACTCCATACACGATACAAAACCACACTGAAAACAGCCCGACAGAAAGATCCATTACAGATGGAAAAACAATGGGTCATATGGCCGACTTCTCACCTGAAACCAAGGAGAACAGAAGGAAATGACTTGCTTTTCAAGTTCTAAAAGGAAAGAACCGCTGACCCCAAATCCTATATCCCACAAAAATATCCTACTAGAATGAAGAAGACCTACATTTTTAGATAAAGGAAAACAAAAACATTTGTCACTAGAAGACCTTCCCCGTCAGAAAGACTACAGATGATCCCTGACTTAGAATGGCTTTAGGATATTTTTTATCTCATGATACTGTGAAAGTGATATACAGTCAGCAGAAACCATACTTCAAAATCTGAATTTTGATTTTTTTTTCTCAGACTAACAATATGCAGTGTGACACTCCGTTGTGTCGCTAGGGGCAGCCCATCTCCCGGGCAGCCCTGCAATCACAAGGGTAAACTACTGATATTCTACAGTCTTCTATGTTGCCGGCATTTTTGGATATTGTGTCTTGTGTTTTCCCATGCCACCATGTCTACAAAACACCCATCTGTGGCTCCTGCTTCTGGTGAGAAGAGAAAGGCAGTTACTCTTGAGAAGCAACTCAAGATACTCACCTAGCATGAAAGCAGTGAGCTAGTAACGGCCATCACGTGTGAGAGTTCGGATTTTCTTAACCATCAACCATATCGATGGTCAGTATTGACTAAGTCCACTGTCATCACGAAGAAAAGAGATGGGCCAACTAACGGGCCAATGGAGAATTTACTTGTCACATGGATAGAAGACCAAATACAGAAGCACACACTGCTTAGCCCACTGACAACCAAGGCTAAGGCAAGAAGTCAAATACTAAAAGAGCATGCTGATGATCCTACAAACACACAAATGGTTACAGAAAGTCCTAAGTGATTCCAATGCTTCATAAAGCACCGTAATTTTCATCATGTGAAGGTTGGCAGTGAGGCAGAAAGTGCCAACACTGAGGGTGCCGAAGTTTTTAAGGAAGAGCTGCATAGGATAATCGTGGATGAGAAATATGCGCCAGAACGAGTATTTAGTGGCAATAAAGCAAGCTTGTACTCAAAGTATATGCTGGGGCGTCCATAAATTTGTCAGGACTCCAAGACAGTGACGAGATTCAAGGCACTGAAAGATATACAATGCTGCTTTGGGGTACAAATGTTGCAGAGTTCAAATGAAAGCCTTTTCTACTCTACCACCCAGAGAACCATAGAGCATTCGAGAAGGCAAGCGAGTATATGCTTCCCATTTATTATCCCCATCACAAGAAAACCTGGGTGATATTAGCACTGTCTAAAGGCTAGTTTTCAAACTGTTTTATTCCTACAGGCAAGAGACTATTGTAGGCAAGACAACGTCCCATTCAAGATTCTTCTTATCTGAGAGAGTGCTTCAGGGGATCCACAGCAATTCAGGGACATGCACCCTGACGTAAAGGTTGTACATTTGCCAACAAACACAAGTACACTCATTCAATCCGTGGACCAAGGTGCAACAGCTATGTTCAAAGCATACTATTTATGCTATTTGTGTACGCTGTTGAAGTGACTGACTCTAGCCAAACGCTCCAAGTTTTAGAAAGATTTTCACAGTCTAAATGCTCCCCAGAATATCACTACAGAATGAGGAGTCACGTAGCAATGGATGATGGAAGCTCTATGTGTACACATTCAAAGGCTTTAACAAAGATTCTGCTGTTGATGAATGTTAAGTAATGAGATACTAGTGCCTGGCAAACAGCCAGAATTGGACATTAATGATGAGGATATTCCTGAGCTTGCTGGCATTGAGGCAGAAAAACTTTCTATTGAGTAGCTGATCAAACTGGAAGGACAAAGAAATAAAGAAGCTGACGCAGAAGAAGTTACACATGAAGCACCAAGAAAGGTCACAGCAAACACACAGAGGACTCTGCTACTATCAGCAGTGGCATTTGGATGTTAGAAGAACTGGATGTCGGTCACAAGACATTCCCAAGAGCTGATGGGCAGATCCTGGATGCTCTTGCTTGCTACAGAAAAATACATAACGAAAAGAAGAAACAAACTGCACAGTCAAAACTTGGTATCTTCCTAAAGAACACTCTACTGGCTAAAGCATCAACAAGTGCTGATGCCTCGGTGCGCCTGCCAGCTGTTCTTCAGCCTCAACATAAGAAAGAGAAATTGATGATCCTGTCACTCTAGCATCCCCATCATCCACAAATTAATTTTGGTTCCACCACCTCTAATGTTCTTTAGGGCCAGCTCTGTATGTTAATGATAAGTACCCATAAAATCATGGTTTTTCACTTTCAGTATAGTATTCAATATATTACATGAGATATTCGACACTTTATTATAAAATAGGTTTTGTGGGCACCTGGGTGGTTCAGTGGGTTAAAGCCTCTTTCAGCTCAGGTCATGATCTCAGCGTCCTGGGATCGAGGCCTGCATCGGGCTCCCTGCTCAGCGGGGAGCCTGCTTCCTCCTCTCTCTCTGCCTGCCTCTCTGCCTACTTGTAATCTCTCTCTCGCTCTGTGTCAAATAAATAAATAAAATCTTTAAAAATAAAATAAAATAAAATAAAATAAAATAAAATAAAATAAAATAAAATAAAATAGGGCGCCTGGGTGGCTCAGTGGGTTGAAGCCTCTGCTTTCGGCTCAGGTCATGATCGCAGGGTCCTGGGATCGAGGCCCGCGTCGGGCTCTCTGCTCAGCAGGGAGCCTGCTTCCTCCTCTCTCTCTGCCTTCCTCTCTGCCTACTTGTGATCTCTCTCTGTGTGTCAAATAAATAAATAAAATCTTTAAAAAAATAAAATAAAATAAATAAAATAAAATAAAATGAAATGGGTTTTGTGTCAGATGGCTCCGCCCACTGTAAACTAATGTATGTGTTCTGAGGACGATTAACATAGGCTAGGCTGCACTATGACGGGCAGGAGGTCAGGCGGACTAAATGCATTTCGGACTTCGGTATTTTCAACTTAAATTGGGTTTACTGACAAGTAACTCCATCATAAGTGAAGGAAAATCTGTATAGGAGTTTGCAAAAAAGAAAGAAAATGTTAATAGGAAAAAAAAATCTTGAGGTTTCAAGATGAAAGAACAATGCAATGGATAAAAGCAGAGGTAAACAGACTACACTTCTCATGGGTTTTGTAAAAATTGTTTGTTAGTTGAAGCAAAAAAAATCATACAATATGATGCTCAGTGTATAAAGAGAAAATACTTAACACAATTATATTAAAAGTGGGGAATGTGAAGGGACCAACGAACGTTAAGGTTTCTACATATCAAAGTGCTAAAGTGTTGATGCCACAGGCTGTGATAAATTATATGTGCATAAAACAATACCTAAAATAACTGCTAAAATACAAAGAGATATACTCAGAAACATCATATTTATATCAAATGGAATTTTCTAAAAGTTAAAAGTAACCCACAGGAAGGCAAAACAAAAAATAAAAAGCCAAAAAAAATAAAAATAAAAATAAAAAGCCAACAAAAAACCCCCAAACAGAGGAAAAATAAACAGGGAACAAAGAAAAACCAAATCATAAACTGGCAAACTCAAGCCCTAACATATCAGTAATTATTTTAAACTTAAATGGTCTAAATATAGCAATTTAAAAAAGAAATCAGCAAAATGGATCAAAACAAAGCATGACCTGAATATGTGCTATTCATGGGGACTCACTTCAAATGTAATGATATACATAAGGTTGAAAATAAAATTACGGAACAATATAAACCAAAAACTGCAAAAACATTACCCAAAAAATGCAACAGTAACTATATTAATAGCAGATAAAGTATACTCCAGAGAAAATTTACAGGGGCAAAAATGGACATTACATAATGATAAAAAAGTCAACACACCAAGATGACAGAGCAATCTTAAACGTGTACGCACCTACAACAGAGCTTTGAAATACTCAAAGCAAAAACTGACAGAACTTAAAAGGACAAACAGACAATTCCAGATTATACTTCAGGACTTCAAAATCCCTCTCAGCTATTGAGGGCAATACTAAACAGAAAATCAGCAAGGATAGAGAAAATCTGAGTAACATCATCAACCAACAGGATCATGTGGACATTTATACAAACTCCATCCAATGACAGTAGAATACACATTCTTTTCAAGCAACCTTATAAACATTCATCAAGACAGACTATTTCGGGTCATAAAGCAAACCTCAACAGCCAGGTCAAATATAAAACAAACTACAAGTCATTAACAAAAGCATGAAATACTCCAAACACTAGGAAATTAAATAATACACTTCTAATAATTTATGGGTTAAAGAGGAAGTCTTGAATAAAGAAATTTTTAGAACCAAATGAAATGTAATTAAAATGTATTACAACTTGTGAGGAAAGTGATGTGAGGAAAATTTATAGACCATAATGCTTACATCAGAAAAGCACAAAATCTCAAATCAGTAATCTAAGCATAATCCCAAGAAAATACAGAGGAAAATACCACCAAAGCAGATGGAAGAACAGATATAATAAAGGTCAATACAGATATCAGTGAAATTAGGAACAATAAGGTAACAGAAAAAACAGTGGTATAAAGTGCTGCTTCTTAAAAAGATCCAAAAAAATGGTAAATACCTAAGAAGATTAACACAGATAAAAAGAGAGTTGACACATTTCCAATATCAGGACTCTTACAGGAGATATGAGTAGAGATTCTTCCATCATAAGCAATATAATAAAGGGATACTTGAAACAAGTAAGAAAATTAAGATAAAATGGAACAATTCCTAAAAAAGGACAACTATGAAAATTCATCCAATATGAAACATTCTGAACAGTTCTATACATATTAAATAAAATAAATACATAATTAAAAAGCATTCAAAGAAAAATCTCCAGGCATAAATGGTTCACTGGAGAATGCTACCAAACATTAAAAATAAAACCAGTTCTACATACTATCTTCCACATAATAAAAGAATACTCCCAATACCTATTGGGAGGCCACTATCACCTACACACCAAAACCAATGACAACACAAAAGACAAAAAACAAAAGTGAATGAAGGAAAGAAATCTACGTATCATTACCACTAATGAAATTAGAGGAAAACTTACTCAACATACTAGCATGCTGAATACTGTAATATAATATATAATAATAATTATATTCTAAACCAAGTAGGGCTTATTTCAAGAACACAAAGCTGATTCCACATTCAAAACTCAAATTAACGTAATACATCATATCAACAAGCTACAGAAGAAAAAGCACAAGATTATATTAATTGGTAGAGAAAAAGTATGATAAAATTGAACAACCATTCACAATAACAACAAAAAAACCAGAGCAAATTAGGAATATGGGAAACTTTCTAAACTTGGTAAGAAAATCTTATACTAACAAGATACTTGATGAAAAACAATGTTTTCCCCCTAATATCAGAAACCAGACAAGGATATCCTTTCTTACTACTACTACTGTTCAACATCATATTGGAAATCCTAGCTAGTACAGCAAACAAGAAAAGAAAATATTAGGTATACAGATGGTAAGGAAGAAATAAAACTGTCTCTTTTGCAGATGATATTTCTGTTTTCTAACCTCAAGCATTCTATTTAAACAAATAAATCCCTACAGTTCAGCAAGGTTGCAGGATACCAAGATGCCATCCAAATTTTAATTACACTTCTACATACTACTAAAACTTGTGTGGAAATTGAAAGTTTAAAAATCAATGCCATTTATAATAAAAGGGAAAAAAACACCCAGATATAAACATTATAAAAACCATACAGGACCTATTATTGAAATTTATACAACGGTGATGAAGTAAATCAAGCAATACTTAAACAAGTACAGAGACATACTGTGTTCATAAAGACACCAATTCTCAACAAATTGATCTGACAATTTAACTCAATTTCTATCGACATTCAATAGATTTTTCATAAAAATAGACAAGCTTCTCCAAAACTTTATGTGGAAATTCAAAGTAATGAGGAGTGCTAAATCAGTTTTAAATAAAGAGAATAAAGAGAGAGAAATCATTTTACACAACTTGAAGATTTGCGATCTAATTACAGCAATCAAGTAAGCCAATAGTACAGGACCGAGGAAAAGTCTAACTATCAGCTCCTTAAAACCACATGAAGGTTCTTTTTTTTTTTAATCAAAGCCTTAAACAGTTTTAACTGGTGCAATAAAATGTGCCCATTCATATGTGTATTCTTATCTCCTTGATATAAAGGTGTTTGATGGCTCCAGCCTCTATATTTCTCACAAATTTAAGCTCCTTCAGAACAGAGACAATGTTTTAGAACAAAGAAGATGTTCATGAAGTTTCCAAACCTGTCCTCAATTAATTCTCTTGACACTGGACAGCAATGAATGTATATACAAGACACATATAAGTCTGGGTCCTTTATCTCTGAAACAAAACCATCCTCCTGCCAAGTAAACTAGGGACTCCATGACAAAGTGCCAAAGGCCTGGGAAGGAAGTCTGAAAGAAAATGTGTTTGTGTTTGCAGTTCATTTTCTCTTCTGTCTCTCGTTTCTTAAAAAATAATAATTCCTGAGGTAATACTGCAGTGTACAATAAGGAAAGAGATGGAGCTGGAGGTTTTCCTACGTGCATATAACCACTGGGTCTTTCCCTGGATGAATTTTCAGTCTGACTCCTCAGATGACAAATGATATCCTGCAACAGAAAGGTTTCTCATCGGGAAGGAAATGAAGGGGCTTCTCTTTGGTACGAACGATCAGATTCTGAGTAGGAAGTTTCCTCAGGGTTTACATTCAAGAAATCTTTCCCCAACAGGAGCTCTTGGAGTTTGACTGAGGACTGCCCACTCGTGAAGGGTCTTCCCACGTCTGTTACAGCGACAGCGCTGCTCCCAGTATGAATCCTCTGATGCTGAGTGAGGGATGAGCTGCGACTGAAGGCCTTTCCACACTCACTGCACTCGTACGGCTTCTCTCCAGTGTGGATGATAGAGTGTCGAATGAGGTTGGTGCTCCAGCAGAAGGTTTTCCCACACTCGACACATTCATAGGGCTTCTCTCCACTGTGAATCCGCTGGTGCCTTGTGAGCCCTGACCGGCGGTTGAAGGCCTTCCCACACTCCGTGCACTCGTAGGGCTTCTCCCCAGTGTGGATGCTGAAGTGTCGGATGAGGTCTGCACGATTGCTGAAGGCTTTCCCACATTCTTTGCACTCAAAGGGTTTTTCTCCTGTGTGGGCCCTTTTGTGCAAGATGAAAGTAGAGCAGTGGGTGAAGGCCTTCCCACACTCGCCGCACACGTAGGGCTTCTCCCCCGTGTGGATCCTCTGGTGCCGCTTGAGGTACGACCTGTGGTTGAAGGCCTTCCCACACTCCAGACACTCAAAGGGCTTCTCCCCAGTGTGGATGACGTAGTGGTGAATGAGGGCCGCACTCTCACAGAAGGCTTTCCCACACTCACTGCACTCGTAGGGCTTCTCCCCAGTGTGAGTCTGCTGGTGCCACATGAGGTAGGACCTGTGTTTGAAGACCTTACCACACTCGAAGCATTCATAGGGATTCTCGCCACTGTGGATGATGTAGTGGCGAATGAAACCTGGCCTATCTCGGAAGGCTTTCCCACATTCTTTGCACACAAAGGGCTTTTCTCCAGTGTGGCTCCTGTTATGCAAGACAAAAGTGGAGCGGTGGGTGAAGGCCTTCCCACATTCGTTGCACTTATAAGGCTTCTCTCCACTGTGAATCCGCTGGTGCTGCGTAAGGTGTGACTTGCGGTTGAAGGCCTTCCCACACTCCATACACTTATAGGGCTTCTCCCCTGTGTGGACCATGTGGTGTTGAAGGAGATAAGTGCTTTTACTAAATGTTTTCCCACACTCGGTGCATTCGTAGGGCTTCACTCCAGAGTGAATCCTCTCATGTCGAGAAAGGAGGCGTTTCTTGTTAAAAACTTTCCCACATTCATTACATTTAAATATATTTTCTTCTTCCTGAATCACAGGATCTTTATCTGATACACATGAGTCACAGTCCTGGATAGCACTTCCCTGAGGGACAGGCTCCTCCTGTATAATCCTTGAACACACATTATTAGCTGTCCCTATGTTGCCATGGTCAGAGCTTGATTTTCCAGAGAGCTGCTTCTTCTGGGGGTCTATCTCTGGTCTCAAGTGTCCTTGCATTTGCAATGATGCATCCCGACCCTTAGTTCGGCCCACCGGGCAGTTCCCTGGCACTCCCTGTGTGAGCTGTTCCTGGAGGGAGACTCCCTCAGACAGGGCTGGCTCACTAGCGGTAGATTCTGTGGTCCTGGGTTTTCCTTTGTCACCTGAAAGAAATCCAATACACAAAAAGGTCTGTTGGTAATGCCAACACAGAAAAAAATGAGCATTTCAGTGAAATGAAGAGAAAAGAACAAAGATGAAAATAGTGTCTCTTGTGTCTTGCTACCTCTGAATCCCAGGATAACAATGTCTTTCTTTCTTGATCCTAGGACTGCTGACACCATGAAAGGAGAAAGACCTGGGGGAGTGGTTGGGTTAGAAGACAAAATACAAGAGAGGAGACACAGTCAATTCCAGACTGGACATGTATGCATATAGGTAACTCATTTGGGCCCCTGATAGTTCATGCTTAAAAGATGACTGAGGGCGGGGGCATGGGTGGCTCAGTGGGTTAAAGCCTCTGCTTTCAGCTCAGGTCATGATCTCAGCGTCCTGGGATCGAGGCCCGCATCGGGCTCTCTGCTCAGCGGGCAGCCTGCTTCCTCCTCTCTCTCTGCCTGCCTCTCTGCCTACTTGTAATCTCCCTGTGTCAAATAAATAAATAAAATCTTTAAAAAAAAAAAAAAAGATGACTGAGGGCAATGCCCGACCACATGTAATTAGAGGGTTGGTGCTTTGAGCTATAAGATAGCAACTAGGCCTCTGGACAGAGTTGTGCGGGAAAGGACTCAATCAACTGTGCTTGTGTAATGACAGTCAATAAAGCTCTGGACCCTCAAGCCAGGTGAAATTTCTAGGTTGCCAATACTTTTGTGCATGTATTGCTATACATCAATGCTAGAAGGGGATCAAGACCCTGAGGATACGGTAGGGGATGACGGTAGGGTCAACCCCTCCAAAAACTATTCCTGAAAAACACCTGATACAGACATATTGGACGTGACTTTACAACAACCATGTTAAATAAGCTCAAAGAGCTAAAGTAAGATGTCTAAAGAGTCAAGAAAAATATGTATAAACAAAATGGAAATATCAACAAAGAGCTAGAAACCTAAAAAGAAACCAAAAAGAAAAATATAACAACTGAAATAAAAAATTCACTGCAAGAATTGAAAGGAAGATTTCCGTAGGATGAAGAAAGACAGCATACTTAAATACAGGAAATGAAAATTCAGTCCAAAGAACAGAAAAACAAAAAATTTAAGAAAAGTGAACATACCCTAATGGATCTGTGATACATCACTAACCAATGTACTCATTGTGGGATTAATCAGAGAGAGAAAGGGTAAAAGAAAATATTTTATTTTATTATTTTATTTTTTTTAAAGATTTTATTTATTTATTTGACACAGAGAGAGAGATCAGATCACAAGTAGGCAGAGAGGCAGGCAGAGAGAGAGGAGGAAGCAGGCTCCCAGCTGAGCAGGGAGCCCGATGCAGGCCTCGATCCCAGGATGCTGAGATCATGACCTGAGCCGAAGGCAGCGGCTTTAAGCCACTGAGCCACCCAGGCGCCCAAAAGAAAATATTTTAATAAGTGGCTAAAATCCCAAATTTGATGAAAGACATTAATAATAAATATCCAAAAAGATCAGTTCACTCCAAGAAAGATGAACTAAAATAGATACACACCAATAAAACTTACAATCAAACTTTTGAAACCCAAAGATAAACAGAGTATCTTGATAGCAAGCTTGAGGCAACTTGTCATATACAAGAAATTCTCAGTAAGATTAAGAGCAGACTTCTCATTAGAAACTTGGGAGGGCAGAAAACAGTTGGTCAATATATTTAAGGGTAAAAAAAAAAAACAAAAACTATCAACCAAGAATCCTGTATCTGGCAATAGTGTCCTTTAAGAGGGAGAAATTAAGGGCCACCTGGGTGGCTCAGTTGGTTAAGCACCTGCCTTCGGTTCAGCTTATGACCCCAGGGTCCTGGGATGGAGTCTCGCTTTGGGCTCCCTGCTCAGCGTGGAGCCTGCTTCTCCCTCCCCCACTCCTCCTGCTTGTGTTGTCCAATAAATATATAAAATCTTAAAAAAAAAAAAGAGAGAGAGAGAGAGAAAATAAGACAGTCCCATATGTAAAACCTAAGGAAGTCATTATCATTAGACATGTCTTGCAAGAAATTCTCAAGGAAATCCGCAGGGTGAAATGAAAGGACACTAGACAGTAATTCAAAGCCATGTAAAAAAAATAAAAATCTCAGTAAAAGTAAACTTATTAATAATTATAAAAGTATTATTTTAACAATGGCTTATAACTCTTACTTTTTATTTTTTACATGATTTAGGAGACTAATTTAAAAAACTATATTAATCTAAAAGCTAGTGTTACTGTAACTTCAGGCTGTAATTCCACATGTAGTTTCTACATAATTCAAAAGACTAATGCATTTAAAACGAGTTATTAGTCTTAAGTCTGGGGGCACGCAATATATAAAAATATACTTTTGTGACACGAACAACTAAAAGAGTTGAGAACTGAGCTGTAAAGGAGAATTCTTCTGTTATTGAAGGCAGGCGAGTATAAAATCAGACTAATGCTACAAGTTTAAAAACGATGCTAAATACAATCCCCATGGTAACCACAAAAAAATAGCTATAGAATACACACAAAAAGAAATGAGAAAGGAATTTAAACATTTCACTACAAAGAGTCAACTAAAGGACACCGGGGTGGCTCAGTTGGTTACACATTTGCCTTCAGCTCAGGTCATGAGCCCCAAGTTAGGCTCCCTGCTCTGCAGGGAATCTTTTTCTCCCTCGTCCTCTGTCCCTCCCTCTTCTCATGCTCTCTCCCAAATAAATAAATAAAATCTTTAAAAATAAGTCAGGTAGGCTCAGTCAGTTAAGCCGCTGTCTTCGGTTCAGGTCATGATCCCAGGGTCCTGGGATTGAGTCCCACATCGGGCTCCCTGCTTGGCGGAGAGCCTGCTTCTCCCTCTCCCTCTGCCTGCTGCTCTGCCTACTTGTGCTCTCCATCTCTCTGTCAAAGAAATAAAATTTTTAAAAATCTTAAAAAATAATAATAAATAATAAAAAAAGTCAGCTAAATACAAGAGAAGACAGTAACGCAGGAAATAAGAAACAAAAAATCTATAATGCAAGGGGTGCCTGGGTGGCTCAGTGGGTTAAAGCCTCTGGCTTCGGCTCTGGTCATGATCTCAGGGTCCTGAGATCGAGGCCCACATCGGGCTCCCTGCTCGGTGGGGAGCCTGCTTCCTCCTCTCTCTCTGCCTGCCTCTCTGCCTACTTGTGATCTCTCTCTCTCTCTGTCAAATAAATAAATAAAATCTTTAAAAAAGTCTATAATGTATATAGAAAGCAAGTATCAAAGTGATACAATTCTCTCCCTATCGATAATTATGTTAAACATAAACAGATTAAACTCTCAAATTAAAAGAGACTGGGGTGCCTGGGTGGTTCAGTGGGTTAAGCCTCTGCCTTCGGCTCAGGTCATGGTCTCAGGGTCCTGGGACTAATCCCCACACTGGGCTCTCCGCTTAGCGGAGAGCTTGCTTCCCCCCCACCCCCTGTCTGCCTCTCTGCCTATTTGTGATCTTTCTCTCTGTCAAATAAATAAATAAAAATCTTCATTAAAAAATAAAAATAAAAAACAGAGACTGGCATAAACCATAAATCACATGATCCAACCATATGCATCTATAAGAGACTTACTTTAGATCCAAAGACAGAAACAGATTAAAAGTGAAAGAAATGAAAAAGATATTCCATGCAAATACTAACCAAAAGAGAGCAGGGGTGGCTATATTAATATCAAACAAAATAGACTTTACATCAGAAAAGATTACAAAAGACAATGAAGAACATTATATTTTAATAAGACGTCTAATACAGCAAGAAGCTACAACAATTGTAAACATGTACTTAATAACAGACCATCAAAATATATGAAGCAAAAAAGTGACACAATGAAGGAAAAGAGAGACAATCCTATGGTAATAGATGGAAACTCCAATACCTCATTCTCAATAATGGACAGGATAACCAGACAAAATATAAGGAATCAGAGGACTTAACATAATAAACCAACTAGACATAACAGACATATAGAGAATATTCTACCCAACAATAGCATATACAGTCTTCTCAAGTGTATGTGGAACATTTTCTAGGATAGATCATATTATGCTACAAATTAGGTCTCAATGGATTTAAAAAGCTATATAAAGTATGACTCACTTCTAATGAAAATGAAAACTTCAGATATTAAAACTTATATGATGCAATGAAAGCAGCATTAACAGGGAGATTTATACTTATAAATGTTTATGTTAAATAACAAAAGAGATCTCAAATTAACAAACTATCGGACAACTTAAGGATGTAGGAAAAGAACACACTAAAACCACAGCAAGGGGAAGGAGGGAAATAGTAAAGATTAAAAAGAAATGATATAGAGAATAGGAAAATAGAAACAAAAATCAATGAAACAAAAAGTTGGTTCTTTGAAAAGATCAACAAAATTGGCAAACCTTTAGCTAGATGAACTAAGAAAAAAAGAGACTTAAAATAACTAAATCAGAAATGAAAGTGGGGACATTATTACCACTTCCGCAGAAATAAAAATAAGATTTTAAGAGTATTATGAACAACTGTACACCAACAAATTGGGTAAGCTAGATAAAATGGACGACTTTCTAGAAACACAAAAGCCATGAAGCCATGAAGACTGAATTCATATACAAAATCTGAATAGACATCTACCTAGTAGGGAGATTGAATGATTATTAAAAATATCACCAAACTTGGGGAGCCTGGGTGGCTCAGTGGGTTAAAGCCTCAGCCTTTGGCTCAGATCATGATCTCAGGGCCCTGGGATCGAGCCCCGCATTGGGCTCCCTGCTCGGTGAGGAGCCTGCTTCCTCCTCTCTCTCTGCCAGCCTCTCTGACTACTTGTGATCTCTCTCTCTCTCTATCTGTCAAATAAATAAATAAAATCTTTAAAAAAAGAAATCACCTAACAAAGAAAAACCTTGGTCCTAATAGCTACACTTATGAATTCTACCAAAGCCTTTACAAGAAGACTACCTATCCTCAAACTTTTCCAAAATATTGAAGAAGAGAAAACACCTCTTAAATCATTAAGGCCATTATTACCCTGATACCAAAGCTAAAGACACTACAGGAAAACCATAGACAAATATACCTTACAAACACTGATGTAAATTCTGTAGCATGTTAAAAGGATCATACACCATGATCAAATGGGGTTTATTGCCGTAATGCAAGGGTGGTTTGATATACGAAAACTGATAAATGTAACACACCACATAACTAGAATAAAGGGAAAAGCCCAAACAATTATCTCAATGGACGCTGAAAAAGTCTCTGAAAATTCAACATCCTTTCATGATAAAAACACTCAATGAACTAAGAATAGAAGGAAACTTTCTCAATACAATAAAAGCTGTATATGGAAAACTCATAGCAAACATGACATTCAATGGAGAAAGACTGAAAGCTTTTCCTCTAAGATTGAGAACAAGGATGTACATCATCACCACCTGTTTTCACCATAACACTGGAAGGTCTAGGCAGAGGAATTAGGCAAGAAAGAGAAATAAAAGGCACTGAAATTGGAAAGGGAAACATAAAATTATCTTTGTTTTCAGGTAATATCACCTTGTATGTAAAAAAATACAGAGATGCCAGACAAAGTAACTGGTAGAATAAATGAGTTCAACAAAGCAGCAGGATACAAAGTCAATACAGGAAAATCAGTTGCATTTTTATACACTAATAATAAATAATCTGAAAATGAAATTACAAAACCAGGTCCACTCACAACAGCATCAAAAAGAATGGAATACTTAGGAGTTAAACCTAAACAACAAGGTAAAAGACTTAGACAAAGAAAACCCCAAAACGTTGCTAAAGGAAATTAAAGATGTAAATAAATTAAAACACATATCAAGATCTTGGATTGGAAGTCTTAATATTGTTAAGATGCTGATACTACCTATAGTGACCTACAGACTCAATGCGATCCCTATCAAAATCCCAAAGGCATTTTTTTGCAGAAATATAAAAAACCATGGAAACATCCATATGGTATCAGAACAGACCCTAAATAACCAAAATATCCTGAAAACGAACAAATCTGGAGGACTCAAAATTCCTGACTTCAAAATTTACCACAAAACCACAGTAATCAAAAAACAGGATAAAACAAAACTACAGAAATCAAAGCAGTGTGGTACTGGCATAAAGATAAGACACATGGGGCACCTGGGTGGTGCAGTCGTTAAGCGTCTGCCTTTGGCTCAGATCATGATCCCAGGGTCCTGGGACTGAGCCCCACATAGGGCTCCCTGCTCAGCGGGAAGCCTCCCTCTCCCACTCCCCCTGCCTGTGTTCCCTCTCTTGCTATGTCTCTCTCTGTCAAATAAATAAATAAAATCTAAAAAAAAAAAAAAAAAAGATAAGACACATACACCAAGGGAATATAATTGAGAACCCAGCAATGACCTCCAACATACATCATTAAATCATTTTTGACAAGGGTGCTAAGACCATTCAACAGAGAAAAAGACACATTTTCAACAAATTGTGCTTGGAAAACCAGGTATTTACATGCCAAAGAATGAAACTGAATCCTTATCTAACTTCATATGCAAAAATGAATTCAAAATGGATCAAAGACTCAAATGTAAGAACTAAAATACAAAATTCTTAGAAAACATGGAGCAAAACCTCTATGGCACTGGATTTGGCAATGACTTCCTCAGACATGACACCAAAGCCATAAGCCAAAAGAAAAAATAAACAAGCTGGAGGCCTAAAAATGAAAAAAACTCTGCATCAAGATACTACTAACAGACCAAGGCAACAACCCAACATATTTGCAAATCATGTATTTGATAAGGAATTAATAACCAGAATATATAGAGAACTAAAACTCAACAACAAAAACCACAATATAAAAATGGGCAAAAGACTTGAATAGACATTTCACCAAAGATGACATACAAACTGTTAATAATCACAAGGTATTCAACATCACTTATCATAAGGGATATGCAAATCAAACCTACAATGAGGTATCCTCACACATCTGTTAGATGGCAATCAAAAAATCAGAAAATAACAAATCTTGGCAGATGTAGAGCAGTGGGAACTCCAGTGCACTGTCAGTGTGAATGTAAAAAAGATACAGTCTTTGTTGAAACAGTATGGCAGCTCCTCAAAAAGTTAAAAATGGAATTAAGAGATGATCCAGCCATTTCTTTTTAGATGCCCAAAAGAATTGAAATTAGGTTCTCAAAGATGTTTGTACACCCATGTTCACAGCATTATCATTCATTCCACAATAGATAAAACATGGAATCAACTCAAGTGTCCATTGAGGGATGAATGGATAGCAAAGTGTGGTACGTGGAATATTATCAAGCCTTAAGAAGGAAGGAAATTTTGACACATGATACAACGTGGATGATACTTGAGGACATCATACTAAGTGAAATAAGCCAGGCATAAAGACACACGCAAAAATACTGCATTATTCCACTAATATAAAGTATTTAGAGTAGTCAAAATCATAGACACAGAAAGTAAAATTGTGGCTGCCAGGGCCTGGGGCAGACAGATTGGGGGGTTACTGTGTAATGCGTAAAGAATTTCAATTTTAGGGCGCCTGGGTGGCTCAGTGGGTTAAAGCCGCTGCCTTCGGCTCAGGTCATAATCCCAAGGTCCTGGGATCGAGGCCCACATCGGGCTCTCTGCTCAGCAGGGAGCCTGCTTCCTCCTCTCTCCTCTCTCTNGTCAGAACACGTGAGCAACTGACAGCGCAGAGAGTGGATGAGACGATGTGAGACAGGAACTTTTTTACTGATTTCCTTCAAGTGTAAGGAACTTGAGCCTATTTTTATGTTGAGTAGAGAAAGGATGAAGTTACATTACAGAACCAGCAGAATATGAATGAAGAAAACATTTTCCGGAAAAGGCGCGCTCTACACTCTGGCTCAGGAGCTGCCCAGGGCCAGGGGCAGGACCCCTCCCGCTGGATGGAAGGGGAGGCTGCAGACCCCGGCGCCCGCACGAGTGCGGGAGGGTTGAGGATCAAGCAACGGGGGAGGCGGACTTGACTTTCAAGGCAAAGCCCCGCTGCCTGACACCTCAGGGGTCACGTGCTGAGACGGCTGGGGCAGTGGTAAGCGCCTGGGACAACGGCTGAGCCCCTGGGGTAGCTCGTGCAGGACACGGAGCTGCCCAGAGGGCCCAGCAGACGCAGAGGCCGGTAAGGAGACCAGCAGCCTAGCAGCAGCCCCGGAGAAGAGACGCCGGGCGCGTGCCCCGAGGGTGGGGACGGCTCTGACGGAGGCGGTGCGAGCGATGGATTCGGGAGACGGACGAGAGGAGAGAGGCACGGGACCGGGGCATGGCCGCACGTGGGCCTGCGGGAGGCGGAGGCGTGAGGAAGTCTCGGAGGCTGTATCCGGCCTCTAGCCAGACAAGAAGCCGCCCCCGGAACAGGGCCCGCGGTCTCCCGCTGGTCTCGAGCCTGCAGGGTCTCCCGCCTGCCCACGCCTTGGCTCCTACCTGCACAGGCGCCCCGAGACAGGTCTCCCTTCAGCGTCCACAGCTCCTGCCCGCGCTCCAGCTGGCAGATCAGCTCAGGTCTAGGAACAGGACACCCTGGTCACAGAGAAAGAAAGAAGACACTAGGGTTTTTGTGAAAAGAAATAACATTCCTCAATCTAGTCTGTAAACGAGACCTTGGAATTAAACCAGTTCCCATCCACACAAAATGCTAACGTGCAAAACCGGAAAGGAAAGGCCTGCCACACTGCTAGGGAGTTTTCTTCCTCACAGTAAGTAAAAAAACAATATATAGAATCATAAATATCATAGATACAAACTGTAATCATAAACAAACATAATCATAAGGGACTGTGTCAAGCAACTTAAACACATTATGTCATTTCAAAACTGAAATAAATTATAACTTACACATTTAAAATATTTTTTAAAAAATATTTATCTATTTGACAGAGAGAGACACAGCGAGAGAGGGAACACAAGCAGGGGCAGAGAGAGGGAAAAGCAGGCGGGGCTTGATCCCAGGACCCCAGGATCATGACCTGAGCCAAAGGCAGACACCCAATGACTGAGCCACTCAGACGCCCCCACATTTAAAATATTGACTTACTCATTCAAAACAAAGTATTTGTCTTCACTGATCTAGCTCTTTTTCCAGATCCTAAGCACAGTTTTGTTCGGTTCTTCCTATAAGCCACAGACAAAATGAGGACTCTATCTAGGATTTCCTCACAGCATCCTCGCCAAGTACACACTGCAATCAGCACCACTTTGTAGATGAAGAAGCCAAGGCTCAGGCAGATAATATGATTTGCCAAACAGCACAGAACTGGTGAATGGCTGAGCCACAGTGGAAACCCGGATCTAATCGTATCTGCTCTCTATGCTGTTCTGATACAAAGCTACACATCACTGTTCCAGACGTGCCGAGTCCAGGCGTAAGGGTGATGAAGATCAGGGTGAGAGAAACAATGGCAACCTGCACATGACCTGGTCACACCATGCATCGTTCTGAATCCTGTACATAAGTTACCCACTGATCCCTGCTACAGTCCCAGGAAGTATATACTGAAGTATGTATTACCCCAACTTACCAATGAGCACACCCCGGCACAGACAGGTTCGGTAACTTGCCTGCAGCCACAGTTTTGAAGGAGCAGAGCTAGGACTGAACGTCAGGATCTGGCTCTGGACCTCTGTCTCCTAAACATGACACTAAGGAGGAAATAGCAAACACCCTTGTGTGTGGCCAGCAGCCTCAGACCAAGTGGAGGGTGGTGGTGAGGTAGGGACATGAGCATGAAGATTCATCCTCAGAGAAAAGGGGCCAGGAGAGGGACAGACTTAGGGACTTTAGACTTTAGCATTTCGTCGCTACTGAGAAATAATAAAACTGAGAATCCTACACAGTGATATGGTCACAGACAGACATTTACAGAAACATCAAATATTGTACATTGTCAACAACATTAAACATGAAAAGGATTTCTACTACAAAGGGAAAAAAAAAAACCCCACAGAACAGCTTCATAAAATGAAATACTTTCCATGCTGAGTAAATTAAGCTGTGTGGGGGACTCACTACATGGCCGAAATTTCCTGATTTCCTGAGCACGAGGATGCCATGAGATTATATGGCGGAGCAGGAAGAGAGTCTGGGACAGTGATCCCAGGACCGGAGCAAGCTGTGACTATTATTAATCCCTTTTCCTAAAAGTGACCCACTTTTTATTTTTCCTAGATTCTTTCAACAACGGAATCTGAATTACTCTCGTAAGTGGGAAACCAGAATCACTAGCCTTGATGGTAGGTCACCCGGAAGACTCAGCAATGAAATCAAAACGATCTTCTTAATTCCCAGTGAGCCCATGAAAGGGAAATTAGCAACAACTAGGGGGTGAAGTGTTAAGATTCAACACTAAACCCAGATTTTTCCTCAGCAGCAATCAGAAGACAAGAAAGAGCAGAAATAATGCAATGATGATGCCAGGGTGTCCCTCCATGCCAGCTGACGAAGTGTCCATGCGCCCCTGAAACACGGTTTCTCAACCATCATACAACTGACATTTAGGTCAAGATAACTCCTTGCTGGGAAGACGGGGAGGAAACTGTCCTGTGCATTGTAAGGGTGCTCGGCAGCATTCCACGTCCCCACCCACCAGGTGCCTGTCCCACCTCCACCCCACCTGTGACAACCAAAAATGTCTCTGGACTCTGCCCCCTGTCCGGGAGGGGGGGGGATGACCATCCCTGGAGGAGAACCACTGGCATAGCCGGTCATAACCAGGATGAGGAGAGAGACTGAGGCATGAGGGAGGGGCTTCCATGAGCTCTGGGGCCAGGACACAGCTGGCGAGGTGGGGACTATGCACAGAAGGGCCGGCCGTGTGAGAGGCTGAAATGCCCAAGAACACGCAGCTGGCAGACACCACAGCAAGCGGAGGCCCGAGGCGGGGCTGGGAGCAGGGAAGGCACTAGACGCCCAGCACAGCCGCAGCAGAGTGAGCTCAGGGAAAGCACGGAAGGTGACGGATGAGGTCAGCAGGAGGAGAGTGTGCACTTTTTAATTTGAAACATTTTGTTATGAAGTATTACTAGTAATCTATCCAGCTTCTCTAATTTTGCTTTTTCTGCTCTCACTGACAGACATCAGTTCTCCAAGAACAGCCACGTCTCGTTCTCAGCTCTGGATCTATAGCCCTCCTTCCCCTCAAACCGAATGGCCTGGGGTGATTCTCAAGGAGAGCAGTATCTAAGCTGGTGTTCTCACCCGTGGCACTCCGGATGCAGCAGGTGGGATCATTCTGCATTGAGGAGGGCCGTCTCGTCCATCGGAGGATGTTTACGGCATCTCTGGACTCGAACCCCTAGAAGCCAGTACCATCTACCCTCAAGGCAGGACAACCCAGAGTGGCTGCAAACGTTGCCAAATGTCTCCTGGGGGCACAGCTGCCAACTGCTGAGGAGCGTTACTCTAACTTCTCTCTTGGACTGGCAGAGGATGTTGGCCCTCGAAACAAGGGACAATCACGAAGGCACACAAACACAAAGAAGCCCCACAAGCGAGATCCTGTCGTTTGGGACAATACCTGCTGGCACGGAAGGAAAGGCCTCCCTCTCTTCTTGGAGAACGTGCCATCCCTCACAGTCCCGCTAAGGACACTGGAGCCCATCAGGCTCGCGCAGTCAGCTCCCCCTCTGGAATGTGAAATAAGAACCTCGGATGGAGGCCAGTCTGTGCTGGGCACTGGGGTGAGAGGTCCAGAGAAGTACTGGCTCGAGCGGCCATTCCTGCCTCAAGGACACCCCCACACAGCCAGCAGCAGACAGAGAAAGAGGAACAACATAAACACGCAAAGACGTGGAGACGAGGAATCTGGGGGCCAGAGACAGCAGGGACCGGGTGGCCAGTGCTGTCGCTACTTGATCAGGCAGAAGAACCTCCCTGCATACAGACACATGAGCAGAGAGAGCCAGAGAGAGAAGCCGGGACAAGAGACCACAAGCCGGGGCATAATCGTGGTGGTTCCCCGTTCCTCTATCAGTCCCTCCCAGGACCCAGCTGGAAATCCTCCCTTTCGGTTCTGCAGGACATCCCTCCTTTCCTTCCATTACTTTCTAGGAGCCAAAGAGGAACTGCTTCTTGCCCAAACAGACATAGGAGAGCAGGTTCAAAGAGATTAATCTAGAAAATCACTGAAGCTGCAGGGAGGAGGGGGAGGGCTCCAGAGGTCTTCTTGTCCAGCCGGGCCTGGAGCCAGAGGGTGCTCGGACAAGGAGGCGGCAGGTCCCCCCATGGTGGAGCGGGGAGGACTTACCCAGAGACACCAGAAGTCCACAGTTTTCCAGCATCACCTCCCGGTACAGGGTCCTCTGGGCCGGGTCCAGCTGCCCCCATTCCTCCTGGGTAAAAGTCACGGCCACATCATCGAAGGTCACAGATATCTGCACAGCCAAACAGAGGTAGTAGTGTCAGCCTTGGGGCTGCTGGGTGGATCAGAGCTCATCCCCACATCCCTGGTAAAGATGCACAGTGATCAAGGCTCCAACCACCAAGTACCTTCTGAGGGCCAAGCTCTGTGCTGGGCTCAAGGGGGAGGTGGGCAATGCTTTGGAGGTACTAAGGTAGTGGAAGGGAGATGCCTCCTCCGTGGGAGGCACTGGAAGGTCACACAAGACAATGGAAATGACTCGAGGACTGGGAGATGCAGACAGCAAGGGCTCTAGGACGTCAGAGGAATGAGTGAATGTGGTAATAACAGAATCAGTAACAACAGCAGTACCTGAGCCTCACTGGTCCTGCTAGCTGCCTGCCCCATGCTGAGGGCTTCACATCTTGGTTAAGGGACTACAAGTCCCCAGTTCTTAAGTCATCTAGAGTTTCCACTAGTGTTGTCTTTTGACTTAAAAACACTTCATATGGAGTTTGGCTTGTTAATGTTACTCCACCATTTTCTAGTTTCTTCAATGTGAAATGTCCAACACATGCAGGACCACATCCTACACAGCCACAAGTTAAATATAAGGAACTCAGCTACTCCACTCTCTGATGGACAGTTCCACTACTGATCTGTCTTCTAAACGCTGCAAGCCACTGGCTCATGGTTTCTCATGTGCACTTTCAGTGCCCACATCTCTGTGCTTTCTCGCTTTGTTCCCTCTATCAGTGGTCTCGAATTAATATTTCAGTTAAAAACCCGGAAATTCCTAATAAACTAACTGATTCACGCATAGGAACCCTGCGATATTACTCAGTTCTGGGCCTGGATAAACTCACATCACCGGGCACATTTGGGGCAGATAGGTAAACACAGAAAGTCAACTAGGACCTCCACATTGACTACCAAATGAGACATGTCTAAATTATGAAAACTCTCTGACATACACTCACCTAGCATCGTATGTGATTGGTTAGGGGTACAGATATGGGTTTTTCGGATCGGTCTTAATTTGAAAATGGGGGAAAAATTAGGGAGGATCAGTTAATCAAATCCTGGCTATTTGGGGCTGACTCTTAGAGAAGTCATTGTTAAGCTTCCTGGATGTCACTAGGGCCAGTCATCGGGCCTCCAGCCAAGCATGACAGAGCGGACGGGTTTCCCCGGTAGCTAACGGTAGATAAGGGATTAGTTTCCCGGGCAGGTAGCTGCAAGTTTTGGGTCAGAGTGCTACTTTTAAATACGGTCTGCCAATTGTCGGGCCGTCTGTATATTCAGTCTCTGTATACTCTGTTCTAAGGCTGGAGATGAAGAGAGTGACAAGCCTTCTCCGTCTGACACACACCCGACTCCACGAGAAACCGAGGGCCTCTCCAGACTTCCAGGCTGCCCGGGAGCCCCTCCGCAGCAGAGAGGCAGCAGGGCCCCAAACATCGTCCACTCACCTGCGCAGGGTCCATCCCCGCCGCCGCCATCATGGGACCCTGTGCGCACAGCGGGGCCCGGAGAGGCAGCGACACAGGCGGGTCCCGCCGGCTCGGCCGACCGCCACCCCTCCCCTGTGCCGGGAGGGGTGACCGCGGCTGACGTGCCCACTCCCCGCGCACCGGGTGGCTCACGGCTCCTTCAAAAGCGCGGAGGTGAGTGGTAGCCTTCTTTCCGCTCCTCTCCGAAGAGCTTCTCGGATCCCCTCCCCACAGCTGGCGTGGACGGAACCGTCGCACACGCATGACGTAGGGCACCAGGAGCCCGGAAGCCCCGCCCCCGCCCGAGCGGACGCCGCTGCGCAGCCTTCTGGGCAGTGTAGTTTCGGCTCTCCAACCGAGCCCCGGAAGAACGCGCTCCGGAGCGGGTCTTCGCAGGCCTGAAAGACTCAGCAGGCCCAGAGCTCGGGGTCAGCCCCGCCTCTAAACAGCGAACGCATCGCGGTTGTACCGAGGAGAAGGGGCTCGGCCGTCCCTCTCACGCCAGGGAAGGCGAGGCTCGGGCGGCGGGCACCTCCGCCCGGGGTCAGGACACGCGGTCGCCAGGCCCTTGGCTCGGCCGGTGACCTCGCCGGTGCGCCTCGCCTGCCCGCGATCCTCC
>LNAC01000914.1:560257-576576 GCA_002007465.1 Ailurus styani
CGGCCCTTCGCGGCTCTCCGTGCGGTCCCGGGTCCCCGCCGCTTCGCCCGCGGGCTGGACTCTGCCTGGCTCCATCGCAGCGCTGGGGGGCTCCCGGAGGAGACGGCGACGCACGCCTTCCCGAGCCCTCTGGAAACGGCCTGAAGCGCGGCGGCGGCAGGCGGCGCGCAGGCTGACGCTCCTCGGACGCCGCGCCTCGCCGCCCGGGCCGCACCCACCCCCGGGAAACGCTGGCACGACGGCGCGAGGCGCTTTATCCTGTCGCCCCCCTCGTTGGCTGAGCCCGCAGCTCGCGTCCGCCTCCCATTGGTTGAAGCTTCTGAGCGGCGGAGGCAGCGTGCCCAATAGAGGAGACGGACAGGGGAGCTTCCGCCCGCACTTGGCCAATGAGGTTGCAGGGCGCGGGCGCGGCGCCGGGTCGGGTTGGACGGCGGGAAGTGGGGCCTCGGGGAGGCAGGAGAGCTCGGAAATGGGAGGACGAACGGAGGGCAGCTGAGAGGGTACGAGGCTAATGGCTCTCAGGGAGTAAATGAGATTTACCCGCATAAAGCCACGAGGGCGCGGATCCATTCATGAACTGACGCGGGGCACGTGGGAATGAATAGACCCCGCGGGACCGCGGGAAGCGGCCGGGGTGCACCTGGCAAGTCCGCGAACCACCTGCGTGCCCCAGGGCACCGCCCCGGCTCGGAGGTCGTGCCCCGTTTGGGCCACTCTCCGGGGCCCTCCTCCCTCACACTCCCCGACATTTCTGCCTCCTCCCCAAATATCCTGCAGCTCTTGCCTTCCCCACCCCACAACCCCTGGAGCCGCCCCAGCCTAGGTCTGGGGGCCCATTCGGCGCGGTAACACACAGCCTAGTCACCCCTCGCCTCGTGTATCTGTTGGACCAGCGCAAAAAAAATAAAAAAAAGTTTATTTGGATATATCGGGGAATTACAATTAGGGACAAGGAATCTACAGCAAAAACCATAGGCTTGTCCCCTCAAACATAGGAGAGGAACACTATTTTATGGAGAAGGACATTTGGGAGAAGTTGATTGGAAGGAAAGCCCATTGGAGAAAAGCAACAGTTTAATCAAAGACAGTTTCTCATTGACTGAATTGCAGGGATGGTCAGTTTCTTGTGGGAAAAGCAATGTACATCTTTTCTCCGTGGGGCCTATAATTGATGATTCTTTCCTGTTGGGGATTATTCTGTTGGGGTCTGTGATTGACATCCCTAGGCAGCAGAGCAGGTGAGAGCTTCCCGGCTGGACTCCTGACTCCATTTTAGTGAAATTTCCTTTTATTTTCACAGACCCTGTAATCAGTTTGCTTTTGGGGTCTCAAATAGTAAAATCAATCCACATGTCTATTTGGCAAATACAGAAGTTCCAGAAACTTTTAAATGGAATCCTTTTAGACAGGTAACAATATAAATTGTTGGAGAAATAGAATTTAAAAAGAAAAAAATCTTCTCCCAACCCAGAAAACCTCTCCACAAAGATAGTAGAGAAATAAAAATGTTTATTACTGAATAAGCCTTAAACCAGAAATTGATGCAATATCACGGATAATCACTAAGAGATGGCAAAATCAGAAAGGTACCCTTTCATATAGCCAAGCAGATACTAGCTTTCTCAGGGTCTCCCATTACATATTTTCAGCATACACAGTAATTAGTCCTCATGTAAGAAAACATGACAGCACCAATTGTTACACAATTCATCCTAAATTTACCTAGTAATTGGGTTAGCTATCTGGGGCCACCTTGGCTTTCTAAAGATTTTTAAATTATTATTTATTTATTTGACACACACAGAGAGAGATCACAAGTAGGCAGAGAGGCAGGCAGGGAGGAGAAAGCAGACTCCCCGCTGAGCAGGGAGCCCAATGCGGGACTCGATCCCAGGACCCTGAGATCATGACCTGAGCTGAAGGCAGAGGCTTTAACCCACTGAGCCACCCAGGCGCCCCTACCTTGGCTTTCTACAAAGGAAAACAAACTTCTTGTTACCTGAGGGTAGTGTTAACCTTAAAAATACAAGTTACTATAGCAGCAAAAATGGTTTATTTGGAAAGAGCATAGAATTGCAATTAGAGACATGCAAGCTATGGTAAAACCATAGACAGATCCAGAAAAGAGAAGTTATTTGATGGAGGAGGAGGTAGTTGGGATGGTTGTTTGGAACAAAATCCTTTGGAGAAAAGCACCAGTTCAAAGTGATGACAGTTTCTCATTGGCAGAGTTGCAGGGATGGTTGATCTTGTGGGAGACACAGTGTCCAGAGGCCTCTGCCTTCCCACAGAAACTGGGACATAGGGATGCTATCTCCCTTAATGTTTGCATTTCAAAGAGATAGCTCCTGTCTTTTGGGAAAGACAGTCCTGGGTTGGGAGAGCACGGAGGGGCTAAAGAAAAGCAAGAAAGCTGGCGTTAGGGAGGGCACATACTACATGAAGCACTGGGTGTCGTATGCAGACAATGAATCATGGAACGCTCTATCAAAAACTGATGATGTACTGTGTGGTGCCTAACATAACATAATAAAAAAATAATAAAGTCTATTTTGTCCAAAAAATGAAGAAAGAAGAAGACTGGTGTGTCTAGAGCTGCAACTGCAGGGGTTCAAGTGGGATGAGACGAGTTAGAAAGATAAACGGAGACAAATTGTGTAGAACCTTGTCAGCCTCTGGAAGGAGGTTGGAAGATGCTCCAGCACGTGTTCTAAAATGTACCTGTCACTTGTTTAATCAGATAGGGTAAGGCAGCAGACCTGAAAGTGATTGCCACGGAGGAAGTTTATGCTCACACAGATCCCTCCAAATAAGAGTCAGGGAATGCTACTGATGGGAGATTCCGCATCATAGGAAGGGAGACCCCGGGTCTCGGACTCCCCGTGAACAATTTCCGTGGGAATCCACTGTCAGGTAGACAGCCAGAAGGAAGGTAGCAAGCACAAAGCAGTTTATGAAGGACAGGAGGCTGTCAAGGCGGATGAGCAGGCAGGCCTGGAGGTGACAACTGCCCTCAGGCTATAGGGATCTTTTCTTTTTCTTTTTCTTTTTTTTTAAAGGTTTTATTTATTTATTTGACAGAGAGAGAGAGATTACAAGCAGGCAGAGAGACAGGGAGAGCAGAGAGCCCGATGCGGGCCTCGATCCCAGGATGCTGAGATCATGACCTGAGCCGAAAGCAGAGGCTTTAACCCACTGAGCCACCCAGGCGCCCGGGATCTTTTCTTTTTAAATAAGTGAGGGCCGTGGCTCTTGGAGGGGCTCGTCTCTAACGGAGGCTCCTTCCAATCTTTTGGGAGACGACTCGGACTGGTTGGGAGAGGGAGTTTTTGGCCCTACAAGGTTTGTATCAGAACACTCTTGGCAACCTTCCCCCGCAGGGGAGGAGGCAAAACCACAAGGCAAACGCATTATAATGACCCTAGGGGTTACCCTGGTGCAGAGGTGGGAGAGGAGGGCACAGGTTCTGCACCTGTGGCTCTTGGTCTGTCAGCCCTGGGTGTTGGAAGCCACTCAGGATGTTGTGACCTCAGGTTTCTAATGTGTAACCTGCTTATCACCACCCTTGCCTCCGGCTCATGCCTGTCTGTTCTGTCAGGCATACCTTAGAGGTGGTATGGACGCAGCCGCAGTGGTCAGGAGGCAGTAGCCGTGATGGAGAGAGCGTGGCCCGGCATTTACTGTGTTTTTTGCAGGAAAGACAAGGTAAGACAGGTAAACAGTTTAGGACTGAGGAGGAGAGCAGAAGGGAAACAGAAGCTGAGGTGTCACATGATGCTTGGCTGGACCCGGGAGGGGATGGTGGATTGCGCAGCAGCAAGGTCCCACCTGCGAGAACTTCACAATGGCAACAGCCGCTTGGCCCAGAGACGGAGAGAAGCAGAATGAACAGGGACTTTTATTTATTATTTTTTTAAGATTTTATTTATGTATTTGACAGAGAGATCACAAGTAGGCAGAGAGAGAGAGAGGAGGAAGTAGGCTCCCCACCGAGCAGGGAGCCCGATGCGGGGCTCAATCCCAGGACCCTGAGATCATGACCTGAGCCGAAGGCAGAGGCTTTAACCCACTGAGCCACCCAGGCACCCAACCAGTTGCCCATTTACAGCTTAGCTCAGAGCATTCACCGGGAGATGTGTAAGCTCCCTGCGAGCAAGCAGACGCCAGGCCCTTAGCACTCCAAACTTGAGGATGACATCCCTGAGCATTCTGGAGGCGGCCCCGCATCGCACAACTGGGACAGGCAAGGTCAGGAAAGGCCGTCTGTGGCAGAAGGTGAGAACGGAGGAGCCGTGCGCACTCCCCGAGGCCAGAGTCCCCCCCCCAAGGGCCTCCAGCATCGGGTCTCATCAGCGCCCCCACTCCCTCCCAGTCCCTTCCTATGAGGGATCCATCACCTGACTGTGCCTGCAACACACCAGTCTCAAGTCAGATGCGCTGAGTAACGCACATAATGTTTTCTGCTGGTTAAAGCCAGACGTATGAACAGCAGGAACAAAAAGATGAGAAATTGCTGACATGTAGTACAGAAAACACACAGCATCAATCTGGCCTTTGCATTTTTATGAAGGTAATAATGGGTATATTTGCAAGTCAGACCACTTGAAGCCACATATATACACACACACATATGTAATTCACATATCAGGTGTATACATATATGTGTGTATATAGAGTCCTAAGTGATGTGTGTACACACACACACACACACACACTCACAGTATTTGGAAGAAGTGAAGTCCCTTCTCACCAGATTTCCCTATACCTTGCTTGTCATCACTAAATTAAATCCTGGCTAGTTTCTAAGTTCTACTGTGGCTTAGGGGTTTTTTGGTTACCGGGGTTAGGCTCATGGAAGCCTCCGAAGTAATGACTCCCCCCCCAACGTAATGTCTCTTAATTGTTGCTGTAGGAACTGTATTTGCTTTGTTATAGAAATCTGATCAGCCTTTTAGTACCATTTCAGTCTGTACGGGCAGTAACACGGGGGCCGGAGGACTACCCTTTGAGCTTGCTGGGCTGCAATCTCAGATGTCAGGTTTTGGACCACACCTGGGCACAAGGGTCTTAGTGTGCTGTAAGTTTCTGCTGTAAACAACAGGGCTTACATTGAATGCCTACTATCCTTCTGCAAACTTTGAACTTGACACATGCTAGGAGAGCCCCACTCCCTCCTAAAGCTCTGGGTACCGAGTCTCTAGGGAGCTCCTCTCGTAGACTGTTTAGATCATTGTCTTAACACCCTGATGGAGCTCAAATCAAGCATATCCTGCGTGACTTCCCTGAGACAGGACTCTGACACCCTCTGGCCTTCAGTCCTTGTACCACACCCCTTGGCTGAGTTCGATTTCTATCCTTTTGCTGTAATAAATCCTAGGCAGTGAGTATGACAAAATGTGAAGTCCTGCGAGTCTTCCTACTAAATCACTGACACTGGGAATGATCTTTTTGATTACCAACACAGCCATTCATTGTGATTCCTGAACTTTTACTGATCCGGCCACGTGATCCTGTGCGGATTCCTGTCAAGGTCAACATGTCATACACTGTGCCAACTATATAAAGAGCTTTGTGTGAACACTCTGTGAGGGACCCATTACAATAAAAAACACCCTGCTGTGTGTGGCCACTCACTAAAACACACATAAACTTAGTCTACAAGGGGGAGAAAAAGTTAAAATGAACACAACAGGACAATGGCTCTAAGTGGGGATGATGAAAAATGGGTGCAAAGTGTCTGACTTGGGCAACAAGGCAGAAGACAGTGACATTCACTGAGATTTTGGGGACCACAAACAAGCAAAAACCAAATGCATGCCTTAGCCTCTCTCTACCTCCCCCCCTCCTCACACCCCTCCTCTCTACTTTCTGCAGGGCTGCAACAGATTATGCAGCCGTTTAAGAGTGAGTCTGGTTTATCCCAACCTAAAGGGCCGGTCAAGATGCACTGCCAAATGAGAAAAGTAATTTGCAGACAAATGACAGTGATTTGTTCTATTTTGAAGGGGTAGACAGACCTGCCCTATGAGAGGCAGTAAAGTGGTAAGGGCATGGATTCTGCAGCCTGCTCACCTGACCTCTAGTCCCAAATCCCATACTTCCTAATTAATTATAAAACCTTGATCAGATGCTTTAACCTTGAACCCAACAAGCGCTTTGTGCCTTAGTTTTCTGATCTGTAAAACAGGAATAACATGACCTACCACACAGAGAAATTGCAAAGAGTTGATGTGTGTAAAACATTCAAAATAATGACTGAAGCACAGTAACATACCTCATCTGCTTGCTCCCATGCTGATTACCTGTGCGTCCTCATGGTGATGGCCATGACCACACGGCACACGCAGACAGGCTCAGTGTGTAGGAATACTGCCAAGGTGTGGAAGGATGACCAGAGAGAAACATTCAACCTGGAGACAAGGATTTGGGGAGCTCTGTAGATCACTGAGCGTAAAATACCTCGAGGGGGGAATTAACTCACTCACGGAACACCTCACGAGTCAGCAAGCAAGGGGACAGATGGACTCTGAGAAGCACAACTGTTTAATAGATGGAATAAGACACAGATCCTCAGGATCACAGAAACCAGGAAAGTACCTTCAAGTCAAAGAGGTGGGCAGCAGTAAAAAGGTCCAGTAACAGACTGTGTGTGGAGAAGGTTGGAGGTGTGGAGAAGGTAGAGAAGGTTGGGAGGACAAGAGGGAACCCTGTGAGACTTAGGTCAGGTAACAGTGGTCGAGACCACTGCTTTGTGGTCCGTGAGGTGAAGGGACATGAGGGGGTCGCAACAGACAGTGGACACAACAGTCACACAGGGTGTGTCTATGAGAGGAAAGAGAAGGGCAGAGCTCACTGGGCATGTGGAGCAGAAAGGGCCTGGGGGTGAGACTAGAGACCTGAACACCGGTACAGATGAAGAGGACAGAAGGGGATTAAGAGGGAGAAGTTACAGACCAAGCAGGGAGAGTATACAGAAAAGAGGTCCTAGATAAGCTGGGGGTTGGGGGTATGTGTCCAGCCACAGAAGAGTGATCCTTAAAGAGGAGTGACCCTCTTCTGCTCTGGGGCTATAATAAGGCTTAGAGAGCTGGGGAATTTTACACACAAATCTCCCTGAAGAATAGAACCCTGAGTAATCTGCAGAGCCCCTTCAGTTTTAAGATGCATTTTTAGGGCGCCTCGGTGGCTCAGTGGGTTAAAGCCTCTGCTTTCGGCTCAGGTCATGATCCCAGGGTCCTGGGATCGAGGCCCGCATCGGGCTCTCTGCTCGGCAGGGAGCCTGCTTCCTCCTCTCCCTGTCTCTCTGCCTACTTGTAATTTCCCTCTCTGTGTCAAATAAATAAATAAAATCTTTAAAAAAAAAAAGATGCATTTTTAGAAATATTTGTGGATAAAGAACTTCCATTTCTCCAGATACTCTAGGATTTCTACTCCAACATCAAGATAAACCACCAGAGAATCCTGACTTAGCTGTGCCTGTTTTCTAAAAGTCCTTCTTTGGTATTATAAACTAAGCAAGGAAATAGAATATGTAAAAAAAGAAACAAGTAGAAATTAAACTGGAAAAAAAAAAAAGAAGCAAAATGAAAACTCAGTGAATAAGCTCAGCAGAAGAGGAAATGAGAGAAAAGAGAATCAGTGAGCTCAAAGAAAGATCAATGGAGGGGCCCATGGATGGCCAGGTCATGATCCTGGGGTCCTGGGATTGAGACCTGCGTTGGGCTCCCTGCTCAATGGAAAGCCTGCTTCTCCCTCTCCTGCTCCCCCCTGCTGGTGCTCTCATAAATATATAAAATCTTAAAAAAAAAAATCAATGGAAATTGATCAATCTGAGTAACAGAGAGAAAACAGACTGGATAAACAAAAAATCTGAGAACTCGGGCGCCTGGGTGGCTCAGTGGGTTAAAGCCTCTGCTTTCGGCTCAGGTCATGATCTCAGTGTCCTGGGATCCTCTGCTCGGCAGGGAGCCTGCTTCCTCCTCTCCCTGTCTCTCTGCCTGCCTCTCTGCCTACTTGTAATCTCTCTCTCTGTGTCAAATAAATAAATAAAATCTTTAAAAAAAAAAATCTGAGAACTCATTTAATTCTGAGTCCCTGAAAGAGAGGAGTGAGTAGGCCTGAAAAACTATTTGAAGATATAATTGTTGAAAATTCCCCAAATTTGGCAAAGGACCTGTATCTTCAGATTTAAAAAGCTGAACAAACATTTCTCAAACAGGAAAACTCTAAAAGTTCAATGTCAGGACACGTTGTAATCAAACTGATGAACTCTATAGACAAAAACACCTTGAAAGCCCTTGATACAAAGGACGCAGCACAGGCAGGGGAACAATGGTTGAATAGCAGTAGGTTTCTCATCTGAAACCATGAAGGGCACAGGGAGGTCACATGTTTTTCTTGTACTAAAAGAACTGTAAACCCCAAGTCTTTTATGCCACAAAAACAACTGTTAGAAATTAAAGGGACATAGAAAAAATTTTAGATGAAGGAAGACAAAGTCCTTTGTCAACAGCAGACCTACCCCAGAAGAAAGGCTACACTAAGTTTGCCAAACAGAAGGGAGATGTTAACAGAAGGCCTGGGACATCAAGAAGGGAGAAAGAACAATGGAATGGGTAACAGGTAAACACACCATAGTTTTTGTGAGTTTTGTAAAAAATATTTTGACAGCCTAGGCACAAATTATAACATCCAACATAGTGCTCAGTGTATACAAAGAAAATACTTAGAATAATTATATTAAAAATGGAAAATGTAAAGGAACCTAACGGAATTAAGGTTTCTATACATCAAAGTGCTAAAATGCTGATAAGATTAGACTGTGATAACTTATGTATGTACAATACCTTGAATACAAAAACTAAGACAACACTCAAAAACATGATAGATATATCAAATGGAATTCTAAAAAACGTCGAAGTGACCCAGAGGGCCAAACAAAAAAGCAAACACCACAAAACAGAAAAGCAAAATAACAAGAACGACCAGAAAACATGATACACACTACAAAGGGGACACAAACAAAAACAAATTAAAAAATGGTTCACTTAAGCCCAACATACCAATAATTCTTTTCAATCTAGTGATGTAAATCCACCGATTAAAAGATTAAAAGGTAGCAGAATGGATAAAAAAGTTAAGACCCAACTATATGCTGTTACAAGAAACTTATTTTAAATGTAATGATACGAATAAGGTTGAAAATAAAATTATGGAAAAATATAAACCATGCAAACATTAATTAAAACATGCAATAGTGACTATATTAATATCGAAGTATGCTTCAAAAGCAAGAAAATGAACAGGGACAAAAAGGGACATCACATAATCAAAGGGTCAACACACCAAGATAACACACTAATACTAAATGTGAATGTACCAAACAACAGAGCTTTAAAATACCTGAAGCAGGAAATGATAGAATCTATTTTTTTAAAGATTTTATTTATTTATTTATTTATTTATTTATTTATTTATTTATTTATGAGAGAGCGCACACAAATAGAGTGGCAGGCAGAGGGAAGAGGGAGAGGGAGAAGCAGGCTCCATGCTGAGCAGAGAGCCCAATGTGGGGCTCCATCCCAGGACTCTGGGATTATGACCTGAGCCAAAGGCAGATGCTTAACCAACTGAGCCCCCCACAGGTGCCCCAGAAAATGACAGAATTTATTTTTTATTTTTTAAAAGATTTTATTTATTTGACACAAAGAGAGAGATTACAAGTAGGCAGAGAGGCAGGCAGAGAGACAGGGAGAGGAGGAAGCAGGCTCCCTGCTGAGCAGAGAGCCTGATGCGGGCCTCGATCCCAGGACCCTGAGATCATGACCTGAGCCGAAAGGAGAGGCTTTAACCCACTGAGCCACCCAGGCGCCCGAAAATGACAGAATTTAAAAGATGAACAGACACTTATACTTCAGGACAGTTCTACATCAGGACTTCATCATCCCTCTCTCTGGAATTGACAGAAATGCTAAACAGAAAGTCAGTAAGGATATAGAAAATTTGAATAATAATACCGAGGATTGTGCAGACATTTACAGAAACTCCACCCAATGACAGCAGAACACACATTCTTTTCAGGAGGCCTTTTAGAACATTCAATAAAATAGACTGTATCTTGGGTCATAAACATTTCAACAAATTTAAACAGACCGAACCAAAAATCAGTAATAATATTTAACGATAATATTCCAAACACTAGAAAACTAAACAATAATCCATGAACCCATTAAAGTCTCTAAAGAAACCGAGAAACATTAGAGATGAATGAACTGTAATAAAAACTTGCGGAATGAAGTTGTCACAATGCTGTGAGATAATTTTATAGTACTAAATGCTTACATTAGAAAAGGAAAAAAAAAGAGCAAAATACAATCAAAGTAGAAGATATAAAGATCGGAACAGAAATTCGTGAAATTATGAACAGCAATATAGAAAAAATCAGTGAAACAAAGTGCTGGTTCTCCAATATGATCAGAATTCTAGATAAATGCCTAAGAGGACGGACAAAGATAAAAAGGGAGTGGATATATTTTCAAAATCAGGAATCAAATGGGATATAAGTACAGATCCTGCTCCCACTAAAAGGGTAATAAGAAAATATTTCAAGCAAGTCTATAAACTAATTAGAAAATTTAGATGAAATGTAACAATTCCTTGAAAATGACAAACTTCAAACTATTCAATGTATCCAACATCAAAATTATTCTGAATCAAGAAATCAGAAGAAAATCTCCTCAACAAAATACAATCAAATGGAATGTTTTAATATATATATAAAAAATTCATACTCTGCAACCAAGTAGGATTTATTCTAAGGATGCAAGGCTGGTTCAATATTCACAACTAGTCAGGCGACAGAAGAAAAATCAGATGATCATATCAATTGATGGGGGCAAAGCATTTGAAAAAATCTAACACTCATTCATAACAAAAAAAATCAGCAAATTAAGAATAGATGAAAATTTTCTAAACTTGGTAAGAAAACTTTGGAAAAAAAAATTCAACTAACATCATACTTGATGAAAACCGCACATCTTCCTCCTAATATGAGGAATCAGTCAAGGGCATCCTTTCTTACTACTATTCAACACCACACTGGAAGTCCAACTAGTGCAGTAAGAAAAGAAGTAACAGATATACAGATGAGAAGGAAGAAATAAAACTCTATATGCAGCTGACATGTCTTTGCAGAAAAGCCTGAGGATTCTACCCAAAGAAATGGCTACAAATAACGTGAGTTCACCACGGTTGCAGGATACCAAAATACCACTCCAAAAAACAATTATCTTTCTGTATACTACTAAAGATCATATGGAAAAATGAAAGTGTAAAAATCAATGCCATTCATGATCACTCACACACACAAAACCCTAGATACAACTCTCAACAAAAATGTACAGAAAATTATATGTATGTTGAAAATTATAAAACAGTAGTGAAATATCAAGAATTACTTAAACAACTTAAGTGTCATACCATGTATGGTGTTCACGATGCTGCTTTTCAACAAACAGATCTACAGATTTCAACCAATTCCTGTAAAAATGCAAGCAAGATTTTTTTGCATACCAAGATTTATATGAAAAATCAAAGGAATTAGGAAAGCTAAATCAATTTAAATAAGAATAGAGGAATCACTTTATCCAATTTTGAGGCTTACCATATGGCTACAAAAATTAATAGACTGGATCAAGACCAAGTCTGAAAAAGTCTGGTGTTTAAAACCAAATAAAGAACAATTTCCTAAAAACGTAAGCTTTAGTCTTAACTGGTGGAATAAAATGGGTTCTTATGTATATTTATCACTTTAATACTTGTCCTCAACTATCTAACACCCCTGACATTGGACAGCAATGAATGTATATATCTGACACATACAGGGTCAAGGTCCACTGCCTCTGAAACATCCCCCTGCTCCAAGTAAACTAAGGAATCCATGACAAAGTGCTGTAAGCTAGGCAGAGATGTCTCTGAAATGTCTCATTTCATTTGCTCTTCTACATCTCCACTTTCTTTTTATAAAAATTCCTGAGATAACCCTGCAGTGAAATGAAGGAGAAACATACAGCTGAAGGTTTTACTTTGTGCACAATGAACACTGATCTCTTCCTCACGGATGAATTCTCAGATGCAGAATAAGGCTCTGGGCTCGTCGATCTCTACAACGAGTCTCTCCCTGACTACTGGCAGTCAGGGAAGGAAGATTTTCTCACAGCGAAGATACTTGGGGGGTTTCTCTTTGGTATGTCCGATCAGATGCCACGGGAGATGTTTTATCTGGCAAAAGGTTTTCCTCAGTGGTTACATTCAAGAAGTCTTTACCCAAAAGGAGTTCTCGGAGGGTGACTGAGGACTGCCCACTCGAGAAGGGTCTTCCCACGTCTGTTACACTGACAGCGCTTCTCCCAGTATGAATCCTCTGATGCTGAGTGAGGGATGAGCTGCGACTGAAGGCCTTTCCACACTCACTGCACTTATAGGGCTTCTCTCCAGTGTGGATGATGGCGTGTCGAATGAGGTTGGTGCTCCAGCAGAAGGATTTCCCACACTCCATGCATTCATAGGGCTTCTCTCCACTGTGAATCCGCTGGTGCCTTGTGAGCCCTGACCGGCGGTTGAAGGCCTTCCCACACTCTGAGCACTCAAAGGGCTTCTCCCCAGTGTGGATGCTGAAGTGTCGGATGAGGTCTTTCCTAGTGCTAAAGGCTTTCCCACATTCTTTGCACTCAAAGGGTTTTTCTCCTGTGTGGGCCCTTTTGTGCAAGATGAAAGTAGAGCAGTGGGTGAAGGCCCTTCCGCACTCAGTGCACACGAACGGCTTCTCCCCCGTGTGGATCCTCTGGTGCCGCTTGAGGTACGACCTGTGGTTGAAGGCCTTCCCACACTCCAGACACTCAAAGGGCTTCTCCCCAGTGTGGATGACGTAGTGGTGAATGAGGGCCGCACTCTCACAGAAGGCTTTCCCACACTCACTGCACTCGTAGGGCTTCTCCCCAGTGTGAGTCTGCTGGTGCCACACGAGGTAGGACTTGTGTTTGAAGATCTTGCCACACTCGAAGCATTCATAGGGATTCTCGCCACTGTGGATGATGTGATGTCGAAGGAATCCTGGCCTGTGTCGGAAGACTTGCCCACATTCTTTGCACACAAAGGTTTTCTCTCCAGTGTGTCTCCTCTTATGCAAGACAAAATTGGAGCGGTGGGTGAAGGCCTTCCCACATTCGTTGCACTTATAAGGCTTCTCTCCACTGTGAATCCGCTGGTGCTGTGTAAGGTACGACTTGCGGTTGAAGGCCTTCCCACACTCCATACACTCGTAGGGCCGCTCCCCTGTGTGGATCATGTGGTGCTGGAGGAGGTGTGTGCTCTTAATAAAGGTTTTCCCACACTCGGTGCATTCATAGGGCTTCACTCCAGAGTGAATCTTTTCATGTCCAGCAAGAAGGTGCTTCTTATTGAAAGTTTTCCCGCATTCATTGCACTTAAAGGTATTTTCCTCTTCCTGAATCCTGGGATCTTTACCTGATCCACACGAGTCATGGTCATGGACAGCACCTCCTGAATGGATCAGCTCCTGTGCAGTCCGTGAACATACGCCATCAGCTGTCCCTAAACCATCAAGTTCAGGGCTTGTTTTCTCAGGGGGCTTCTCCCTCCTGGGTTCGAACCCTGGTCTCAAGTGTCCTTCCTGCATTTCTGAAAGCCCACTCTGATCCTTGGTTTGGCCCAGCTGGAAGTTCCCTGGGTCTCCCTGTCTTAGTTCCTGGAACAAGGCCCCCTCAGACAGGGCTGGTGCACAAGTGGAAAATTCTATAGTCTTGGGTTTTCCTTTGTCACCTGAAAGAAACACAATACATAAAAAGACCTTTTAGTAATGACAACATAAAAAATACAAAATCAGCATTTCAGTGAAAAAAAAAGAAGACGAAAACAGTGCCTGTCTCTGTGATGTTTTATTACCTCTGCATCTCAGGACTGCAATTTCTTTATATTTTCCCCTGGGCCATGGACTGTTGACAACTTGAAAGGGAGACCCAGGAGAAGCTAGGTGAGGGGACAGGGGTCTGGAGTGGAGACACCACCACAATTCCATACTGGATGTGTCCGGACAGACTAGAAAGAATCCTCCATGTTTGGGTTTGGTTTCCTCTAAGCAAGGACATTGCTCTAAGAACACTAGGAAAGGGCAGCTCATGGAATCCTGAGAGAAGATAGAAAGTGTGTAATGCAAAATTAACTTTCCCCTAAAAGAAGTATGGTCTTTGTCCCAGCTCCAAGCAGGTAACCTTGCAACACTGTGTAGTTCCAGAGCAACAGACCTGTCTTTGTCATTCATGGTGGGTGCCTAGGAACGCACTTGACACTTTATGACGACACATAACTCATCAAGGGCCCCTAGTTAATACTAAAGAGATGACTCAGGGTAAGCTCTGGCGACAACAGAAAAACCAACCATATAATTAGAAAGGTGAGGCTTTGAGCCACGAGGTATCAGCTGGACCTCTGGAAAGGAAAAAAGGGCTAGAGACTTGAGTCCCATGGGCAATGACTCAATCAATCATGCTTATGTAACGAAGGCTCAATAAACATCTGGATACTGAGGCTCTGAACAATTTCCTGGGTTGGCAATATCCATGGACCTACTGTCACACATGGATGCAAAGAGGTAACCTATCACTGAAGACATAGGAGTTTTGTATTTGGAACACCTCTGGCCCCTCTTCTAAGCCGTACCTTTGTGTGTTTTTTTTTTAAAGATTTTATTATTTATTTATTTCACAGAGGGAGAGAGATCACAAGGAGGCAGAGAGGCAGGCAGAGAGAGAGTGGGGGAAGCAGGCTCCCCGCTGAGCAGGGAGCCCGATGTGGGCCTCGATCCCAGGACCCTGAGATCATGACCTGAGCCGAAAGCAGAGGCTTTAACCCACTGAGCCACCCAGGCGCCCTAAGCTGTACCTTTGTAACAAACATGATTGAGAACAGAGTATAATAGCTTTTAGGAAGTTTTTTGAGTCTATCAGCTCATTAAACCTGAAGGTAGGGCACCTGGGTGGCTCAGTGGGTTAAATCCTCTGCTTTCAGCTCAGGTCATGATCTCAGCGTCCTGGGATCGAGGCCCACATCGGGCTCTCTGCTCAGCGGGGAGCTTGCTTCCTCCTCTCCCTGTCTCTCTGCCTGCCTCTCTGCCTACTTGTAATCTCTCCCTCTGTGTCAAATAAATAAATATAATCTTAAAAAAAAAAAAAAAAGCCTCTGCCTTTGGCTCAGGTCATGATCTCAGGGTCCTTGATTGAGGCCCTCATCGGGCCCCATGCTCAGCTGACAGCCTGCTTCTCCTTCTCTCTCTGCCTGCCTCTCTGCCTACTTGTGATCGCTCTCTGTCAAATAAATAAATAAATAAAAATTTTAAAAAAAGACAAGAGAGAGGGCGCCTGGGTGGCTCAGTAGGTTAAAGCCTCTGTCTTCAGCTCAGGTCATGATCTCAGGATCCTGGGATTGAGGCCCGCATCGGGCTCCCTGCTCAGAGGGGAGCCTGCTTCCTCCTCTCTCTCTCCCTGCCTCTCAGGCTACTTGTGATCTCTCTTATTCTGTCAAATATATAAATAAAATCTTAAAAAAAAAAAGACGAGAGAGAAAGTACAAAGGCCACAGTAGCCTTAGGAGACAGAATGTACGAAGAGACTGAGCACATGAAGATGGTACTGATGAGGATCCAGGGAAAGGTAAGAGAGGAAACAGGATTCCCATGTTTCTGACAGGGGTGACAGTGAGGCCTCCCAGGACAAGGGTCATAAGGCAGGAGATGAGCAGGAGTGAGCTGGACATATTGAGTTTTGTTTGCCTGAGGAGCAGTATGGCGAAAAAACTCGCAAAATACACATGATCTACATGAGAAAATGATAATACCGTACTTGAAGACATTAACGGTAAAAAAAAATTTCCATATAAATAATGGTAATTTTTTCCACACTTTATGCCACTTCTGCTAATGAAAAGTTTCCCAGGAACACTCTAATTTTGCTTTATGTCCATTGTTGAGTAATGATTACTCAACAAAACCCAAGGCGGGGGGATTTACTAATATAAAACTGACAATGTTAACCAGTGAATAAAAAGAATTCCATACGATTCCCTATAAAATGGCAACCAGGTCATCAAGGAACTTCATAGTCTGACGGTAGGACTTATAGGAAAGATTAAACAGGCAAGAATAAGGAGAAGGATACCTACCATGGATACCATTACTGTGTAATGGGTATAGTTTCAATTTTATACAATGAAGAGGCTTGGAGATGGATGGTGGTGACAGTTGCATG
>LNAC01000914.1:588196-614901 GCA_002007465.1 Ailurus styani
ATCGGGCTCTCTGCTCAGCAGGGAGCCGGCTTCCTCCTCTCCCTGTCTCTCTGCCTGCCTCTCTGCCTACTTGTAATCTCTCTCTCTGTGTCAAATAAATAAATAAAATCTAAAAAAAAAAAAAAAATCCATACAAACAGACGTTGTTAAGATAACTTTGGGGCAACTGGGTGGCTCAGTTGGTTAAGCGTCTTCCTTTGGCTCAGGTCATGATCTCAGGGTCCTGGGATGGAGCCCACGTTGGGCACTCCGCTCAGCAGAAGGCCTGCTTCTGACTCACCCTCTGTGGCTCCCTCTGCTTGTGCTCTCTCTCTCTCAAATAAATAAATAAAATCTTAAAAAAGAATGGTCACGCAGCTCTTCAAGGATACTGGAGTTTGTCTCACAGTCTCTCAAAGTGTTGGTGAAAGATCAATCTTCCAGACCCTCTGCCTAGTGTGGGTGAATAGGTTCTAAATGACAAATACACTCTAACATTCAAGTCTCCCTAAGCCTCTGAATCTCCTCTCCAGCCAGCAAACCCTGGAAGTTGGGCACTTCCAGGTCTCCCTTGGTGGGCCACCTTGTGGCCCATGTCCAGCCAACAAACCAAAGAAACCGCTGGAGAGCTTTCTAATTCCTTGAATTACAGATGCAACTCGGGAGCAATTAGATGTACACTCTCTGCTTTATGGGCCCATATCAATAAATTCTACGTTACAAAAATTTATATTCCTTCCTCCATTACTCCACACCCTTAGGTTCCGCCCCCACACATGTTCCCCAGATTTCTGCTTGTATAATTTAGAAAACTTAAGCTGTTCTTTGGGAGCGTAATGGACCTCCTCCTAGGTCACATTTTGTCACTTTAGCTTTGGGAACTTGCTGACGCTTGAGTCTCTGTTTAAGTATAAAAGCAAAGAGGTCAGTGGAGGAGGATCAGCATTGTCTTTCATGGCAACAGCCTCGGGAAAGCCATTAATATTTCCTTAGGCAATGCTGGGTTAATTCCCTCAAAGACAGATGCCCCTGGGTGTGGGGAGGCCACTTCCACTAGAGGAGGGAAGACCTCTGCCATTGGCAAAGAAGCCCCATCAGAGTTTAGGATCTCAGTGACCCCATTTTCATCGAGGTCTTCCCACACCTCCCCACCCCCACTTAGAGGATCCCGTTCTCTCCCTATCAACCCTCACTTTAAGACAAGACAGCAGTGAGGCTGGGAGCTCAACTTGTGCTGTGACTCACCCAATCATAGGATGAGGTTTAGTACTTGATTTTTGTCAATTTTAGTCTTGTGTCTCCTACAAGGCACACATGGGAAGCTCTTGGGTTATTTATGTGGAGCGTGAGATGGGAATTCAAATTCCTGAGCTCCTCCTTTTCTTTCTTTTTTATTTTTATTTTTTTTATATTTAATTTTATTTTTATTCTTTGCCCAAGGGGTACAGGTCTGTGAATCATCAGGCTTACATCTTTCACAGCACTCACCAAAGCACAAACACTCCCCAATGTCCATAACCCATCCACCCTATCCCTACCCTCCCACCCCCCAGTATCCCTCAGTTTGTTTTGTGAGATTAGAAGTCTCTTATGGTTTGTGTCCTTCCCCATCCCATCTCGTTGCATTATTTTTCCCTCCCTACCCCCCACGACCCCCCACCCTGCCCCTCAGGTTCCTCATATCAGAGAGATCATATGATAATTGTCTTTCTCTGATTGACTTATTTCGCTCAGCATAATACCCTCCAGTTCCATCCATGTCGTTGCAAACGGCCTTTTCTTTCTTTTTTAAAGATTTTATTTATTTATCTGTCAGAGAGAGAGAGAGAGAACAGGCAGGAGAAGCAGTAGGCAGAGGGAGAAGCAGACTTCCCTATTGAGCAAGGAGCCTGATGTGGGACTTGATCCCAAGACCCTGGGATCATGACCTGAGCTGAAGGCAGACACTTAACGACAAAGCCACCCAAATGCCCCTCCTCCTTTTCTTCCACCACGTTGCCACGCAACATTCAGAGAAGCTACCCAACATCATTATGTTTCTCAAGTCTCCAAAAGTGTTTGAAAGTATCATATACAGCATCACTTAGCTCATTTCTTCCTACCAGAGATTACGAGCACCCAACAAATGTATTTTATGTTATCTCCCATAAACGGTTCATCCCACAGACTATCAGTGCTCTGTTTAGTACTGGAAATAGAATCATTAGGAATCAGATTTGAGGGCAAATTCCAGAAGCCCCAGAACCAATTCAGGAAACGCATCCTTAAAATTCTGTTCCTCTAGAACCACTCTTGGTACCCAAATCTATATTAACTAGGGCTCTCCAGAGAAACAGAACCAAAAAACAGAGAGCTATATAAAAAGAGATTTATTGTGACGGATTGCTCATGTTGTTATGGAGGCTGAGAAGTCTTCTGATCTGCAGTCGGCAGACAGGAAGCCCAGCAAAGCCCCTGCTATAGCTCCAGTCCAAACCTGAAGGCCTTGGAACCGGGGGAACTTATGTCCAAGAACAAGAGGAAATGGATGTCTCGGGCTAGCCTTTGACTATTTACTGACATTGAAAGACCCTCAGATCCCGCTACCCAAGAATCGGACACCGGGCTTCCACTGGATGCAAAGGCAAGAGGGTTTATTGTTCACAGACGCGCCTGCGGGCGGTCAGCAGCATCAGCTGGCTGAACGCGCCGGGCTTTTGGCTCACACACTTTTTATAGGGGAAAAAGGGGGTACATAAGCAACGGCTTAACAACAGGTTTTCTATTAGTTATTTAAGACAACAATGCAGGTTACCTAAGGCCATAGGTGCTACTTCCCTTGGAATCCTCCGGAATGGTTATTTAAGATAATAAAGTAGGTTATCTAAGGCCATAGGTGCTACTTCCCTTGGAATCCCTTTGAATGGTTATTTAAGATAATAAAGTAGGTTATCTAAGGCCATAGGTGCTACTTCCCTTTGAATCCCTTTGAATGGTCGGGAGGGGTTCTCAGGACTCTCCGACCTTTGTTCTCTGTAGCCAAGCGGTTACAGAAAGGCAAGAATGCGGTTAGTTAGTCAACGGCTGGGGGAGGGTGTTCACAAGCGGGGGTCTTTCAACATCTTACAGAAGTCTTTGTGCATTCGAGGGTCCTCAAAGTTGCATATTTGTAAATGACTGTCAAGAGGAAATCTATTAAAAAAATAATCATCACAGCTGAGTCTCATGCCCAAGAAGCAGCTTGTAGCTTTCACCCCTTCGGAAAAAGATTGGTTTGACTCTCTTTTAAGTGGTTTCGTCCACTTACTGGAGGGCTTGGGTGGGGGGTGGGGGAGTCCGTTAAGGGACTCAGCTTCTTTGTGTTAGTTCTAATGGTCATGTCTTTTTTTTTTTTAAAGATTTTATTTATTTAATTGACAGAGAGAGAGAGAGAGATCACAAGTAGGCAGAGAGGCAGGCAGAGGGAGAGGAGGAAGCAGGCTCCCTGCGGAGCAGAGAGCCCAATGTCGGTCTCCATCCCAGGACCCTGAGATCATGATCTGAGCCGAAGGCAGAGGCTTAACCCACTGAGCCACCCAGGCGCCCCCTAATGGTCATGTCTTTTAACAGCATCATTGCCTTTACGGAGCAATTGTGCTGCTGCCGCCAAAAGTACTAGGCTTCCTTGGTCATCTTGCCAATTACCTTGACTCCTGTATTGCACAGTGGTTGGAAGGAAAAGGAACAAGTGGACCTTTCTCAAGAATCTTGGCATGACAAATGATAGTTGTTCTATGAGAAAGAGAGCTGCTCTTTCTCTTGAACAAAACAAGGGACTGAGAATTGCAGAATTCTTGGCACAGGACCCTGTCCACTCCCCTGTGCTGAGAGACCTGACCAAACTCTCACTCAGCTTCTAGCAGCTTGAGGTCAAATCTCTAGCACGACCCCAGGCCTCCTTAAGATGCCTGCCTGACAAAACACTGCTAGGAGAACTTACTAGTCAATACCTGAGCTAGCCATTAACCTCTCTTTCTTAGACCGTCTAGGAAAAAGGGATTAAAATTGTGAGTCCTTCATCTGTCCCTGTGAGATGTGTATGTGTACAGCCTACAACTCAGGACTCTTTCTCAAGGATCTGAGAGCCATTCCTTTGAAATGACATCTTCAGAAAGGACAGGGATTCTGTCTCCTAGGCTCTGTGCAAGAGGATAGAATCCCAACCTTGACAACAGAGAGCTAGCAGATGTGTCTGCTGGTCTAATCACATTTGCACTGACCACCTTTGTCATTTTTCACTTCCCTGCTCTACTTCAGTCCTGCTTGGTCCTCGACCTACTCCCTTGTTCTCCCTTTAAAACATCCAGTCATCTCTGTACAAATCAGAATGGAGCTCAGCTCTTTACCTACTACCTTAGTGAAAAAAATGTTTTCACTGCTTTAACTCATGTCGGGGTCTGGATTCGTTTCTCTTTGACACTGGGTAGGCGAGAGAGAGAGAGAGAGAGAGAGAGAGAGAGGGAGGAGAAAGAGAGACTTATTAGATGTTGGCTCTTTGCTTAATTTTGCATATTTTCATTAATTTTATTCTGAATATATATATTACATACATATATATATTATTACTCTGAAATCTGATTTTTCTTCATCATCTGATGAAACTCAAGAAATATATGTGAAATGGGCTGCCTGGGTGGCTCAGTCATTAAGTGTCTGCCTTCGGCTCAGGTCATGATCCCAGGGTCCTGTGATCGAGTCCCAGGTTGGGCTCCCTGCTCTGTGGGAAGCCTGCTTCCCCCTCTCCCTCTCCCCCTGCTTGTGTTCCCTCTCTCATTGTGTCTCTCTCTGTCCAATAAATAAATAAAATCTTAAAAAAATAAAAAAAGAAATATATGTGAAATGTATGAATGAATGTTTATAGATTTTATCCATTTTTCTATTTGGTTATATGTCTTTTTTTTAAGATTTTAATTATTTGACACAGAGAGAGTGAGCACTAGCAGGCGGAGCAGCAGGCAGAAGGAGAGGAAGAAGCAGACTCCCCTCGGAGCAGAGAGTCTGATGTGGGGCTCGATCCCAGGACCCTGGGATCAGGACCTGCGCTGAAGGCAGTTGCTTAACCAACTGAGCCACCCAGGTTCCCCAAGAACTCTTTCTTTCTTTTTTTTTCTTTTTAAAGATTTTATTTTATTTTGACAGAGAGAGGTCACAAGTAGGCAGACAGGCAGGCAGAGAGAGAGGAGGATGCAGGCTCCCCGCTGAGCCGGGAGCCTTATGCGGGCCTCGATCCCAGGACCCTGAGATCATGACCTGAGCGGAAGGCAGAGGCTTTAACCCACTGAGCCACCCAGGCGCCCCCCCAAGAACTCTTTCAATTTAATAAGAAAAGGTCACCACTTCAAAAGATAAGTGAAGAGCATTAAAAAAAGCAATTAAAAAAATGTGTATAATAAACATTGAAAAAAATGTGTAATACAGTAGTACTCTGAAATGCTCCTGTGTTGGTTTAGGTGTACAGGTTAGCATAAATTATTAAATCTCTATTAATAGAAGAATAGGAGGCTTATCTAGCCCTTCCTAGATTAAGAGGGTCTATGGTTCTAAGAAGTGATTCAATTGGTAAAGATAAAACCTCAGAGTCACTGAAGAGTAAATAAACAGGAGGGGCCATCCAGGCTGATGACATAAAACCGTGCTGGAGGCTGTCTCCCAGTCTGATCCTTAGACTTCAGAACTCTCTTCCAGCATGGCCCAAGAGAACTCTCCAAACAGTAAGTTCCCCACACACCTGACTGAAGTTTCCATTTTGTTGGTTTGGGGAGGAAACTAGACTAAAAATTGGGTTAAAAACCTACTGGGCTACTGGGCTTGCCAGAAGTTGTGGGAATTCCATTTTTAAACATTGAAAAATCTGTACGAGGGTTATGGAAAACCAGTTTCTCTCAAGTGAGATGAAAATATGCTGTTTTCTGAGCATGGAGCACTGGGGCTTTCAGAAAGATACAGGCATTCAAGAACTGAACAAGACAGATTCCTGCTTCAGGAAGGGGAGGGAAAGAGACCCACTTAAAAAAAGAAACTATGGGAGGCATGAGAAAGCTGCGAGACCAGAATAGCCTTGGAATCAAAGAAGCTTCCAGATTTCTCTCTCCAGGCTCAACTTTTGTCTTGAACCTTGGATCTGTCTATCTAACTTGTTTACTTGTCTCTAACAAGCGTCTCAAACTCAACCAGATTGGACTCTCCACCTTCCCATCCAAATTCTCCCTTCCCAAGCTCATCCTCAGGACACACAGCTGCTCAGGCCAAAGGAAATCGAGAAAAACATCCCTGGCCCATTTTTCTCTTATGACCCACATCTAATCAGGCAGGACATTTTGTTGGCTTTAACTTTCAAATAATTTAGGAATCTGACCATTTCTCGGTCCATCCTCACACGGCCCTATGAGGCCCTATGTAATCTGCTTCCCGCCCCCCACCTAAGGTCTAGGACCTCACCTGCCTATGCTTTATATCCTCTTCTCCAGACTATCTAACCCTGCTGTCTCATAACAAGCCGGGCTCCCACTGCTAATCCCAGTCCCCGCAATATGCCTCTCTCAAGGTCAACATGGCTCCCTCTCTCATTTGCTTCAAGTCTTTGCTCAAGTCATTTTCTCAGTGAGGTCTTTGCTAATTACTTCACTTAAGACTGTGACCGTACCCTATGCATTCTCTCCTTCCCCTCCTTCCTTTTTTGCCATGGAAATATTCACCCTCTGACATACTATATATTTCACTTGTTTGCTTTCTATCTCCTGACCCCCAACAAGGTCATGGTTGTCTTGTCTATTTTGCTCACAGTGCCTACGGGAGGGTCTGGCTTTTAGTATGCATTCTAGAAATTTGTTCCTGAACAGTTAAAATCCCCATCATTGCAAGCATCTGGCTTTATCTGATTTCTAACTTTTGAATTGCAGTTTTCAATTATGATGCCTCTAGTTCCAGCAATTTTTCCCATTGTGTTTTGGCGTTTTATTTGAGGAACTCTTTTCTATCTTAGTGTAACATAGGTTTTCTTGTACGTCATCTTCCACTTACTGTTACCTTTCACATGTCTTTAATTTGGCATTTTTAAATATACTCTATATTGTATGGTTCAGCTTCGTTTCTCTTCATACAGTCAGCCATTTTCTTTACCCAACACTATCCTTTCCCACTGATTTTAGAGGCGAGAGCCAACCCAAGTTCTCACACATAACAGGCTTTCTGTTCCTTGGCTTTCTATTTGGTTCCATTTATCTACTTGTCTGTTTCTTTTTTTTTTTTTTTTAAAGATTTTTTTTATTTATTTTATTTGACACAGAGAGAGAGATTACAAGTAGGCAGAGAGGCAGGCAGAGAGACAGGGAGAGGAGGAAGCAGGCTCCCCGCTGAGCAGAGAGCCCGACGTGGGCCTCGATCCCAGGACGCTGAGATCATGACCTGAGCCGAAAGCAGAGGCTTTAACCCACTGAGCCACCCAGGCGCCCACTACTTGTCTGTTTCTAATGAGTAACATAGGGAAAAAAAGGGCGCCTGGGTGGCTCAGTGGGTTAAAGCCGCTGCCTTCGGCTCAGGTCATGATCCCAGGGTCCTGGGATCGAGGCCCACATCGGGCNCTCTGCCTGCCTCTCTGCCTACTTGTAATCTCTCTCTGTGTCAAATGAATAAATAAAATCTTAAAAAAAAACATAGGAAAAAAAATTGTACTAATCTATTTTACCTGGATAATTAAATCTATCATCTTTATCCTTTTTTTAAAAGATTTTATTTATTTATTTGACACAGAGAGAGAGATACAAGTAGGCAGAGAGGTGGGCAGAGAGAGAGGAGGAAGCAGGCTCCCCGCTCAGGACTCTGGGATCATGACCTGAGCCTAAGGCAGACGCTTAACCAACTGAGCCACCCAGGCGACCCTAAGTGCCAGACTTTTAACCAGAAAAACCGAGAAGGGCTTAATGATACTTCATTTGTTCTTCATTTCTATGGGTTTGAGTATTTATGATTGTAATGTAATTGTAATTTTATTGACTCATTCTTAATCCATATGAAGAGAACATACCAATTTTTCATGGATTTTGAAAATAGAAGACCTTGACTTGGGCGCCTGGGTGGCTCAGTGGGTTAAAGCCTCTGCCTTCGGCTCAGGTCATGATCTCAGGGTCCTGGGATTGAGGCCCGCATCGGGCTCCCTGCTCAGAGGGGAGCCCGCTTCCTCCTCTCTCACCTGCTGTACCGTACATCCGCCTACTTGTGATCTGATCTCTCTGTGTCAAATAAATAAATAAAATCTTTAAAAAAAAAACAAAAAACCTTGACTTCCCGGTTATGGCATTTAGATCAACTAGAGAAGTTCAAAATCACCCTTTGTGGGTGTATCTGGGTGGCTCAGTAGGTTGAGCATCTGCCTTCAGCTCAGGTCATGATCCTAGGGTCCTGGGATCGAGCCCCGAATCGGGGTCCTTGCTTGGCAGGGAGGCTGCTTCTCCCTCTCCCTCTGCTTGCTTCTCCCCCTGCTTGTGCTCTCTCTCTCTCAAATAAATACATAAAATCTTTAAAAAAAAAAAAAAAGAATCACACTTGTGTGTTTAAGGGCTTTATAAGTGTGGCAGAGTTCTTTCCTACTGGATTCTGGTGGATTCCAAATGAAAAGAGGAAATCAGAGTCGAGCTTGAGCCTGAAGTCTAAAAATGTATAAGCTGGCCTATTAAATGCTTCCTCTCTCCTGATCTTTCCACAGAGACCATAGCAATGAATCAGAGACGCAGCCGCACCAAATTCACAGAAGATCAACTGAAAATCCTCATCAAGGCATTTGACCAAAATCCTTACCCAGGTTACGCTACCAAACAAAGACTTGCATTAGAAATCAACACTGATGAGTCTAGAATCCAGGTAAATTACAAATTCTGTATCTTTAAGACTAAAAGTAGGCGGGGCACCTGGGTGGCTCAGTGGGTTAAGGCCTCTGCCTTCGGCTCAGGTCATGATCTCAGTGTCCTGGGATCGAGTCCCGCATCGGGCTCCCTGCTTAGTGGGGAGCCTACTTCCTCCTCTCTCTCTCTGCCTGCCTCTCCACCTACTTGTGATCTCTCTCCCACTCTGTGTCAAATAAATAAATAAAATCTTAAAAAAAAAAGACTAAAAGTAGGAAGGGAAGAGAAGGAAACCATTGATCAACCACAGTTCTGTGCCAGTCTGCTAAGGGCTTTGTATGGAGTATCTTTCGAGGGGTGGGGGGCGGGCAACAAAGCAAAGTTTATTGAGTGATAGTACAAAGCTCCGGAAGAGGGAGGGGACCCGAGGGGGTTGCCCTGGCATATCTTGATTGACACCCAGAATGAACTCACAGGATGTTGCTCTTTGTCTCACTTCACATACATGGGTACTGAGGACGAAGGGCTTGTAGGAGTGGGAAGGAAGTGTGCAGGTTCTCCATCAGAGAAGAGGAAATGCTTGATCTGGCTTTAAAATTCATAGTTGCAGCATCTATTTATTAACTTAAAAAGATTATTATAGTCCTGTTGGGACCAGAATGTGAAGATGCTAAATGCCAAGCCTTGACCTAAGACTTAGGCAGATGTGACAGGTATCAGTAAAAATCCTGAGCTTTGATCTTATAAGAATCACACACACCCTTTGATGAAAGGCAGTGATGGGGTTGAGATGACATAAATATACTTAATTCTCTCATTTTCTTTTCCTCACCTAAGATTTGGTTTCAGAATCGAAGAGCTAGGCACCAGTGCCAGAAAAAATCAGAACCCGATGAGGACTTAGAAGCAAGCCAAGACCAAGATCACTCTGAAGAGGAGATTCAAAGTAAAGAGTCTGCTCCAGTCCTGTTTCCCAGCAGAGCCTCTTGGGTACCCAAGTGCCTCTACGCTGGAGCTCACTCCTATTCTGAGTCTGGACCTCCTTCCTGTTCAGGTTTTCTGGTTCAGGGTTCAACATGGCTCCTGGGAATTTTTCCCTGCATGGCTCATGAACCTTCTTTTTTTTTTTTAAGAGGGTTTTCCTTTACTTTTTTTAAAGATTTTATTTATTTATTTGACAGAGAGTGAGAGAGATCACAAGTAGGCAGAGAGGCAGGCAGAGAGAGAGGAGGAAGCAGGCTCTCTGCCGAGCAGAAAGCCCGATGTGGGCCTCCAACCCAGGACCCTGAGCTCATGACCTGAGCTAAAGGCAGAGGCTTTAACCCACTGAGCCATCCAGGCGCCCGAACCTTCTTCTTCTTCTTCTTTTTTTTTTTTTTGAGATTTTATTTATTTATTTGAGAGAGAGGGAGGGAGAGAGAGAGAGAGAACATGAGAGTGGGGTGAGGGCCAGAGGGAAAGGCAGACTCCCTGCTGAGCAGGGAGCCCGATGTGGGGCTTGAGCCCAGGACTCCAGGATCATGACCTGAGCCAAAGGCAGACGCTTAACCGACTGAGCCACCCAGGTGCCCTGGTTCATGGACCCTCTGCTTACATTCTTTCCACTGGAAAGAACCAGCAACCTAGCCATATACTGCACCTCCTCTAGAAACTTCTCCCTGTAATAAGCTGGGACAAGGCCCTCTTAAGGAAAGGCAACAGGTTCCAAGTGGGATGGGAGACAGAGTGGGACACATATGTTTGGGCTCCTTGTCTGAATATGAAAACTGGTCTCTGAAATGTTCCTTGACCCTCGACCTTACATTTACCCCAGGTAGAGAAGACAGACGGTGTCGTACTAGCTACACTTCCTCACAAGTACACACCCTCCTCGAGGCATTTACGAACAACCCTTATCCTGGCATCGATACCAGGGAGCAGCTCGCTAAAGAAACTGGCATTCCAGAGTCAAGAGTCCAAGTAAGTGATGAAGAATTCGAGTGTTCCATCTCCTAGGGATGGAGACGTATGGGAAGAGGAGCTACGCGGACATGACAGGCTCCTTCCCACCCCAGGGCCTTTCCACAAGCGGTTCCCTCCATCTGGTAGGTTCTAGCCGAGGTTCCACCACAGCCGGCTCTCACCCCCTTCAGTGGATTTTTCCACTGAATGTTTTATTTTTTGTAATCAATGTTTTTTTTTATCTTTTCACTGCATTTATTGCTAATATTAAAAAGTTAAAAGAACACTCATTCTCAGATCTCTAACAGCTCTCTTCCCTCTTGCCCACATACCTGACCCATTTCCTCAGGACTAGTTCAAAACTGGACCTATCCACTGCCATTTTCACAGAAAGGAACCAGTGCAAGGGATATAGCAGAAGGTTGGAAGAAGGCAACAGGTTCCACCCAAAGGCCAGCTGGGTGGAGATTCACAGAATTCAGACAAAAGGGCTAGTGGCCTCGCAGCAACATAGTCTAACTAAAGTGGGCTGGAGAGGAGATAGGATAGTCCACCAGAGCCTTTAGTGAATACCTCAAAGGCTTGCGTCAAACCCGGAAGAAACGATACCAGTAGAAGAAAGGGGAGGACAGGGAGGCAGTCTTCTGGAAAGTTCCGCAATTCTCCAATGTTGGGAGGTGTGGAAAGTCTAGAGGGCACCAAGAGCCTCACTCATTTCGGCAGAAATAGGATAGAGGGGGTCGATAAGGGCACCATTTGTGTCAGACTGGATTGCCAAGAGCAGTCCTGTGGCTTCCAGAAAACTGTAAATTTGTCTATGGGCTGGTGAACTAGGGTGTCATAAAGATACTTAGGGGGCCTGAAGTCTGAACCGGCTGTTCGTAGCCAGTTAAGATGGTGGACACAAACCCCGAACATAATCTCATTCGTTGGCCTGTGAGACGGAGCCCATCTCTGATTAATCCCTATGTGCTGAGCTGTGCTCAGAGGTCTTGAAGTGGATTACGCACTCGGAAAATGGTTGCAAGAAGAGTTTGTATTTCATCCTCTGGGTGGTAAGGACATGCTTGAGGAATTAAGGCAGAGGAGAAAGTATGCTACGATTTCAGTCTGAAATAGCTCCTCTTCCTCCAGCGTGAAGAATGGACTCCACTATGGAGACCGGAAATAAGTTCGACTATCAGTGAAACGTCAAGGAGGCTGAGACATGGACGCGAGTGTTTAAGAGACAGCATGGACATAGATGGACAGCACGTGCAGGGATGGGGTGTGGACGACAGGGCTGGCCCGGAGAGGGAAGGAGATGGGGTGTGTTCAGCTTGGATGGATGGATGATGCTGGTGTTCTCTGGCAGGAGGCCTGGGTTCTAGAAGGATATAAGGAATTCCACAGGGTTGGAAGTGTCCGTCTGAGATACCTAGAATGGAGAGTTGAGAGGCAGCTTCCCCAAGACTCCAAAGCTCTGGGGAGGAGAGGGTGTGTCCCGGTGAAGGCTGGGAGATTCTATAGAGAAGATGGATATAAGTGGTGGGCTGACTTTTGAGTAATTGGTTTGATGTGATTCTGAAAGAGTATTAGTTGAGAGAGAAGAAAACAGAAGTCAGCGGTGAAATATGAAGCAAATCATGCCCTAATATGGTCATTCTGATTTTCTTTGGGCTAGTTATCTCCTCAGAATTCAAAGCTGAATATATTTTTCCTTAAGATCAAGATATGGGTAGGTGCAGAAATAATGAGATCTCAATGGCTTTGTCAACAGGGGACTAACTCTTGTAGGTATCATAAGCATGGCAGATGGAGAAGGGGATTTATGATTTGGGTGTAGACGCCATGTACAGGGCTACGTATGTGTAGGTCTTCCAAAACAAGCTTTCTTCTGCAGAGTGGTCTATACCTTCAGGAAGGACGTGAAAGTTTCCAGGATATTGTGTGACTTTTCCAAAGCCTGGTTTTTGGACTCTAGACCTGCGCTTTATTCTCCTTGTAGCCTCTGTGAAAACCAAAAGTAGCGGCTGTGGAATGTGAGTGTGTGTGTGTGATGTATAAACATATGTGTTTTTCTAAAGTTATATTATTAGAAATTATGTATACACATATTTAATATATGTGTCTAATGTGCATATATGTGTGTAATTTATGGGCAGAGGCTAGGAGTAGTAATCAATTAGGTGTTATTGTGGGATGAAAAATATTTTCCTAGACAGATATACTATCCTGGGTCATGGAAGAGGATATAAAACCCATCCTGAAGGCACTAGGGGTGAGGTTCAGAATTTTGGGTTTTATCTCCAGACCCAATAGACTTTCCTAGATACCATACGGAACGTCAGCGATTTTGAAATTAAGCCTAAAACAAACCATCTCACTCTTCCTTCTGCCTTACTAAAAAAGCAATGGTGATTCTTGCATGACATCCCTTGTTTCAATTAATTCTCAATGTTTTACCCACTTAGATCTGGTTTCAAAATCGGAGATCCAGATTCCATGTCCAAAGAAAAAGAGAACCTGATGACCAAGACTCAGAACAGAGACAAGACCAGGAACAGGATCTCTGGGATGAGAGAGTTCAAGGTAGTCCCCCTGTTGTTCACAGGAGGCAGAGCCTCCTGACTGTCCAGTCCTCCCACATGGTGGAGTCAAGTCCAACTATCTCTTGGGAAGTAGAACATATTCCTACTCAAATGCCCGATCGGGTTCCATGGAGTAAGGAGATTGGTTGGAGTCTCCGAAGGCTCTTCCCAAGTCAGTGGTCCCCCCAAGGAATTCCACTGGCCACTTTTCCAGCCGGGGTCCAGAAACCCCAGGAGAATGTGAATTTTGTTCATCGATGTCTTCCTAGGGCCTGGTACATAGTAAACAATCAGTAAACTCTTGTGGAAGGTATGGTTGATTTAATAGAGGAATCAGTCCTTACGTGTGTTCTGCCAGGGGCCGCTTAGCGCGTGGCTTTCCCGGGGGTAGTAAGTTCCATATTGGGCTAGCAAGGTGGGAGCGAGTTTACTTTCATGCTTCAGTGTATAAACTGGCTTCTTCCATTTTCCTCTCTTATCTTTCCCCCTTAGGCATAGAAACGACACAAAGCGGCACCCATCTCAGTCTTGGCTGTCTTATTTCCCCAGAGCCGACGCAGGGTGCAGAGACACATGCACTATATTTTATGCCTTCAGCTGGGGCTCTACCTCTCTCTTCTAAACATACCTTCAGCTCTTCCAGAAGCTGAGCCTGCCGGAGACGTATATGGCCGCACACAGCCCTACAGACTGATCCGTAGATCCAGAGTCCAGCAGATCTTGAGGACAATGAAAAAAACACATATTAATAGCATTTTTCACTCATGATAGTAATTGTGCTTTTTAGTAAGAAACATTTATTCGGTCTTCATCCCCTTTTCTAGCAGAGTCTCTAAAGCCTTTGGAATTTCGAGTGATGAGAGAAACGAGAAGGTTGGCACTTTCGGGTCTTCCTGCCTGACCTCCAGGAAGGGGGGAGGGGCTGGAGGCTGAACCGTTTGCCAATGGCCACTGATTTATTATTTTTTATCTTAACTCCAGTATAGTTAACATACGGTGTTATATTATGTCGGGTGTACAATATAGGGATTCAACAATTCTATACATCACTCGGTGCTCATCGAGGTAACTGTACTCACCATCCCCGTCACCTGTTTTCCCCACTCCCCCCACCTCCCCCTGGTTACCCCCCTCTGTCCTCTAGAGCGGAGTCTGTTTTGTTTCTCTTTTTTCCTTTGTTCATTTGTTTTGTTTCTTAAATTCCACATATGAGTGAAATCACATGCTATTTGTCTTTCTCTTAGTATATTTTAACATGTGTCTTTTTAAAAAGTTTTCTAAAAGATTTATTTATTAGGAGAGAGCGCGCTCTCCCAAGCACTTGAGTGGGGGGGAGGGGCAGAGGAAGAGACTCCTTCAAGCAGACTCCATGCTGAGCTCAGAGCCTGACACAGGGCTCAGTCCCCCGACCCATGAGACCATGACTTGAGCTGAAACCAAGTTGGATGCTTAATCGACTGAGCCATCCAGGTGCCCCCTCTTTTTAAAAAGTTTTTATTTCTTTTTATTTTTTTAGTAATCTCTACCCCCAACGTGGGGCTCAAACTCTCAACCCCAAGATCAAGAGTTGTATGCTCTACTGACTGAGCCAGCCAGGCGCCCTTCGATGTATTTCACTTAGCATGTTAGTCTCTAGATCCATCCATGTTGTTGCAAACGGCAAGATGTCATTCTTCTTTATGGCTGAGTAATATTCCATTATATATATATATATATATATATAGTCTTTACTTTTATTATATATATTCCATTACATATGTTCCATCTATATAATATTCCATCATATATATAAAGTATATATACATATATATGTTTGTGTATTTTATCCATTTATCTATGGATGGACATTGGAAATGCTTCCATAGTTTGGCTATTTTATTATTTTTTAAAGATTTTATTTATTTATTTGACAGAGCAAGAGAGCATGAGCAGGGAGAGCAGCAGGCAGAGGGAGAGGAAGAAGCAGGCTCCCCACGAAGCAGGGGAAGCCTGACGTGGGACTCGATCCCAGGACCCCAGGATCATGACCTGAGTTGAGGACAGTCGCTTAACCAACGGAGTCACCCAGCTGTCCCTATATTTGATGTTTCTAAATGACCTATTTGTTGACTTTCTTGTTTTATAAATAATCTTAAGTGACTTTCTGGAGACCCACTCAAGAGTTACATTCTTTAGGCAGTAGTTTCTTTTTTAACAATTAATGTGTAATTGCAGTAAAAGAAATATAACACGAAATGTACTATCAAAACCAGTGTTCAGTTCAGTGGCATTAATTACATGTGTGTTGTTTTGCAACCAGCCAACTCCATAATTATTTTCCCCTTGCAAAACTAAAACTCTATACTGCAAAACAATAGCTTCCCATCCCCCCCACCTCAACCTGTGCTGACGACCATTCTACTTTCCTTCTGTATGAATCTGACTATTCTAGGTATCTCATATAAGAGGAATCATACAATATTTGACCTGTGTCCAATTTTTTCACATAGCATTATGTCCTCAAGGTTTATCCATCTCATGGCGTGTGTCAAATTTGTCTTCCTTTCTAAGGCTGAATGACAGTCCATTACACGCATATACCACATTTGGTTTATTCATTTATTCATGGGTGGACGTGGAGGTTGCTTCCATCTTCGGGCTACTGTGAATAATGATGCTATAAACACAAGGGTACAAATACCTGTTTCAGTCTCTGTTTTCAGTTCTTTGGGTTATTTTTATCTGGAAGTGAATTGCTGGACCATATGATCAAGAATTTTTAAAAATAAACATATTATGAAGCAGATATCTTAAAATATTTAATAATATTTAATAATAATTTAAAAATATTTTATTTTTTTAAAACTAGGCTCCACTCCCAACGTGACCTCAAACTCATGACCCCAAGATCAAGAGTCACATATCTACTGACGGAGCTAGCCCAGTGCCCTGAAGCAGATATTTTAGAAAGGAAAATATCTGGGCGCCTGGGTCGCTCAGTGGGTTAAAGCCTCTGCCTTCAGCTCAGGTCATGATCTCAGGGTCCTAGGATCGAGCCCCGCATTGGGCTCCCTGCTCAGCAGGGAACCTGCTTCCCCCTCTCTCTCTGCCTGCCTCTCTGCCTACTTGCAATCTCTCTCTCTGTCAAATAAATAAATAAAATCTTAAAAAAAAAAGTAAAATATCTGGTCAAATAGGGATTTCTACAAGGAGTGTGGTAATTTCAAATATTCTAAAATTTCATACCCAGTTAATAAAGTTGCAGTCTATAAAAATTAAAACTTTAGGGCGCCTGGGTGGCTCAGTGGGTTAAAGCCGCTGCCTTCGGCTCAGGTCATGATCCCAGGGTCCTGGGATCGAGGGCCACATCGGGCTCTCTGCTCAGCAGGGAGCCTGTTTCCTCCTCTCTCCTCTCTCTGCCTGCCTCTCTGCCTACTTGTAATCTCTCTCTCTGTGTCAAATGAATAAATAAAATCTTTAAAAAAAATAAAAAATAAAACTTTAAGTCTATATTACATAATAGATGGAAAACCTTTAATTGATGTATACCCAAACACACACACACACACACACACACACACACACACGAAGATATATGTGACATATACACTTTATTTTTAAATAAGTTCATATTCTAAGTCAATACCATCTAACAGAACTTTCTGTGTTGCTGCAAATAGTCCTGGGATCGAGTCCCACATTGGGCTCCCTGCTCGGCGGGGAGTCTGCTTCTCCCTCTGACCCTCCCACCTCTCATGCTTGCTCCCTCTCATTCTCTCTCTCAAATAAATAAATAAAATCTTTTTTAAAAAGAAAGATTATTTATTTATTTGAGATAGTGAGCAGGGAAAGGGACAGAGGAAGGAGGAGAAAGAATCTCAAGCGTGGAGCCTGATGCGGGGCTCGATCTCTTGACCCTGAGATCATGACCTGAGCCAAAATCAAGAGTCTGATGCTTAACCGACTGAGCCACCCAGGCGCCCCTAAGAAAAGTGCTTTATCCCTGGAGTCCAGTTCTGCAGTTTGAAAACAGTATCTACAGTATGAGCCATTGTGGTTACTTTTCGGGAGAGGACTGGAGTTAGCAGAGGTATTTTCGAGCAGATTCCCTCACAGAGAGTAAACCAGAGGGTGATGCTTTTGCCTGGGGGAACGAGTTCAACTGTATCCCCACTTTTACCATTGAAACTACTCTGAAGTTCCTGTTCTTGCCACGTGGAGATGACGATGATGCTGTCAAAGTAGATCTCGGGGCTGGAAACTCCAGGTTGGAGTATGTCTGCAGGCTCGATCACCATTTATTTTTCAAACCATTAAGTCTTAAGAAGCCCCCTCCACTAACCCCAACCGCCACACCCTGACTTTTGAAGGATGATAAACCAACTTTCCTATAGCAATTCTCACCTTTGCCATGGTGAGGGGGAAAATAATTAAGTCATTCCTTTCATTTCACCCCACAAATCAGGGCTGATTAGTAGAATCAATTCATAGGCGCCTGAGAGGCTCGGTCAGTGAAGCATCTGCCTTCAGCTCAGGTCGTGATCCCAGGGATCTGGGATCGAGCCCCACATCGGGCTCCCTGCTCAGGGGGGAGCCTGCTTCTCTCTCTCCCTCTGCTGGTCCCCTGCTTTTGCTCTCTCTCTCTGTCAAATAAATTCTTTTTTTTTTTTTTAAGATTTTACTTATTTATTTGACAGAGAGAGAGAGACAGTGAAAAAGGGAACTCAAGCAGGAGGAGCAGCAGAGGGAGAAGCAGGCTCCCCGCCGAGCAGGGAGCCCGATGTGGTGCTTGATCCCAGGCCCCTGGGATCATAACCTGAGCTAAAATTAAGTCAGATGCTTAACCAACTGAGCCACCCAGACACCCCTGGTGGGCCAGGCTCTGCTCTAAGCACTTTACATGTGTTAGGTCACTGAATCCTCACGGTTGCATTATGAGGCAATGATGAAAAATTATCCCTGTATCAGAGATAAGAAAACTGAGGCACGAGGAGGTTGTAAACTTGCCCGAGAACACAGTTAGCAAACTACAAAGCAGGGATTCAAACCCAGGCAATAGGACTCCCAAGCCCGTGCTCTTAACGATAAAGAAATGCTCACTGACCTGGCCGCTGTGGACATGTGTGCGGTTTGTGTGTTGCATGAAGACTCCCGCCCGGGACAGAAGGAGGAGCTGGAGTCCAGCCCACTGTCTGCTCACCATGCCACGGCCACTGCTCTCTGCTCAACCTGCCGCAAGGAACGGATGCCTTTTTCTTCCCACAAAAGCGTTACCCATCAGCCAAGCCACGGATCCATGGGTCCGTCTGACCAAAGGGTATTTTTCCCTAATTTGCACACATCCATTCTAAACCCCAGCAGCTCCAGACACACGTTTTGGGGCTCTGGACACACTGGTTTCCCAGTAAGTACGGCTTTTCCTAATCTTCCCCTAAATCCCACCTTGGCTCCCAGATTGATTTTTTTTCCTTTTCATCTCGGAGCTTCCAAGATTCCTAGGCCCAAATATTTTCCTAGCAGCCCAGACATGCATTGATGGTGACGACCCAGAAAGAACGTACCTTTCAGTGGCTCAGCCTCCAACTCCTGTCACTGTTGGGCCATCCATTCACTGCTCAGTGCAGAGAGAGAGACAACAGAAGAAAAAACTCGGGTTCTCATGGGGAAGACAAGATTTGCACATACTTAATAAAATATTTCCCAATATCATTATACATAAAATAGCTTTTGGCAATTTTCCACCCTATCCTCTTTAGCAATGAAGAGAGAGATGTGGAGCTGAAATAACCCTCAATAGCCAGCGAGATGTGGAATTCGAGCACATAATATACACACATGTATAAATCCTGTGGGTTCAAATGCCATGCCTCTCGGGATATTTGAGCAGCATCTCAATTTCAACGGGCCAATATTTACCCTATCACTCTGCAGAACCTGCCTCTCCTGTTTACTCGTTCCTTCAGTGGGTTGTGAAACCAGGTATCTGGCATCATTATCACAGATGCCTCCTTCTCTCGAATCTCCCATAAAGGACTGCTGGCCCATCCTGCTACTCTATCACCTGAGATGCACTATACATCCAGAGCACCATTCAGTATCTCAAAAGCAATCTCAGACTGGCTTAAAAAATAACAGGAATTCACACGTGTACGTAATAGAGATGGCCAGAGGGAGGGCTGATATGTGGGAATCAGGCGAGGCTCTATCCAGCAGCTTAAACAATGTTGACAGTAATCCAGGTTCTCTATCTCTGTTCATGCTACTTTCCACCGTGTTGCCTTGATCCTCAGTTTCTACCTGGTGGTCTCCTGGTAGCCCCAGCCTCCATCTTCTGGGCAGCACCATACCGCACCAAATTATCTTGGGGACAAGAGAGCAAACATCTTTTTTCCAGAAACCCTTGCAGATGCTACTGTGCTCATCAGCTCTGCCTGAGATAATGTACCAACCTCAGGACCATTCGCATGCCTGAACTGGAGGTAGGGTTTACTGACTAGTTAGACTCTGGAACATTCTTAGAGTTGAGTGTAGGGTCAATTCTATCCAAACAACACAGGTTGAAATGGAGAGAGGGGATTCTTAATGGAAATCTCATGCAATTTTCTATTCTCCTTGAGTGGTCAGTAATCCAGGGGCTCCATTTTCAAAATATCTAGAATCTTCTCAACACTGCTATCCTGGTCAGAACTACCATTTTCTCTCCCTTGGATCTTACAGAAATGTCACTGCATCACACCTCACTCCCCTCCCATTCAGAAATAGATCCATGCCTCCCTCAGAGCCACCAGGGTATAAAGCTCTGGGGGGTTCAGTCAGTTAAGCCTCTGCTTTCAGCTCAGGTCACGATCCCAGTGTCCCATTCTTGGGTGTGTGTGTGTGCGTGTTTGTGTGCGTGTGTGCATGCATTCACAGACACACTTTTTTTTTAAAGATTATTTTGGTATTTTTTTATTTACTTGACAGAGAGAGAGAGATCACAAGTAGGCAGAGAGGCAGGCAGAGAGAGGAAGCAGGCCCCCTGGCAAGCAGGCAGCCTGATGTGGGACTTGATCCCAGGGCCCTGGGGTCATGACCTGAGCCGAAGGCAGAGGCTTTAACCCACTGAGCCACCCAGGTGCCTGACAGACACACTTTCTCATGCACATAAGACAACAGTATAAGAGAATCAAGATTTTCCTCCAGATGCACCATGGATCAGCTCGCTTACATGAAGCTGGTTTCTGTTTCTTACACAAAATAAAGGACTGCGTGTGTGGCTGCAGTCACCCAAGCCCCTGGGGACAGTCATACTATGCAGCTCTTCCATTTGTGTAGAGATTGAATGAAGACTCACTGAATGACCTCATAAGGCACAGAATAATGCCTGGAAGAGCAGAGCCATTGAATAAATGTTTCTTCTTCTTCTTACCATCATGCATGCTCTGAGATCTCTCTTGGCTCTGAAATGCTACAGCCTGGATGCTACAGGCTACACAATTTTACAAATTAAGGTGTCATGGACGACATTATTTGCTGAATCTTCATCATTTATTGTTTAACACAGGCAGGACCGATTTCACTTTCCCAACATGAGAGGTAATTTTAAGGCTATATATACATATATATATATATATATGGACACGCCATAGAGTGGTCTTAAATCATACTAATTGCTTCAAAAAGAAAGCTCAGCTTGGCATCGATATGTTGCTAAAATGTGTAATAATTTCCCGCTTCCCTTTGAGGGCAGCGCCGAAGGAACACGGTCCCTTTCTGGGAATCTTATGCAGGTGAAGTGCAACAGCATGCCTCCCTCCCTCTTCCGCTCCCCTCCTCCCTCCCTTCCCACCTCTTCTTTGGGGCTGTCCTATTTCTCACCGCTGGTGCCAGTTCTCCACTGAAAGTAACACACTGTTTTTAATGCCTGTGTTTGCAGATGCATTTGACTCTCTTTCAAGAGGGGCGCCTGACTCGCTCACTCAAAGGAGCAGCGACTCTTGATCTTGGGAGCTGGAGCCCCGTGCTGGGTGTAGAGATTACCCAAAAATAAAATCTTTAAAAAAAAGTACATGGTGGGGGTGGGGGCGGGTGGTCCGGTCACTTAAGCCTCGGACTCTGGGTTTGGGCTCAGATCACGTTCTCAGGGTTGTGAGATGCAGCCCAGCTGTGGGTCCGTGCTGGGCATGGAGCCTAAGATTCTCTCCCTCCCTCTATCTACCCCCCCTTCCCTGTGTTCCTGCTCGCTGTCTCTAAAAAATATAAGTCAACCTATTTAAATAGAAACTGTTAGGCAGAGCCTGATAATACGATAAACTCTATAATGGCGGCGCCGGAGTGTCTCCCTGGTGCGGGTTCTCGTTTTAGGGAAGAAAGCCTTGGAAAGACCCCCCTCCCCGCAGCTCGCAGGTTCTGCAGGAGACGGGCCATTTTATTACTTGGCTTCTACCACCATCTGGTGGCCAGACGTAGCAACCGCCACGGGAATTCGCAGGCTCCCGTCGCCAGTGCAAAGCGAGGTAATACAACCAACCAAAGGAAGCCTTGGTGTCCCCAGGGGCGCAAAATCATCGTTCCTTCTTGGACCGCACATACCTTAAGGCTTAGCAGGATGCACACGTCCCGATGGGCTCTTAACTCACCCCCATATGTTGATGGCCTTAACATTTCCCTGCAACATGAAACAGATCTTTATTTTAAAAAAGAGAAAGAAGAAAAACAACAACAAAAGACAGAAGTCTTGATTACTGAGAGGAGGGACTTCTCCGGGTAAGGTTTCCAGACGTCCCAAACCAGGAACTCTAGAGAGGGGCCCAGCACTGTTTACCCAAGCCCCCCGTCCCCATGGGGTTCTGATGCAGGCTCAAGTCTGAGTTCAACCATTTAGAGCAGTGGGTCTCAAGGAGAGGTGATTTTTTTTTTTTAAGATTTTATTTCTTTGAGCGAGCTAGCAAGAGAAAGAGCACAAACTGGGAGACAGACAGTGGGGGAGAGGGAAGCAGGCTCCCCACTGAACAGGGAGCATGACTCGGGACTCGATCCCAGGACTCTGGGATCATGACCTGAGCCCCAGGCAGACGCTTAACAGACCAAGCCTCCCAGGCACCCCAACCAGAAGCGATGCTGCCTCCCAAGGGATCTTTGAGGATGTCCATAGACATTTTAGGTGTCACAGCTGGCCCAGGGGAAAGGGATGGAGGTGGGCAGACGCCGGGACACAGGACATCCTACTAGAGCAAGGAATTATCAAGTTTCAACTGTCAGTAGTGCCAAGGTTGAGAAGCCCCACAGAACAGTCCCAAATTTCCTCCACTGCCCCCCACTCCTGTCCTACCTCCACTAGCGGCTTGTCCGTGTGACCTGTGCTTGCCCCCGACTCTGACAGGCAAGGAAGGTATTCCAGATTTCATGCGTGGGCACCAGCCAATGCTGAAGCGGTCCTGACCGATTCCAGTGACAGGGGTCCAGCTGGGGGCACTTGGCGCAGCTGCTGGCCCGTTCGGGGCAGTATAATTATTCTAAGTTTACTGTTGCTTTTAAAAAAGTGTATTTATTTATTTGAGAGAGAGAGTGAGCGAGCAAGAGAGAACACGAGGTGGGGGGAAGAGCAGAGGGAGAGGGAGAAGCAGGCTCCCCGCTGACCAGGGAGCCCAATGTGGGGCTCGATCCCAGGACCCTGAGATCATGACCTGAGCTGAAGGCAGACAGTTCACTGACTGAGCCACCCGGGAGTCCCCTCCTTCATGCATATTTATTTGGTTTTTAAAACTGGTGGTTTGATTTGAGTGAGTGAGTGAGTGTGTGTGTGTGTGTGTGTGTGTGTGTGGTGTCTCCTCTCTTAGCAAGTCCAAGTACACAATACAGTATTGTTACCTACAGTAATTATAGGGGCCGAGGGCAGCCTGCCCCCAAATGGGCCACTATGGCATATTGATTATTTTATTTTATTTTATTTTATTTTTTTATTTATTTTTATTTATTCATTTGGGCATATTGATTATTTTAAATTAAAAGTTCCTTGGGGCGCCTGGTGGCTCAGCTGGTAAAGCCTCTGCTTTCGGCTCAGGTCATGATCCCGGGGTCCTGGGGTGGAGCCCCGCATCAGGCTCCATGCTTGGTGGGGAGCCTGCTTCTCCCTCTCCCCCTGGCTGCCACTCCGCCTACTTGTGATCTCTTTCTCTGTCAAATCAATCAATCAATCAATCAAATATATATATTTTAAAGTTTCTTAAGAATCCACCAGTGTAAAAAAAAACAACCCCCGCCCCCGCCCCGACGATACCTAAAGCACTCGGAGCCGCCTCCGCCTCCGGAGAACAGGGACTAAACCTGTCGCGAGGGCCCTGCCTGGACCAGGCGCTGGAGACGTTGTCACCGAGTTAGAAGCTTCGGAGCCAGGAGTCTGTACAAAGCACCCCACCGCTCTTCACTCACCGACTCCCCGGGCCAAATTCTGTTTGGAACCCTTCACTAACCGAAGCTCCCCGATGTACATTTGTTTCTTGTCGCGTCGCCTGAAAAGCATAAAAGCGCTCGTGCGGTCGGTTCTGGCGTCTGGGTTCCGCGGCTGGGCCTCGTCCGGGTGTCTCCCTCCTGTCCCAGCGGGTCGCGTCAAGTGAAGCAGCGGCGCTGAGCTGAGCGGCGGGAAGGGCCCTCCCGCCCGGCACCACCGGCTCGCCTGGCCCCCCTGGTCCTGGGACCGCGCCCTCAGCCCTCGGCCCACACCTGTTCTCCCGCCGCAGCGCCAGCACGCCTTTCTCCCTCGTGCTGCGCCACACCGCACCGTCCCCGTCAGTCCCCGTCGCATCGCTGTACTCCAGGCCCCTGGCACCTTCGGCAGCGGACACTAGAACCGGGATTTCTGCGGGCGTCTCCGGAGCCGCAAAGCCATTCGAGTCTTCGGTCCTGGTGCGAGGGCTCAAGCTCCCGTGTGGACCGGGGCCGGACGAACCTGACCGACCTCTTGGGGCCACTGGAGGTTCAAGGCCCGGCTCCGCCCTTCCTTCGCCAGCCGCACGGGTCTGGGGTCTGCAGCGGACAGAACGTCTGTGTGCCCCAAGTTCACCGGCTGAGATCTAAGCCACGGGCCACGGCACGAGGAGGTGGGCCTTCGGGGGCAGGGACCCCAGAGCACTCCCTCCCCTCCCCCCATGGGAGGACACACAGAAGACGCTGTCTGTGAACCGGCCGGGCCGCCTCTCACCAGACACCAGATCTGCCAGCGCCTCGATCGCCGGCTTCCAGCCTCCAGCCCAGGAGGAAGAAACCGCGGGGTGTGGGTATCCTGCGACCACAGCCTGGCCATGAAGACCCCCTCCCCTCCTCCTGTCACAGGGACCCCACCTGGGTGAGGACAGAGGCTGCTCCAGCCGTTGCCATGGAAACAGAGGCTGGAGGTGCAGGGGTGGAGGAGGGGAGAAGGGACTGGCGCCCGGAGACCCACGAGCTGTCCCAGGCTGTCCCAGGCTTCCAGTCAGACCGGGTTTGGGAGCTACATCGCAGCCGCACAATCAAGGATGTTGGGACTTGGCAAGGGATCTTTCCTCTCCAAGCCCCAGGCTGCTCTTCTAGAACATGAATCACAACCATTCCTGGATCATACAGTTGGAGTGAGCATAAAGCAAATCATCCTGTAAAATGCTCAGCACCAGATCTGATTCCTTTCAGCCTGTTTCTCAAAGTGGGGCCCAGAGACCATGGGCCTCAGAGCGCCGGGCCGGAGAGGCTTGTTAAAAATGTGGAACCCTGGGGTCCCTGAAACTAAGGAGCAGAAACTTTCGGCTTCAGTTCACTCTCTGAACTGTCACCTGCTTCATTTTCTTCAGAGCCTGCACATGTCCATATCCAAAATGATTTCTTAAAGTTGGCTCGTCTGCTGATGATCTGTCCTCCTGCCTATCTGGGCGATGACACAGCCAACCTTGTCCCCCGGGGGGTCTTGGGAAGGAGCAAATCTTCAATTTAGTCTTTCTTTTCTTTTTTTTTTTTGAGATTTTATTTATTTATTCTTGCGAGAGAGAGAGATCCAGAGTGAGACAGCAGGAGCAGGGGTGAGGGAGAAGGAGACTCCCCGCTGAGCCGGGAGCCCAATGCCGGACCCCATTCCAGGACGCTGGGATCACGACCCCAGCCGAAGGCAGACACCCGACTGAGCCACCCAGGTGCCCTCTTAATGTGTCCTCGTTGAAGGAATAGCAGTACCCAAAACCCACTCTGAGCAGCACCTGGGGGGCTCAGTGCTTGAAACATCCGGCTCTTGGTTTCAGTTCAGGTCATGATCTCAGGGTCTTGAGATCAAGCCCCACCTGGGGCTCTGTGCTTAACTCAGGGTCTATTTGAGATTCTTTCCCCCTCCCTCTCCCTCTGCTCCTCCCCCTGCTCATGATCTTTCTCTCTCTCATTTAAAATACATCAACAAATAAAATCTTTAAAAACAGAAAACCTATTTTGAGAGAGGGCAGACTCTGGAATGCCAAAGTCAAAGCGGGGTGGGGGGGCACGGAGAGGTTGGAGAAGGGCCGCCCCGGCGGGGAGAACCCCTCCAGGCGGGGAGGGGGGGGGAGGGGGGGCTGGGGGCGCCCCTCGCCTGTGAGGTGCGCCCCCAGGTTCTAGGTGACTTGTGACGGCCAGGCAGGAACTCGGCGTCAGAAGGCCGGGTCGGCGGCGCAGGGACCTAACTGCCTCCTCCCAGCCCTTGGTTCGCTTGCTTTGGGTTAAGAAGTTGCACGCGGGTGCGGAAAACCTCACCCGCGATTGAGGCCAACGGTCAAAAGGTGGCGCTGCTGGAATATCGTCTAAAACGTCCCCGTTCGGGGAAATGTGTCCCTCTGATCTGGACAATGAAGACCGTGTTCGCTCCAGACTTCTTTCAATCCACTGTTTTTCAGAGAGAGGAACTGCGACCCCAGAGCGGCAACAGGGAACTTTCGAGAAGCGGGGGGCAGGGGAGCGAATGCCACCAACGCCCGAGGGGGTGGCGTGATCCCAGCAGCGGGGCCCAGAGCGGGGCGTCCAGCTGTCTCCGTCGCGTCGTGACGCGTGTCCCCTGCCCCTGAGCTTCGACTTCATCCTTGCTCATTTCGGTCAAAAGCTTTGCCAGGCCAGGCGCCCCGGGCGCGGTTGCCGCCCCCGAGCGCGCGTTAACACGGGCGACAGACGGTAAAAGTGATGAGCAGGTGTCCGGGGCAAATGGCAGGGGGCGTCGGGGAGACACGGGGCTCGTTTCCGACGTGCAGGAGAGGGCACGGCAGCGGTAAGAGGTGCGGGAGCAACCGCCCCAGAGCGTGGACTCGCTGCGGGGGGCGTGGACTCGCTGCGGGGAGACGTGGACTCGCTGCGGGGGGGCGTGGACTCGCTGCGGGGGGCGTGGACTCGCTGTGGGGAGGCGTGGACTCGCCGCGGGGGG